>CM061116.1:16088295-16570411 GCA_030770115.1 Daphnia galeata | reverse complement strand
TGGAAGAACATGAATATCGTGAAAAATGGATTGAAATAAAACGTATCAGGTAATTTGATTTGATAGGAATTTCAAGTTCTTTATTGGAAAGTCACTTCTCCGGTGGCTGGGGGAGGAGCGCCAGCGTCCACGGGAGCGGCAGCAGCATCGGGACTGCCTTCACCGGGTTTCTGTCCTTCTCTCCATCCGAGTCCACCGTATCCGCCATATCCTCCATAATCTGATTTTGATAAGGAATAATAAGACATTTAGAACTCATCCATTTCCCTGCTCAGGTTAAAAGTTGATAATATGTTTACTGTTGTAGTTGTTTCCATATCCTTGGCTGTAACCGTTGTATCCTTGGTTGTATCCGCCGTAACCTCCGTGATGACCGTGATGATGGTGATGACCATGGGGACGCAAGAAAAAGCGTTCGTCCACTTTTTCACCATCCGCACCGGGAACAGGTGCGACATCATCAGCGGGAGCGGCAACGGCGGGAACGTCGGCATCTTGTGGGTACGGCAAGGCCACAGCAACGGCCACCAACAGCATCAACTAGAATAACAACAATCATAATAAATAATGTTACATGATGTTATTAGTTTTTAAGAAATAGTTTTCAATGTATTTTACCATGAAAATGCGAGACATCTTTCTGCAGGATTATTCGACTTGCTGGCTCTAGAAGAATCAAGTGAAGACTGTGAAGATAATGCAAAAAGAGAGAGGCTTTTTATACGAAACAACTTCGCAGCGAATGGCTATCAGGTGCTTGAGGTTATTCTCACTGGAATGATGCAGCAGGGAGCCAAACGTGTTTCTGTTGTTTGAGATTGCGCAATAACAAAATACAGGGAACTCGTGACACTTTGGTAAAAACCCCAACTCCGACGAAGGGCCTTATTTGCTGCGAAAGGAAAAGAAAGAACAAAATGAAAGTGAATAATAAGAACAAATTGTGATTTTGGATTTTTCAAACGATTATTCCGTAACTTATTAATTTTAAAATAATAAGAGTCAAGCTGATCCCGTGTTATTTCATTTCGTTTTTGTCGAACTTAAAAATGGATTTATTTACGCTTCTGTTTTTAGAAAATCATCAACTCAATTTAATAAATCAACTCAATTTATTTTTTAATTTACTCAATTTAATTATTTCAACCAAGTTTTAATTTTAGTAAAACGGTTGCCATTCAAAATACAAAAAAGAGAAACAAGGTTGAAGATAGATTTCACACTCGGTACTCGGATTAATCATGCAATTAATAAGAGGGAGAACAAATGCTCATTGGCTCATTGCACATCAACATTAAGAGTTGGTACTGGCTTCTAAGCTAAATCACCTTCTGCTGGTTTAAACCTTTAAATTTATTCGCTTCATGATAAACCTGATGGGAAGGATCCACTTTAGGTGATCGGGATTGGATATTTGATATCCAAATCAATGGAGTAGGCTTAGTGGCTGGTAAACGTGTGGTAGTTGTAGCTACTGGATGAGGTTTTTTACAATCACAAGCAGAGTCGATAACTAATGGGGGCAAAGGTGGAGGTTGGATTGCAATTGCGGCTGCTGGGTATTTGATTGGAAGTTTGCCATTGAGTGACTGGTTGATGCCAGCAGGAGTTGCGATTTTCGATGAGTGCGAGGGTGGGAGGTTTGTGTTGGAGATAACCGATGGATGCGAATTATGAGGAATCGGCAGTGGCTTGGGCCATAGCAACGGAGAACAGAAAAGAAGACGACAGTCCATCGTGCTCCAAATCTAATTATTGTAAACATAGAATCAACATGACAATTAACAATGATTTGACACATAAGGAACTGTTCTTTCAACAAATCACATTCAACTAGAATCCAAGACTTCCCGATTTACCTGGATATTCATGTTGGATGCTGATTGAAGGCAGTGTCAAGGGACTGATTGACGATGATGGGAAATAAGGATTGGGTTTATAGTAAGGCGTCGTGTGGCGTTGTGGTAACGTAACTGTCGTAGTTTCAGGGTTTGGTTCCTTTACACGAAAAACATTTTTAAGCTGACGTGGCTGTTTAAAATTAAGTGAAAATAAACCTACGTGAATATACGTGTTTGTACGTGACATATTTCGATCAAAAAGCAGGAAATCGAGTTAAATCCTTTTTTTAGACTATAATCATCGGTTTACAAAAGCTTATTATTATCGTCAAATGAAAAACCATATTAGCTGGATATTTGATTATACGGGAATAGTCGGGATTTATTACAATTTTCTCAATAAGTTATTAAGAGCTCTTGAATACGCCAGTCCAGGTTGAAAATCAATTATACACCAAAACCTTAAAATAGAATCGTTAAATGAAAACTGAATTGCCATCACCATTATAGCCTACCAATTAAAAACAAAGCGCAATTCGAGTATAATTTTTGGCTTACCAAAATGAATCAATGGCGGATGGCGACGAACTAGTAGATGCGATGCAAATTCCGCCCGTTTTTTAAAGGCCAAGGTCGAGCCACGTCGCACATCGCCTCCATATAAAACAATGGATCGGGAGTTCAACGGCTCGATCCAGACTTCCAGCTGTTATTATGTAGGGTATATTAAACCAGAGAAAAGGGAGATAGGTAATAACGCACATCAGGCACATAAAATTGTCTACCTTTTTACAGTTTAAAAATTTTTTCGCGCTTTGGAGTTCTACTCAACCCCTACGTGGAGGGCTTATTTTTCCAATTTTTATACTTTGACTGGCTTAATTCACAAGTAAATTTACTTTATAATTAAAATCCAACTATATTACCTAATGTTTGATGAAGATGGACGGGGCCGTCATGATGCCATCCTTCCTGTTGTCTAATATTTCTCGGTTTTCGACATCACGACGACGACGTCCAGAGGTAGGACACGCAGATAGCGAGGCCGTTGATGTGATGCATGTTGTTACCTAATTCACAGTTGCAGTGGAAGGGACTGAAAATGTGATAAAAGGGAATGGGGGACGCTAATCTGTTAATGGCTCTCTTTGAAGTTGTTTCGACTTCCAAAGAAGGTTCAAGTTGATGACTAACAAGTTGGTCCTGACCAAATTACTATAATTCATTTAAGTAATACTATCATTTTAATTTAAGAAAAAAATTGCGATTTTGGATTTTTCAAATGATTTTTCCGTAACTTAATTTCAATAAGAGTCGAATTCAACCGGTGTTATTTCATTTGCTGGTTTTTGTCGTTTTTAAATGGATTCATGTTATATACGATTCTGTTTTTAGAAAATGAATAGAGATTGCGATGTTCACTGCTGTTTCAACTCAATTTAATTATTTCAACCAAGTTTTAATTTTTAGTAAAAACGGTTGCCATCCATAATACAAAACCAAAAACAAGATTGAAAATTTATGGATTACACATCCGGATTATAACATGGAATTGATAAGGGGAAAACAAAAGCTCATAGCACATCAACATTAAGAGTTGGTACTGGCTTCTAAGCCAATTCACCTCCTGTTGGCGTCACTAAACCTTTAAATTTATTCGTTTCAGGGATCAACATGATGGGAAGGATCCACTTTAGGTGCCCGGGGTTGGATATTTATTTACCCCAACCATTTGGGTTGGATTGGGATAACCCAGAAAATGGTAGAGCATGGTTATTGGCTGTATTACATTTGCTACAATCACAAGAGTTGGTGTGCGAAGGTGAAGGTTTGTTTGAAATTGCGGATGGGGTTTTGGGGGGAAGTTTGCCATTGAGTGACTGGTTGATGCCAGAAGATGGTTTAGGCTGGCCATGGCAACGGAGAACAGAAAGAAGACAAGAGTCATTGTGCTCCAAATCTAATTATTATAAAATATAATTAATATGCAAATAAACAAATGATTTGACACATAAGGAACCGTTTTTTTCCAGTAATCACATCAATCAAAAAGAACCAAAGGCTTACCTGGAAATTCATGTTGAATGCTGATTGAAGGCAGTGTCAAGGACTGATTGACGAAGACGGAAAGGAACCATTGGGGTTTTATAGGTAAGGCGTCGTAGTAACCTGCCATGTAGTTCCATTATAGCTTCTTTACACGAAAACATTTTGAAGCTGACGTGGCTGTTTACAATTAAGTGAAAATAAAACCTACGTGAATATACGTGTGTACGTGACATATTTCGATCACACAGGTAGGAATGGAATTGAATCCAATATTAGATTTTAAATCATCGGTTATTACAAAAAGCTTATTTTTATGGCGTCAAATGAAAAACAATATTAGCTGGTTAGCTGGATATTTGATTGCGGAATCGTCGGATAAATTACAATTTCTCAATAAGTTATTAGAAGCTCTTGAATACGCGAGTTCAGGTTGAAAATAAATTACACCAACCCCTTAAAATAGAACCGCTAAAATGAAAACCATACCATCGTCACTTATCCAGCAGTTTTTTATTTGATGCCAATAAGCTTTTGTAAACCGATAATTTATGGTCCTAATAATGGATACAACTCGTTTTCTTACCTGTGTGATTGAAATATGTCACGTACAAACGTTCTACATCCAAGTATAAGTTTTGGTTCAGGTGTTGTTTACACTTATTTGTAAACAGCCACGTCAGCTTAAAAAATGTTTTCGTATAAAGGAGTATGGCAGTTGCCACGACGCCTTACCTATAAAACCCCAATGGTTCCTTTCCGTCTTCCGTCAATCAGTCCTTGACACTGCCTTCAATCAGCATCCAACATGAATTTCCAGGTAAGCCTTAGTTCTTTTTGATTGATGTGATTACTGGAAAAAAACGGTTCCTTATGTGTCAATCATTTGTTAATCGTCATGTTTGTTCTATTTTAAAATAATTAGATTTGGAGCACGATGACTCTTGTCTTCTTTCTGTTCTCCGTTGCCATGGCCAAGCCTAAGCCCGGCGATCCTCATAGTTCGCATCCATCGACAATCTCAGACAAACTCTCGCCCTCGCACCCATCGAAAATCGCAACTTCTGGCAACAACCAGTCACTCAATGGCAAAGGTCCAATTAAGGTACCCAGGCCTAAAAGCCAAATTGCAATGCCAAACATGAAAATTGTAATATACGTCCTCTACATCCAACTGCTACACATCTACCAGCCAATAAGCCTGCCCGTAAACCCGGCAATGGTATTCAATTTAAACAAATGAAACCGGCCCATAAAGTGGATCCTTCCCATCACGTTGAGCCTGAAACGAACATTTTAAAGGTTTGGGTGAAGCCAGAAGGTGCTCTGCCAGTACCAACTCTTAATGTTGATGTGTAATGAGCATTTGCTTCCCACTTTCCCCCTTATCAATTCCCATGTTAATCAGGGTGTGAAATCCTTATGTCTTCAACCTTGTTGTTTGTTTTGTATTATGAATGACAATCGTTTTTACCAAAATAGAAACGTGGTTGAAATAATTAAATTGAGATGAAACAGCAGTGAACAATCGCGGTCTCTATTCATTTTCTGAAACAGAATCGTACATAACATGAATCCATTTTCAAATGACAGAAACCAAATGAAATAAAACGGGTTGAACTTTGAACTCTTATTGAAATTAAGTTACGGAAAAATCGTTTGAAAAAATCCAAAATCGCAATTTCTTCTCATCATTCTCTTTCCTTTCGCAGCACAGCTTCCAAATTGCAATTCCAAATTTAGAAATTGTAATAAACCTCATCTAGAAGCTATATACAACTGCTACACATTTACGGTACCATATTACATATTGTTAGGGGAACAAATAATTAAAACCAGCTATTTTTCTTTCATTAAATTCTAATTCCATCACTCTCTTTCCTTTCGCACAGGCCCTTCCTTCGAGTTGGGATTTTTTTAAACCAACGTGTAACTCTTTTAAAATATTCTTGTCTCAAAATTACATGTAAATCAAAATTCTGATCTTGTTTCTGCATCCTCCCTAAACCCATTTTTATCTTTTCTCCGGTGATGTATCAAGAGAAGAATATACCATTTTACACAAAGGTGGTGATATTGAAGTACTTGGAAAAATATTGGTTGCGCAATTTGAGTGGAGTTTACGTTTCACTTACCAAAAAATCCAAGGTGGATGGTGACGTAAAGGCAAGGTGAATCCCGTCCGTTTTTAAAAAGGCCATTCCAGCAGTCAACGGAGCCGCAAATGAAATAACACAGCTGATCCTGTCAAAACAAACGTTTGTATACTTTCAAATTCAAATAATTAAATTGCTTAATTATTTATAATTAAGTTTTAGTACCGTGACGAATTGTCGATATGATTCGAGGTTGTATTCCTGTGTACACGCACGTAGCCACCACCCCGCTGGTGTAGATTCCATTTTTTATAATCAAATTTTGTTTTGACAAACTTCATTGCAAACAGGATCTAATAAGAAAAAATAACTCGTATAGCATAATACCTATATCTAGAAGTAAACAACAAACAGATTGGTGCTGGATTAAAAATTGAATAAATTCGACATGTTTTTTTATTTGCTAGTCGAACTGAAAAGGCGCTGCAATCTTGGCATTTTGAATGTTGTTTGAACACTAGACTTACATAAGATAAGTTATAAATAAAAAAAAATCGAGTCTTTCTCAATTCAGTAAGGATACAGCAGACTACGATTAAAGTCCATTTTCCCCTGCCACATCGTCCAATAACATCTCTCCCCTGAGAAGGAGCTGTTATGGGATTGTTGAGTAACTAAGGTGTACAGAGCCTGTCAGCCCTATATAACAGCCAAAGGCAGCACTAAACTGTTTCAGTACAGTTTCACTACAACTTACATACGTACTGTCCGAACATGTTGAACATGAATTCTAGCTCCTATTTTTATCCTGCTGACTGTCCTGCTGGCCATGGCCAGTAGTCAGGTAACTGCCAAAGTCATCACGGTGACCAACGGCGGGACGGAAGGCCAATGGGGACCGCTTGGAACGCTTGCCCGCCTGGTTCTAAAGCTATTGGTTTCCAAACTCAAAACGAACTGGCTACTCCTTTCTTCGATGACACGGCACTCAACACAATCGTCCTCATCTGCAATGATCCTGATTTCACCAACTTCACCTCCACTGCTGGATTGTAAGCTATTAAAACATTATCGCAATTTTCGAAATCGAATAATATTAATTTTGAATTCAAAACAAGCTCTGGAGATTTTCAACGAGTACAGTCATGCCCTTCAGCCTTTGTTGTCGCTTACATGACAAGTTTCTCTCTACGCGTCCAGCTGCCGTTCAACGGGACGGACACGACTCAAGGTGACAGGACGGCGGCCAACAACATCCGTTTCTTGTGCTCAAACGACCGCGAAATTAACGGAGTCGGCAACACCGACGGAGTCTGGGGCGATTACAGCGAATCGTGTCCCGAAGGTTATTTGCGGAATGGAGACGCGCGTCCAGCCGTTCCAAGGCGGAATCGGCCACTACGACAACACGGCATTGAACGACGTCCGTTTCACTTGCTGCCCCGAAGGACCCCCAATGACCACTACCTCATCTCCATAGAAATATGAAACAAATATAAACAAAATAAACCTTGATAAACACCGTTTCAGTCATTTGACGAACGCCTTGATTACATTACCCCCAGCCCAACATTAAAAACCTTTTTTTAAATTGCTTTGTGTCAGTCTAAAATTGAACGAATATACAGTACAAGCCGAATAACAGCTTTGAAAAATTTAATTTATAAAAATAACGCGGTAAATGAAATTAAACTTGGATGACTGTGCAATAAATTGAAGAGATAAAAAAATCAGTGTCCAACAGAACAACAAATCAACATTTAGACGGCTAACGTACAAGTAAGCTACTAGGTGTGAGTCATATCAATTGAGATAAGCACAGAGATAATGAATATTTGAGTTGGCTGCTGATTTAGTCTCTATATGGAAAAAATTTAGAAAACACACGATCCCAGCACATTTGGTTACGAAGCGGATCTCCTACATGTTGTTGGACACATCCTTAAACTTAAGATAAGGAGACCAAACATGAAATCACAATTCGGCCTTGTATAAACCAAACTTAAAAGATTGAACCTAAAGTTCAAATCTTACCTTGTCTGAAAAACAAATAATCGCGTGATTGATTTCTCGTCTCGTTTTACATCCAGCGCATCCTATATAAGAGCTACTGATTGTCTAAACCCGTAGTCTTTCACCTCCCATCACGGCAGCCGGTATTATTAATAATAAAATGTTGAAATTGAGTTGCTTCCTGTTGTTGGCATTGGCCATCGCCGTCAATTGCCAGGGAGAAACAACCACCATCCGTACCACTGGGACCAGCATCATCCCAACAACTCCACCACCTCCAACCAGCACCCACTAAACCACCGAGACAAGTCCATCACTGTCACCAACGGAGAGAAAGAAGGACAATGGGGACCGTTGGAGCGATGCCCTGGTGGTTCTAGAGGCCGTCAGTTACCAAACTCAAAACGAACTCGCCACTCCTCGTTTTGACGACACGGCACTCAACACCATCGTCCTCTTTTGCAACGACGAATTGGTCACCAACTTTACCTCCACTCCCGGATTGTAAGAATTTCTCTAACGCAATTTTTGTATATTGTCGGGAAAAATAATTTAAAAAAAATTAATTTCTTACATTGGCGCAGTTCTGGAGATTTTCTTGCAGTCAAGACTTGTGGTTTTGGCGGTTACATGACGAGTTTCCAGTTGAGGGTCAGTCCGGCCGGAACTGAGGCCGACAACACGGCGGTCAATGACATCCGTTTCAGGTGCTCCAACGGAGATGAAATCAACGGCATCGGAAACACTGACGGAACATGGGGCGAGTACAGCGACGTCTGCGAAAACGGAATTTGCGGAATGGAAACTCTTCTCCAGCCGTACGCTGGCGGAATCGGACACTACGACAACACGGCATTGAACGACGTCCGTTTCACTTGCTGCAAATAATTTTTAATTAGATGCAACTCTCTATTAATACCAATTGCATTTGTTGAATAAATAATCAAATTATTGATGTTGAGCGCTAGCATATTTCTATTTGTTAAAATTTAATTAACTAAAAAACTCATTGCGAAACGGTACGATAAGAAAAGATTACTTTCGACAATGATAAGCATTCCAGAAGGAATTTCATTCTATGGACTTTAGACATTTGCTATCACCGATGGGCGGTCACGTAACAAATCGAAATACAAGAGAAAACAGGATTTTCTAATTCTTACGGATTCGAGTAAACAACCGGATGACCGCGAGATGGCAATAACACTGAGGAGAATTTCACTAAGAGACTCTCCTGGCAACTTGTCACACAGTCCTCCACACATCACAGACTAAACGGACGAGGCAAGCAGACCGTCCGTTCCCCGTGTCGTTGTAATTTCAATAAGAATTAAATAAGGCTGGGTTACCACCACCCGACTGATGGATTTCACCTTGGAAATGTCACGCAAAAAAGAAAAAACGCCCAAGCAATTAAGGAAAAATAATCCCAAATTTGAAAGAGAAACACTTGGAAAATGTGTAATTTTTAAATTTTAATTTTTTAAATGAATCCATTTAATGATAATCATGGCACACCTTACAACTCACATACATATTATTAGGCTAGTGGTCCAACACAAGTAATCACAAGAAGAATTGAAAACAGCAGTGAAGACGATAAGAAAGCCGAAATTTGTTTGCCACCGGAATTAGAGGAAAGTGAAATGGCATTTTGAATCCACGATGAATAAGAGCTGATCCTTGTGTAAACCGTTTGGACGATTCATTTGACAACCATCACCCGAACCAAATGAAACGATGCCGATTTGCTTCCATGAACCGTCCGGTCCTTGGTAATTCAATGGACCGCCACTGTCACCCTGTTTAAAAACGAATAAAAAATTAGTAGATTAAGGAATAACATTTGAAGACAAATGAATTTGATACGTTGCATGTTCCACGATTATTGGATCCGCTAGTGCAAATGATGTCATCTGAAATGATGTCGCCATAATTAAATTTGCATTCGCTTTTGGGGATGACGGGAACCGTCACTTTATGAAGTATTTCGCTGTCATGAAAATTACCTGAAAGTCAAACAATTTTCAAGCGGATTTTACGCTGAGATTCATTTTTTTTAAATATACCACCAGTCAATCCCCATCCGGCAACGGTGACAAGATCGTTGACGTGATTGGGTTCGTTCGCATTGGCCAATTTGATTGGACGGATGTACTCTATAAAGCATTTCAAATTGAATTTAATTTTATAATATATAATCTCCTAAATCTTTACTCGAATAAGTAACGGTGGTTGTCAGATTGATTAGAGCAATGTCTCCTGCCATGGTGTTGCTATTCCAATTAGAATGTCTAACAAAACTGTATCCTATGTAACGTTTTCGATTGTTTTCAAATGTCTCTCCGATATTGTGCGCTCCCAAGTAGACAGTCACCGACTTAACAGGTTCGCTATAAAAACAAAAAATCAGAAAAATTAAATTTCTCTTATTTGGAAATTTGAAATTACTTTGGAATGTCCAGACAATGAGCGGCTGTGAGAATCCATTTGTCAGCGATCAAACTTCCTCCGCATGAATAATATCCTCCATTATTACCCACCGTTTCCACTTGGAGGTAAGCTTGCCAAGGGAACTCGTTGGGTAACGCCTCTACTCCGCCAACGATCCTGCCATTATTTTCAATCGACGATTTCAATTGAGATGTCCTGGAAGATGATGGCGGTTTCAAATGGACGATGACGTAATCATCCAAGACGATCGAGCCGAGACCAGCAGATGATGACAAAATAACGGCAAGGAACACAATTCTTATTTCGGCAGACATTTTTTCAAGAATGAGAAACTGTGTTTGACTCTCTGTTAAATACTGACACATTTTTGGAGTGATAACAATGAAATGAATGCTAGGATTTAGTGATAGTTTCACTTGATAAATAAAGGTCATCGCACCAACGCATTTCACGCCTACTGCTGGCTAATCTCTCCGCTTTAATAATAGTCATGCCGGCATTACTTTGACTGGCAAATTCCAACAGACTGCAACGCGGTTGATTGTTAGATTAGGACTTTTGAAACCCACCTTTCTTTTTAAATGCGTCATCCGTATGAGTCGGGACGGTTATATCGCACCAAACGGCTCATTTGCTAGTCTATTTTAGACCACAATACCTTTAAATACAGTATGTAAGAAAGTTAAGAAAAACAATATGAAACTATCGAACAAGTTTTGAGTTACTCATTTATGTTCAATTGAATTTTTCGTATCAAACTGATCAACAGCAAGGAGAGAATAGGAGATTTGTGTGACTACAATGTCTTACATTTGATTACCTATAGTTGAATTAAAAGTCCCGCGAAATGAAAGGCCAAACATACCCGAGATAATATCAACGTCTATAGGAGGACGACTAGTATGTCGGTTGTCTAAGATTGTTACTGTAAGGCAAAGTGGGTAGAATGACGGAAGCTGGATAAACGGGAACGGGCAGAGGAGCAGGAATTTCGCGATACAAGACGGGATTTTCCGGTCTATATTGATAATGCTGCGGAGGTTTGTACGGTTGATACGGAGCGGGATAGTCATCGGCGGGAGGATAAGCAGCCGGGGGAGGAGCGGAATAGTCGCCTACTACCGGTTTGATTCCAGCGTCGTAGTTGTTTCGCCACTGGGCTTGTGATGCAACAACCAACGCCAAAAGGCAATAAACGACCTGTAAAGAGAAAATCATGCAAATTTTTCTATATAATTGTGAAAAATAAAGATTAAATTTAAAATTTACCGTGAGCTTCATTTTGTGGTTATTTATTGAAATGAACGTCAAGAGTTGTTTGTTGTAATCCGTTAACTAAATTAAGACAATAGAAATTAAAAATAGAAAATAAAATTCTTATTAACGAGTTGGCCGGTTGTCTTACCTTAAAATCCAGTGGCAAGTGCTGATGAACGAGTGAATAACCGGATGGAACTGCGATGCGCTTTTATACCTGCTGGTCGACTGTATATACATAGACGACGAAGACTCCAACCGCGAAGACTTTCTCCTGTCAGTTTGAAAACAACCCGTTGACTGCATCAGGAGATAACACACAAAAGGAGCGGCAGGCACGTCTCTACATAGCGGAGAGATTCATCCACACAGTCAAGTAGTAGCCCAACCAATAATGTCTGACGCCCTACTTTTTATTTCAACACATGATTTTCACATGTTGTATTCGTGAAACGAAAGGAAAGCAAGTAATCACTGCGTTCTGGCCCATCATCAATCAATTTCTATACTCACGGCAATCTGTGCATATTTATACACTAGGAAAAAAGAAACGCCAATGATTAAATGTATCGATGAATAGCAAACGATCGCCAGGAATGAGGAAGGAAAGCGAAGTAAGAATGTCAACTGTGTAGGTATATTCTCCCGAGAAAGTGCGGATATTTACACAAATTCTATTTTTGGGGACAAATGTCAATAACACACACGCACTAAGTCAATTTATCACGTGACATAATTAAATACCCATCATTCCGAAAAAGATAAGAGAAAAATTATAAATTCAACAGATTAAAAATGTATAAGAACAGTGTCCGAGAGCGCTGATAAACTAAATTCTAATCATCATATTGAGGGCACAAGTCGAATTTGGCCATCATGGTCAAACCATCCAACAGCAAACAGTTATAATACTACCTCGTTTTTTGTTTTCGTCAGTCTTGTTATTGTTGGCGTGTTTTCGAATGATCGTTGAACGTACGAAAAAGGAAATCAAAATCAGATGCATCTGCTTTTCGAGTCGGGAACCTGTTGGGTCGTTGATCTGGGCATGAGCTTCCTACGCAGGGCTGTTTGGCTGCGGTTTCATCCGAACCGAACAAAGCGTAAAATTCGGAGAGATCGGATCCTTTTCGTTCCATCACCTTGGGACTGGCTTGAAGGGATCCAGAACGAGTTGCTTCAACGTGATTCGATAGCAACACGCAGAAACTTAAAATCTGTATACCAAGATATGAATTATGATTACATAATATAATAATGCCTATGATGGGTACTTTTCTTACCAGGATACGACGACTCATTGCGGTCCGTCTAAATGCCTAGAAGTTGTCACAGCAATTGATATGGTCCCAGCACTAAAAAATACAAACATGTTGGTATAAATATGGGTTCCCTATAATAAAACTATTATATTGCCTTACCGAATGTGTGGCGAAATAAAATTCTGAAACGAATCTGTCGGGGACTGAGACCGTAACAACAGAAAAATACAAACAGTTTTAGTCACCGATCTAAATCTCCCCTGCCGAAATTCATAAAAAAAAACTCGGGTGACACACATATACACACTGCGGGGCAGCTGTTTTGGCAGTCGACAGCTTCACACTGTGTATATTATTATAAGAAGATAAACATATGAATTGATCCCCTCTGTAAAGTGAGCTCAGCAGAATCGAATCGAGGCCAGCGGTTACGACGACACAGCTCTGGGGAAACGAGGGAGAATAAATAGTTTTCACTCGAGACTCTTTTATCTGAGAATCTTTTCGAACGTTTCCCTTTTTCAAAGTTTGTTGTACATTTTTTAGTAGATAAGAAAAATGACGAGGGGTAGAGCCACGTTAAACACACGCATACACCGGTTTAAATGAATTATCTTTTAAAAAGAAGAAATTGAATTCAAATGACGTGGGAGGAGAAGGGGATGGCTATCGCTAGACACAACGGGGCAGGTAAGAAAATAAACCTGCAGGTAAATACATGAGGGTGTGTATATTAAACTCACCTTGAAAACGTCAGACAGTCCGACTTAACAAAACGCCCCCCTTAGAATTTTTGGGTCGAAAATGGTTGACGCCAGCAACGCAGTAACGGAGCGCATAGAAACAGGTGAACGAATCGAATGCAAATTTCGCATGAAAACAACTAATGGATTCGCTGTAAACTTTTACCTGAAACTGGTGGAGTTCAATATCCGTCAAAAATCTAGGCGAATAAGAAGCAACGACACCGTAAAACTCTTCTCAGGTTATTGAAACTGGATGAGATGAGCTCCAATATGACACGTCTGTATCGTACGGCTGTTAAGAGGCCACTCGATCGCCCTCAGGTCGTAGCCCTAACTGATGGATAGGCTGATTTGAACTTTCCATTTATCATGAATTAATAACATTTCTTTGAAATGACGAGAAGAAGTCAGTTCAGTTTATTGCGGTCTCAGAAGAACAATTCATGTGAATAGGAATATAGTACAAAATGCTTTAATAGCTAGGAGGTTCTTTTTACATAAAACAAAACGCCCCACTCCCAACTGACATAGATCAAAGGAAATGACCGCAAAATATAGAGCAAACAGCATTTTCTATTCTAAGAATTGAATGAAAGAGATAAATGAATTATGTAACTAAACTAAATATAATACGTGCTGAAGGTTCAGATGAAAAGACGTGTCATTGCGGCTGGGATATCCTAGTAGGTTATGCTGCTGTTTATTATAGAAAACTAACTATAACATAATAAAAGACGACAGACACAAAATGTGTGAAACTTGCAACATTTGAATCAGGCGCCCAATTTTCTCCGATGAGATTCCGCGTCCCGTTCACGGGTTGCCATCTCACGGGAACTTGATTATTCAGATTTTAAAAAGAATATCTTATTACTTATTTGTTTTCAAAAATGACTTTTTCAAATGTGGGTTATTACATGACACGACGGTGATTTGCGATAAAAGAAAAGTGATGGTGGAAAATTGAAAAATAAAATCTAATCCAGTAAATAAGAGAGGTAACAGCCAATAGGCCAAAAACAAATTGGAAAAGAGTAGTAAAAAAACAAAATATGAATTTTTAAAATCCCCAGAAAACGTTCCACCAATGGCCTTGCGGCGCAGCAGTCTCGATTGTTGTGTTAACGGCGGTGAGCACCGGGCCGGAATCGAGTTGGCGAATTTCAACGGGAGCGGCGTTGAAGACGGCCGTGTTCATCAAGGCCAAAACGATGATTACGAGAAGACACAAATTGCGCAGCTTATATAATACGAATAAAATTAAATGTCGATAAACAATTTGATAACAACAATTTGATAACAATAAACAGGATTGGCTGGAACTAATATCTTACTGGAATACGATGAACCATGATGAAATAAAGTAACCGCAAAATATTTAAAAACTCAATTTGCCAAATTTGTTCAGCTAACTGTAATAAACCCGATGGAAAAGATATTTTTATGTGATTCTAAGTATTTTTCAAGTATTATTATTTACTCTTACCAGTATGACGACAGGCGGACCAGTGATGAACAGACGATTTCAATGCCAGGATTTCCAGCCGTTTTTATAGCCGGCCGGCAATGAGTCACCCATCGGTGGCTAAGTACACACCTTACTTATGTATATAAACGAGTTGACATGTAAGTATACAGTTTGGGAGATGCACAAACAGATACACAAATATTAATGCAAAAGTGCATGCCAACGTGGCAATAATATAAACATATGACGACTTACTATATACTCGTCCAGAGAAATCCGGCAGATGCCCGGGTTATCTATTTTTCAATCACCCTTGGTCTACATTGAAATTGTAATTGAGTCATCTGATGAAAAGTTTACATTCGTTGTCTTTTGCAGCTCAGCTTTTTTCTACAACCAATAGCGAAAAAGTTTGAAAACAAGTGGCAGTGCTGACGTCAGAACAGTGCAGTTTTTTCTCGTTACTCTTATGTCGCAGCTGTAGGAAAACATTTCGTATTCACAGGTAGAAAAAATGAAACACTTACGACGTATACGTAAAGGTTTTGCTGCGCTTCCATAACGAGCGATTCCGGAATAAACTGATTGCAGTAAAGTTTTCATTCAACAAAATCCTCATTTCCAAGAAACAACAAAGTGTAATAGATCAAACAAAACAAACGTACCAATCAAATGAGTCAACCCATCCACAAAAAAAAAAATCCAAGTTAGCCAAAACAAATTATTAGTTAAAACAAACGCATTAAAATGAAAATCATAGATGAAGAGCCATTCAATCAAAGAACATTGCCATTATTGCCCTCTAATAATCTCATCATTGCTGGAAAACAACTTCAGGAGTTGCAGCAGGTCCAGCTGTTTCGACATTATCAGGTTCTTGGACTAAAGGCACATCGTCCGATAATGGGACAGCAGAATCTTCAACAACTTTACCGGGTTTCTGTCCCTCGCGCCATCCCAAACCGCCGAATGATCCGTGATTCGATGGATATCCGTAGCCGGCCGTGTTACTTCCGTAATAGTTACTCGATTGTTGGTGATGGCTTGTTAAAGAACCGCTGCTGTGATATCCGCTGTTGTAGCCACCATTGGTGTGATGACCAGTATGTCCGTAGCCCTGCTGTAAATTGTTGTAGGAAGTAGCCGGACGATGGTAGGAAACAGCCGGTCGATGGTAAGATGCAGCCGGACGATGGTAAGTAGCAGCTGGGCGACTGTAGGTTGGACGATAGTAGGAAGGACGATAAGCGGATGGTTTTCGGTTGTAGCTGTTGTAGTGATGACGGGCGTCAACCGTTTCATCACCTTCAACCAATGGGAGTGAAGCGTCGTCAGCAACGGCGTCGTCAATATTAGCGGGAACATCTTCTAAAACAAGCGGAACATCTTCCGGATAAGGGAAAGCCAGGACGGTTGACACGGTCACAAAGACCAACATCATCGTCTTTTTATAATAACAAACAATATCATTTTTTAATTCAAACGATTCAACGAGGATAAGAAAATCAAAATTTGATGTAGTACAACACTTACCATTAACATGATGTGAGACATTTTGTTGGAGACTGCTAGATGTAACAAGGGATGATATCCGTATGAAGTTACTCGATATCGGACGCGGCTCTTTTATACTCCGGCGGATGGAAGAAGAACTCACACCAGCACTATTATAATACTTGAAAAAGTTATTGTTAATTATAATCGAGACAGTGAAAAAGAGGTTGTATTTTTTAGTGAACCTGCTGTGACAATGGGTCTGATGAACTTCAAGGATAATTAACTCGCGGTACACGCACTGAAAAGGGGAAAACCCAACAACATGTAGTACATTAACTATCAAATTGCAAGTACGTTGAACGTGCCATGGGAATAATCGTGATACACTCTGGCTGGCAAGGGTAAAAATAATATTAGTGCTGGATAGATAATTTCGATTTGATTTTATTGTATATTACGATGTAAACAAAAAGAAAAAAAAGGCTTCCATTGTTTCGACGCTGTGAAATAAAAAAAGCCGAATGTCATTTAGAGGTGGTCGATTATTAATTGAAGTTTTTGTTTCTTGCTGACTTTCGATTAGAATCGCACGCCGCGAGAGCATCAACAACCCCATTTGTAAAATGTTGTGGCGTTGTAAAACGATGGCTTCATTATGTAATCATGTGAATGACACTTGCAATTCTAGTGTAGTGTAATGAAATCTCAATGACAAACAAATGAATTCAAGGTCTTATAATCGAAATCTTTTCCATCAGGAAGTATTACGAACAAGTCAGTCAAAAGTCATATGGATAATACTTAAGAACTCTCTATTGATTTTATTTGAGCAACGTCAATTATTATTATATACCTTGTAATGAGACACATTCAAGAGCAATTTATAGATACCAATCAAATCACAGCAATTCACTGGCTTATTGCACAGCACCTTTTCAAGATAATAAAAGAATGTTTAAGCTTGAGCGATGATTCAAATTGATTTATTTCAGTACTACTAGTCATTTGAAAACTGATCAACAGCAAAAAATGGAAAATATACTTTGGGTGCTTATATACTGCGATTTTTTTTCAAAATGTGTGGCGCAAATCGGAAGAACATGAATAATATCGTGAAAATGGAGTACAACAATAAAACGTATCAGGTAATTTGATTTGATGTCAATTTCAAGCTCTTTATTGGAAAGTCACTGCTCCGGTGTCTGAGGGAGGAGCTGCAGCGGCGACGGGAGCGACTGCAGGATCGACGGCTGGAGCGGCGGCAGCATCGCCGGGTTTCTGTCCTTCTCTCCATCCGAGTCCGCCGTAACCGCCATATCCACCATACCCACCATAATCTGTTAGTTTTTAAAAGAATAAGACAATTTAGAATTTGTTCTCATCGAAAATGGATTTAAAAGATAAATCTGAGTAGAGGTATAATTATTACTGCCGTATCCGCCGTAATTTCCGTAGCCGCCATATCCGCCATAACCGCCATAACCGCCGTGATGACCATGATGATGATGATGATGACCATGGGGACGCAAGAAAAAGCGTTCGTCCACTTTTTCACCGTCCGCACCGGGAACAGGTGCGACACCATCGACGGGAGCGGCAACTGCGGGAACGGCGGCATCTTGTGGGTACGGCAAGGCCACAGCAACGGCCACCAACAGCATCAACTATAAAAACAAACAATCGAAATAAATGTTACTTTGCTTTATTACTTTGTTAAATGGTGAATTTCAATCTTACCACCAAAATACGAGTCATCTTTTTGTAAGATTTTTTTTCGACTTGAGCTGTGGAGGAGTCGAGAGAACAGTGTGAAGAAACTGCCAAAAGAGACCTGCTTTTTATACGAAACAGTTCCGTTGGCTTAAGGTGTATACATAGCGCAGGTTTCCTATATAATACTATAGCGACTGGGAAAGCCCAGAGGCTAAAATACGTAAAATGTTATTGTTTTTCTTATTTGGGGCTGCAATCCACAAGAGAACACGTTGGGAATAAGCGCTGGAAAAACCCATCACGACATGGGAAGAAGAGAACGAAGGAGAATCTTACGATGGGGATTTCCTTATGAGTAAAACGTGACTCTCCTATCATACCGATGAGATTGCAATCAAAAAAGGCAGTTGAACTATTTTCTTTTCCTACTTTTGTTCTCCTTTTTTCGTGCCCAGCCTATACCTGTATACCTGTATATACCTGGCTTCCGCATCGATATTTTAATGGCCATTTCACACGAAACTTGTTTTCGCCATAAATTCTTATTTTTAACTGCGCCGTTGACCATTTTTCCAAGATCATGCCAATAATATCGAACATGAGGGGAAAAGTAGAGCTACGACGTTTGTTGTTGCTGTGCTCGTATTTTCATTTATTTTGTTCTAGACTCTGTGTGTCTTGATAAATTTAAATTTCACTCTAATTACTGGCGATTTGACTCTGTCAGCTGTTGAGGAATTTTCAAATGAATTGTCAATGAATTTGTTGTATTGCATATTGAATTTTCATGCATCGAACAGGGGATATATTAAATAAGTAAATGATGTAGTAGTTTAAAGTAGGTAGTCGGGAAACAACTTGAATAACAATTAAAGTGTATTATTGCGAGATGTTTTAAATTTGTTTGATTTATTGGAAAATCACTTCTTCGCCACCGGAGGAACTGGTGGGTCCTTGCGCTTCCGCAGGCTCGGGAAGTTGAGCATCCACGACGGAGGTTTGCGGAGCAGAATCGGCTACAGGAACAATAGCAGAAGGATCGACAGCTTCTGATGCGGCAACAACCGGAGCAGATGAAGTGTCACCTCCATCAACGGATGCGGGTTTCTTTTCTCCTTCGCGCAGTCCCAATAATCCGTCCAAGACGTTGCCTACAACGCCCAAAACACCTTGAGGCCTCCCGTAATAACCATATCCTCCAGGATATCCTAATATGATATCAACAGACATTGAGTTATAAACAATTAAATAAAATACAAGTTCAATTGAGATCATGACATTTACCACCGTATCCGTAAGGACGCTCGTATCCGTATCCAGCATTGTGGCCGTATCCAGCATTGTGGCCGTACGAGTTATGTCCATAGTTTTGGTTATGTCCGTAGTTTTGGTTATGTCCGTAGTTCTGGTTATGTCCGTAGTTTTGGTGTCCATAGTTTTGATGTCCGTACTGTTGACTTCCGTAATGGCTTTCGTATTTCTCAATGGTGTGATAAGTACTTCCGTATTGTTGGCCACCGTATTGTTGGCCACCATATCCTATCACAAAATATCAAACCTATTTTAAAAAAAACAAAACAAAGGGAAATCATCAAAGTTTATAACCATACCGTAAGATGGTCGATGGCGCAAATCAACAGATTCGCCATCGGCCGGAGGTGCACCGGAAGCTTCTGGAGTGTCAACGAAATCGACCGCTGCAGCCACCGGAGAATCGTCGCTATTCGGTTGCGGGAATGCGAAAATCACCGCAAACAAAAACTATAATTTAAAAAAATTAGTAAACACTCTAATAAAGTACAGCAGCATCCGTGAAATACCGTGAACAAAACAAAAGACAACGTTAAGCGACGAGACATGGCTGCAGTGTTGAACGCGTGAACTTGAACTGAGTCTCAAAGTCGAAAACCCTCGCCAGTTTGATATTCCCATTGCCCTTAGGGCTTTTATTCTTTACCTTAAAAGGTATGACGATACGTGACTTGACGGATGAATAAACGTGACGATACTATTAACACGTTTCAGAGCTTTGTTTATATACCAGACGAGGTCTTTAAAGTAATTTAAGAATTTACAACTTCGCGGAAGTCAATTATTAAATATCAGCCAGCAGGCTCTTCTACCGTCGACGTCAGCCAACAATAAATTTAAATTCGAAATAAATGTATTATATTTAAAAGTGAAAAAGTTTTACATTGTGAAATGGATCGAGAGGAATTCGTCGTCTAAATAAGGAGTGTACAGTCATTTGGGTTATGTCAATCAGCGTCGATACAAAAAAATAATTAAAAATCATTTAGCTCTCAGTAAGGTGAATTTCCATAGCCAGAATTAGCTCCGTAGTTGTTGTTGTGATACGGTGGGCTGTAATAATTAGTTGACGAAGATCCCGGATAGGCTGACGAACCGTAAGGATTGCTGGTGGGTTGCTGGTGATGATGATGTTGGTGAGAGCCATAATTATTTGATGCTCCGTAATAATTTGGTGGTTGTGGGATTACTTGAGGAGGACCGTAACTACCGCCGTATTGATTATTGACTGCCGGATAAACTCCTCCGTAATTTCCTGTTGCTCCTCCGTAATTTCCTGTTGCTCCTCCGTAATAATCCGGTTGGTTGTAAACTGGGTAATAGCGAGATTTCTCTTCCATTGACGAATCTTTTACGTCATTACTTGAAACTGAACTGATGGCCAAAACGACAACCAAAATCTATTGACAGAGAATGAAAGAAAAGATATGTCAGTTATATTTAAAAATAGAATAATATCAATGCGCAGACTCACCATAGAGAAAGAACAGGACATGTTGTTCAAGTGGGATGAACTTGTGTGTTTGGAATCATCTGGCCAAACTCAGAGCTTTATATAGTATCCAGCAGGCGAGACGATATGATGTAACTACAAGAGAAATTGAGAATTGAATCATAAAAATTCAAAGTTCGTTTGTGTCACTGTGTCAGCAGTGCCTTGTGATCCAAGTCGTGAACACTTTATACCTCGAGGTCGTTGAGTAGTATAGTACAATTACCTAATAAAGTCAATAAAGGTAAAAGTTGTGCACCTGCTGGAGAAAAAAGAATCCCATATTATTATAGTTGTGTTGTGTTATTAAAAGAGGAAAAGTTACTCAGCGCGACTCATTCACCGCGAAAACCGCAAAACGATGATGCCCTTGAAGATATAATGAACATTTTTTTTCTTTTTCATTTAATAATTCAATAAAGAAATATTCATTCGTCATCGCCGCCGGATATTCGTTGAGACTCGTGAATGACATTTTTTATGATGCGCAGCACGTTCGTTTTCAAGCGAATAAATAGTCGGCGAATTGCGCAATATAAATAAAAACAAGGTAACTAATAAAAAGAAAAAGAGAAAGTACTACATTTAAATTTGAAATTCGCAAAAAAGTTTATTTTGATCCAGAAATCATTTTTAAAAAGAATATTGAATTATTAAGACGCAAGAGATATTAATTAGATCATTTGATTGCAGCTAGATTGATTTGAAGATGGCCAGTAATAATTCGTTAGGTTTGAAAACGTTTTAGTTGCCGTTTCAGTCAAGTTAAACAACTTTTCCTTCAGGTAAGTGGGTAGTACGTTGTTGATGGCGTTTAGTTGCCCTGTTTCGGGAGTCATAACCTCAGTGTGGTGGTGATCGTCCATGAGAACGGTGACTGGTTTCCATCGGCTCATGACTTGCATTTTCTGCTTGACCTGATGGATAAGACAATCGATAGATTCTTTTAAATGATTTATCATTTCCATTTCGTTTGTTTGGATTGGATCATTAGAAATCCTCACGAAATGAACTAGGCGATTCAATCCATTCACTAGTTCACCCATTGATTGACAAATGGTAACGACGTCATCGCCTCTTTCCAATCGGTAACGAAGATCCACCAGATGAGCTTCCATTGCCTCGCATTCAAGGATCCAATACGATTTGGGAGCGGGATTATAATGAGGTTCGTTTGCTGTCGTTGGCTCCCAATCCAAATCAATCAAGTTATCCATTTTGAATAAGACTTGATGGATCGCTTATCGTTTGAAGAATTATCCTTCCGGTGTGCCTCTATTTATACATAACCACAAACTGGGACGCTCACAGTGCAACAACACGAATAAATCGACTTTCGCTTAATTAGATTAAATTTAATGTAATTGATGAAGTGTTACTGATATTTTAACGCGCAATATTCAATCATTTTCACCCATTTTCATGAGAAAATTTTAAATGAAAATTGGAAAATCCCTCGATTCGTTACAAGATATCGTCATACTATACGTAGCGCGAGTCAGAATGCCGAATGAACTCCTTCCGGTGTTTTCAATTAAAAAACATGTTCATTCCAAGAATACGCCATGGCTCTGGAAAGAGCCAAAGAGAAAAATTCACACCCAAACTTGTTTACATTCGTAAAAAAACCAGCAGGAAAACGAAAAAATAAAATCGTGCGCGAAAGTCAATTATTAAATATGCCAGTGCTCAGGCTCTTCTACCGTCGATTGTTCTATATGTGTATAGTCAGCCAACAACAAATTTAAATTCGAAATAAATGTATTTTATTTAAAAGTGAAAATGTTGTACATTGTGATCGAGAGGAATTTGTCGTAAGGATTGTATAGTCATTTGGGTTAAGTCAATCAGCGTCGATACAAAAAATAATTGAAAATCATTTAGCTCTCAGTAAAGTGAATTTCCATAACCAGAAGTAGCTCCATATTAGTTGTTGTTGTGATACGGTGGGCTGTAATAATAAGTTGACGAAGATCCCGGATATAGGCTGACGAACCGTAATTATTTGATGCTCCATAATAATTTGGTGGTTCCGCCGTATTGATTATTGACTGCCGGATAAACTCCTCCCAATTCCCTCGTAATCCCCGTAATAGTCGTAATTTGCTGTTGCTCCTCCGTAATAATCCGGTTGGTTATTGTAATCTGAGTAATCGGGAGATCTCTTTTCCATGATGGACGAATCTTTTACGTCATTACTCGAAACTGAACTGATGGCCAAAACGACAGCCAAAATCTATCGACAGAGAATGATTAAAAAGATATGTCAGTTATATTTAAAAATAGAATAATATCAATGCGCAGACTCACCATAGAGAAAGAACTTGACATGTTGTTCAAGTGAAATGGGATGAACTTGTGTGTTTGGAATCATCTGGGCAAACTCAGAGCTTTATATAGCATCCAGCAGGAGACGACATATGATGTGACTATAACAGAAATTGAATTGAATCATAAAAATTCAAAGTTCTTTATTATTATTTTACACCTTTTTCTTTTATTATGGATTTATAATTCAATAAAGAAATATTCATTCGTCATCGCCGCCGGATATTCGTTGAGACTCGTGAATGACATTTTTTTATGATGCGCAGCACGTTCGTTTTCAAGCGAATAAATAGTCGGCGAATTGCGAAATATAAATAGCGCCTCTTTCCAATCGGTATAACGAAGATCCACCAGGTGAGCTCCATTCCCTCGCATTCAAGGATCCAATACGATTCGGGTGCGCCCATTTTCATGAGAAAATGTTTAATGAAGAGTTGGAAAATCCTTCGATTCGTTACAAGGGCCAGTCAGAAAATGCCAAATAAACTAACTCCTTCCGGTGTTTTCAATCAAAAAAATGTAAATTCCAAGAATACGCCATGGGTCTGGAAAGACCCAAACTTGTTAACATTCGTAAAAAAAACCAGTGCAGGAAAACGAAAAAATGAAATCGTGCATCTTCCACTATGAAAGAAAGAAAGAACCAGGTAAAACCAGTTTGGTTACCCGTGAAACGCTTGCGGCGAATTTTGCATACATGTACGCCGGGAGCCCATCACACCCGGATATAAAACAGCGAGGAAGACTTTCGATTTGGCATCAGTCTTACATCTTAAGTCAAACAATAAACAAAGTCAACATGTCCCGGCTAAACTCTTTGGTAAGTTTGAATACAATAAAGTTTTAATTTCAAAATGAATTTTGATTGTAATTAATTTTTTTTTAAATATTTCTCGTCGTCATTTTTAGGTTGTTCTTTTAGCCTGTGTTTACGCAGTCGTTGGCCGTCCTGCTGAAACACCTGAATCTATCAATGCTCGTCAAGGTTATAATTTATCCAATCAAGGACAGCAAATATCCAGTGGTTTTCCTCCTGGCGGATTCCCTGCAATTCCATACGCAGCTCCCTCATCTTTTCCAGCCGGCAATAGTCCTCTTGCCATTCCAGATCCCATTGGATCGGTGGGATCTTTCCCTTCTGTACCTGTTGCAGCTCCTGGATCTTATCCGGCCGGAAGCAACACTCGTCCAGCTTACGGTTACGACAACGCTTTTCCCGATCAAGTCAATTTCTCTGGAGCCGATCCTAACCGTCAGACTAATGTCGCTGCTGGTGTTTCCGCTCCAATTCACAATCAAGTGACTGGATTAATCCCAACTAATTTGTCGGGCATCTCGGCCAACGCCTTTTCTTCCGTTCTCTCCAACTTTAAAGTCTAATCTAATCCATAAACGGATGAATTATTACGTATATTTCGACTCGAAATAATAATATCGCGATTGTTTTTGTATAAATTATGTTAATCCTATCGTCAATAAAATGTTACATTCTTTGTTACAATTCATTGTTTTCTTCAAATTTTCTTAAAATAATACTTAATCTTAAAATAATACTATTACTTGTGTATCTAGATGAATATGATGGACATGGTGTACGATGTGTGCTGTTATATAAGGCGTGTAGTTGGCATCTTATCGCTCATTTCAAATTCAAGGTTAGATTCAGCCACGGGCAAATTTCTTTTGAACGACCCCAGAGACAGTCGATTAAGAAATTTTTACCGATAATAAAACGTAAGAAATTAAATAAGAGGTAAAAATCTATGTTAGCCGACCAAAGTGAAATAAAGTAAAGTAACCTTAACCTACCCTAAGTAAAGTAACCTACCCTAAACTAATACACGGGCTCAAATTTTACCATAGCAAAAAGTTTAAATGCCCATCATCACCTGATGTTCCCAAATTACCATGCATTATGAATAAAGAGGGAAAAGGAAAATAAGATGTTAAGGATTAACTCACCTGGATGAAGAAGGCGATGGTAAGGGATGCGGCAAGCGGCTGACGGAGGATGTGATCACCGGGTATCGATGCTGGAGAGGACCAATGCGAAAAGGCGATCATCGCAATTAACAAGGATGATTGGCGATGCTATAAATCTATAATGGCCGGACTAGCACAACAGAACGTCTATCCTGCTATCCATCTCTCTAGGGATTTTTTTTGTTTTGTCCCCCCACACTTTTTGGCAATGTTTAGTAGTGATAGGGGTGAGGCAGGTAAAAAAATTGGGGAAAAAAAAGGAATTTAAGCCTTTATTATTGGAGGCGTTGTCCGGGCTTGGAGGGGAATCACCTTCAAAATGATGCAATTCAATATAAAAAGCGTTTCCACACGCCAATCCCATAATATGTACAATATTATTAAAATTTATTTAACTTTGACGTCTCTTGATTAAAGAAACACGCTGAAAATGGCCTATATATACTGCATATAATAATGTGTCGTTGTATTTATCACGGAAAAAATGTTTTAAATACAATCAACCTTAAAGGGAAACGAAGCGGATCTATAGATGACGGATCGTTTGTTTGAATGATTTAGTTTATAGTTTAACCGACGAAAAGTCCAGCCACTCCAACTCCAACGTTAACTATTTGGGCAACGTTCTTCAGGAACGGCCAAAATCCTTTGCCTTCCTGCTCAGCGGGCTGCTCAGCGACTGGTGCAGGCGCAGGCTGTTCGTTGTAATGTTCATGATTCTGCTTACCGCGTCTTTCTCCCTTCGGGACTTTGTTAACTGCATAATATCATCAATTCAAATAATATTTAAAAGAAATCAGTTTCAAATGTTTTTGTGTATAATACATTACAAGAATTATATATCAAGTCAAGAAAAATCCTTTCTCTTACCGATTTTATTAACGATCACTATGCCACCAGGATGAGGAGTAGTTTTCTTTTTCTTCTTTTTAGGCTTGGGCGTTGTTGGTTCTTCTTCAGATTCCTCTTGTTCCTCAGGTTCGTCGTCTCGCTTCTGAATGCAATGCCCCGCTTTTTCGAAATGGCCTATTTCGTTAACTGAAATGCAAATCGAAAGTTATGGTCAATGGGAACATCATCAATATAACAAAATGAAGGGATTTTACCGTCTACTTTATCAATATCAGGATTGATGGCCGACTTGGCCGTTGACGAGATGACGAGAACCAAGGCGATCAAAGCCAAGATGCTCCATACCTGATGAAAATGAAAACTGATTTATTAATTATTAGAAAGAAATGATAATCAATTGATTTTTTTTACCTGAAAATGCATGACGAAATTTCAGATTGTGTTGACTGTTTGACGACAAGAACAATCTGCCAAAATCATTTCGCAATCGCACCGCATTTTTATAGGAGAAATTGGTTATGATGCGGACGTGGCTGTTGCCAGTTGGCCATTGGCTTCTTAATGACACGATTCGAAATATCAATTTTGTTTATGTGTTATTATTTGGTTTCATATTGTAGCATGATGATCTGTAACTATACGCAGGTGAAAATGAAATAAATCCGCACCAAATACCTGGAACGTGATTTTCGATTAAATTTGTTTCCTTCAGTTGGCCACCCATCTCGCGACATCCAATTACATTTCATGCACTTTGGAGAATAATAATAATTTGGTATGAACTGGTTCAAACTAGAAAAAACAGGCAACTAAATGTTGCCAAAATAGCGCCAGGGTGATGACGTAGCCTAACCTTTAATAAACCTATAATAGTATAGTTAATAATTTATCTTGATACAATAATAGTATAATTATCATAATACGTATGAACTGTTGAGGAGCACCGACATTATTTTTAAAAAATTATGATGCGGT
The DNA here is from genome assembly GCA_030770115.1 of Daphnia galeata. Classification (NCBI taxonomy): domain Eukaryota; kingdom Metazoa; phylum Arthropoda; class Branchiopoda; order Diplostraca; family Daphniidae; genus Daphnia; species Daphnia galeata. Next base: position 16,543,077 of record CM061116.1, on the reverse strand, counting down.
TGTTGTCTTTCTATAAAGACAGCGAGAACAATATCTTTCTATTTAGCCTATACGTCATATGACGTGTACTGAACGCAGGACTCTATAGGAAGAGGAAAATGATAAACTATCAATTCACTTGAATTACCGGTCGGCAGTCAACCAATAACGCATTGAAATATACATATCACACTAAATAAAAAGATGTTTTATTCTTATTACTCTGACAACATCAGATTAAATTATTTCAAAATAAAGATATGATGTTGCATAGATTAAAGAAGATATTTATTCAAATATTGCGCCGATTATTCTATCTCTAAATAAAATGCAGATTATTTTTAAAAAACAGATGTAGCGCTAATCAAAAAGAAAGAATTCATTAAGTATAAATACAATTTTCTTATATGATGGCCTTAATACATTGGCATTAGTGATTGAAGATTAAAATACTGATGCATAGCTATTTGTTGTTTGTATTTATCTAAAAAAACTGATTTGTTTTGAATACAATCAACATAAAAAGGAAATGAATTAAAAAAGTGTCGCAATTGCGACGGAGGGATCGGCCAAGTTGTTAGATTCAAAGATGCTGGGCGCGTTCTTCTTCTTTCTTCATATTGTAAAGCCGAACTTCTTTTTTGAGTTCGGCTTTCACATGCGCAGGAATTTGATCGTACGTCTCTTTCAACGCCAACAACCAGCCATCACGTTCTTCAGCGCGTTTTGCAGCGGGTTCCGCCACTTCCGGCTGACCCGTTGTTTTAACTACAGCAGTAATACAAATAAAAAGTAACAAATAAGATTTATAATATAGGAGCATCAGAAATAACAAATCATACCTTGCTCTTCAACCGGATGGGCCGATGCCGAAAAGGCGAAAACCAAGGCGATCAAAGCCAAGATGCTCATTACCTGATGGAAATGATATGCAGACTAACATTGAAATTATTCGAAAAGAAAGAAAGAATAATTGAATGTTTACCTTAAAGTTCATGATGAATTAAATTTCAGTTAGTTGTTTACTGATTGACGATCAGAACAATCTGCGAAATAAACTGGCAATCACTCCGCTTTTTATAGCGCAAAAATGGTAACGGACGTGGCTGTTGGTCATTGGCTTCTTAATGACACGACTAGAAATAGCGATAATGGCCACGTACTTGTTGGTTTCATATTATAGCAACATGAACTCAACTATATACACAGGTATACGAGGCAATTGCGAAAAAACAAATCACCACATCAAATATCTCGAGTACTACGTGACTTTTGATTCATTTATTGTTAATTCCGTTGGCCTCCCATTTCGCGACGCGACATCCTATATATCACGATACCTTGAACTTATTATAAATTAATTGGTTTGAACTGGTTTACACTGGTCAAATCTGGAAACTAAATATTAGATTAGATGATTCATCGTCGTAATGAAAAGCTTGTTTTAATGTCCTGAAAATAAGACACCACGTATGGGGTGCCGTTGTACCTTTTTAACATCATACAACCAGTTCAATCTAACATCTAACACCATTCTAACAACAAATACTAAGTTAAACCCATATCTAACAACAATCAAACAATTATTAAACGAATCAAACATTCATTTAACATTCATCTAACATTCATTTAACAATCTAACAACGATATAACACTGATGTAACAATGCTTAAATGAAAACATAAATGAAATATTTATGTAAAATTAATTTAAACACTATTTCCTAACGTCAAATGTTGAATATACCCTTAATCAAAATCTAATCTATGATATCACTAACATTATATTCATACATCGTTCTCATTGAAATAAATTAATAAACACGTAGAAGGGTATTACAAATTAGAGCAAAGTAATGTATTGGTAACAATTTAACATACACACACCATTTTTGATGGATGCAAAAACTGACATTATTCTTGAAAGGGAAAAGATAACAGTAGCTCGATGTGAAAAATCCTCTATACCCTGCCCAGACGAAGGGTTTCCGCAAGAAACAAAGACAGTGGAGCTCACACCGCGCGGTTTGGCTCAGCCATACCGACCCGTAGCCAGGGTATATAGCTACACCGACTGCTTCAGTGCTTCTGTTCCAACGGCCTAGTACCGCTCGATCGCTACCCGTAACTCCCCCAACACCGACGCCCATTAAGGGCCAACAACGCACCCATTCCAAGGATTCAATCGTCGTAACAGCAGAAGGCGAATATTCTCAGGACGACAGCATAATTATTCAGGTTTACTGAGAGTTAAGAAATTAGCAGATAATTATATCAAGTATACAGCCGGACAGGGAAAAATAAAGGGAATAGCAGTTTTCCTAATATAATACTTGTACAGTAATTTCCAATTATATACGTCAACGTGAAAGAAATTCACGTGCATCTCAACCGATTCTTGTTGCCACTTCGAGCGGACATCGAAACTTTAGTCATCAAATAAGTCGAACCGGCTTTAAAAAATATTATCGCTTCTCTTTCACCGGAATACACGCGACTATCAGATGAGCTAAATTCTCGGCTAAATTGCTGTCACTTGGTCATGGTCGTCTCCACACACGGTGTTGCTGGAGTTACGGGTACCGAGGTTCTCGGTCCGGCGCCCGGGCGGTCAGAACAGAAGCAGTCGGTGTAGCTATGCCCGGCGACTGGATTGGCCCAGTTAACGAATAATCGGGCAGTCCTCCGCCTTCGACACATACGGTTGAAAAATGGGGATAAAACAGACAACGGGCTGGTATGGCTAGGGCCATACCGCGAGCTCCACTGTCCTTGTTTCTCATATGCGGAAACCCTTCGTCTGGGCAGGTCATAGAGGATTTTTTTCACATCGTGAGCTATACTTTTATCTCTTCAGTTTCTAGGATGTCAGTTTTTGAAACCAAAAATTGCTGTGTATGTTAAATTGTTATCAATAAATTAATTTACTCTAATTTTTAATACCCTTTTGTGTGTTTATTTATTTAATTCAATGAGAACGATATGAATATGATATCGATGATATATGATAGATTAGATTTTGATTGAGGGTATATTCAACATTCGATGTTAGATTAGATTCTGATTGAGGGAATATTCAACATTTGATGTTAGGTTATATTTATGTTAAATACAATTGTATTGAAAAGTTTGATTATTGTTTAATGTATATTGTTATTTAATTAATAAGCGATTAACTTAACATGATAGAATTGCTGGTAGAAATAGTGTTTAAATTAATTTTACATAAATATTTCATTTATATTTTCATTTAAGCATTGTTACATCAGTGTTATATCGTTGTTAGATTGTTTAATGAATGTTAAATGAATGTTAAATGAATGTTTGATTCGTTTAATAATTGTTTGATTTTTGTTAGATATGGGTTTAACTTAGTATTTGTTGTTAGAATGGTGTTAGATGTTAGATTGAACTGGTTGTATGATGTTAAAAAGGTACAACGGCACCCCATAACCACGTGACGTCGTAGTAAATCCGCAAAATTAAACATGACGAATAAAATTCGGAGGAAAAATAAGAATATTTACTCTGTTATAGCGCTGAAATAAGATATACATTTCTCCCAAGATAAAGATTCTAATAATAAATATTAGAAACTTGATGCGATATTGTTGATGTATAACTGGGTTGAGGACATCCAGAACGTCAATTCTTAAACTGATATCTATCCCAAAATTTGAACGAACGAGTAAAAGAGATGCAAAACAACCTCGACAAATTATGTTGTCGATTATCTTATTTCATCCAACAACGAAGAGTTAAGACGAGCTCATATGGCAAAATGTTATTGGTGGATGCTTCCGGCCGCCAAGCTCCAGCTATCCCTCGAATGTCATTCACATTCTTTTTGGAATAAAATATGATGAAAAGGTAATTTTTTTAACATTTCATTTGATTAAATCAGTTTGAACCAGTTCAAATCAAATGTATATTTGCATTTTTAACTAAGATCTAACATGAAACCAATGAGCTCAAATCGATATTCGATATGTGTTAAGATCAATAAAATGTTACATTCTTTGTAACCATTTTTTTTGTTTTCTAACATTTTTAAATAAGACACAAAAATCTGTAGGTTCTATAAAGGTGAAGAATTAATGCATTTGTGTGCTCTGAGAAATGTTATTGTATGGTAATACAAAGAAATAACTATAGATACTAAAACTATTTACGTTATATAATGTATGACCTTCAATAATCGCCACGCCCGAAATGGGTTGGCGACTAAGAATATCCCCAGACATCAGCAGCAGATTTTCATTTTTGCAGCGCACCCATTTCTAACTGCGCGCCACCGTTGTTTGCGTAGTGACAACCAATCCTAATCTCTCCACTCTTCGATCACGTGATATACCGCAACAGCATTTTAGTGCAGTTGCACTGGGACCAGTGGGACGATTGGGAAGAGATTCGATGTTTGACGGGTACAGCTTCATGTTCAGTGCAGGTTTAGACTCGGTGACCTTTGCTTTGGCCTAATGTTTTGGCTTTTTTAAGGTAATTTTTCTATTTTAAATAATGACAAGAATTCAAATTCTAGTGTGGATGAACGTATTTGTTATTCCTGCGCAGCACTGACAAGAGTAACCTTGAATTCTGTAAGGTGAATGGCTTGCTGTGTCGTTGAGTACGATGGCTTTTATATTATCTTAAATGTATCTAATGATGCGTAAAATATTTAGACTTTAATCTGAACTTGTCATTTTTGTAACTAACCAAACCCTTTTACATTCAACAGGTTTCCACTATCGGGTGATATGAGCTTGCATAATTTTTGAAACAATTCCAACTATATCATACTCTAGCAATCACTACAATGCCTTCTATGTTTCTAAACAAGGTTGTACTTGTAACAGGTATGTGTTTATCTTTCCAAAATTGTATGGTTTCCAAATTTGACACTTGTTACTTTATCAGGGGCCAGTTCAGGAATTGGTGCAGCCACTGCATCGCTGCTAGCTCTTCAAGGTGCCCATTTAGTTATAACAGGGAGAAACGAAGCAAATTTAAATCAGGTGGCTGAGAAGTGCTACGAAGAGACTTGGAACCGACCAAAAACAGTTTTGGGTACGTGTAAGACATCAGCTCAAAGCTCATAATGTGGATCTGACTTCATTATTTGTTTTTCCCATTTTTTTTTAATTGACACAGGAGATCTGACTGATGAAGAGGATGTGAGGCGAATTTTTCACTCGACTTTAACTTTCTACGGCCGAATTGACGTGCTGATTAACAACGCTGGTATCCTCGAACAGGGCAGCATAGAAAACACTTCATTGGACCAACTCGATCGAATGATGAAAACAAACGTCCGGTATACCATTTTTAAAAATCTTTTTAACAAGCCCCTTATAGACATCACGTATTTATTATTTTCCAACAGTTCCATGTACCAATTAACGATGTTAGCCGTCCCGCATTTAATCAATTCTCGTGGAAATGTTGTGAACGTTTCCAGCGTCAATGGCATTCGTCCGGTAAGTTGAGCATTTCCATCTACAGATGGTGTTGGTTGTACAAGAAGAGGGAATTTTCAAATGTGTCTTAAATTAAAAAGAACATTTTGTATAAAACCTTTTCTTTTTTATTTCAGTTTACAAATGTACTGGCCTATAATATGTCTAAAGCTGCCGTCAACCAATTTACTCAAAGTGTAGCTATGGGTATTAAAACATAGACAAAACATTTCTCGTTTAAATCATAAAATAAAGTTCTTTTTCTAAACATTTCTTTAGAGCTTGCCAGCAAACTGGTTCGAGTTAACGCAGTCAAGTAAGAAAATCTACTAGAATTGCAATTAAATTTATTACAAACTAACAAAAATATCTCTCTCTTTTAAAAAATTTGTTTAGTCCTGGTGTAATAATTACTGAGCTTCAAAAACGAGGTGGAATGACCACCGACATCTACAGGAAGGTAAGGCGATACATATGAAACCTTTGCAAAGCTATTCCGTCATGAAAAACTGTGATTATGTATAAATCACAGTTTATTCGCCGTTGCCAAGAAACACATCCATTGGGTCGTCCAGGATTCGCCCAAGAAGTGGCTGAAGCGATTGCTTTTCTTGCTTCTGACAAAGCAAGTTTCATCACGGGTGTCACACTGCCAGTTGACGGTGGAAGACATGCCCTTTCGCCTCGTTAGTTATTAGAGAAACCTCAACATTTTAACAACGTTTTCTCCACTTTAAAAGATGTTATGATGTAGATGATGTAATCTTCTACAGACAAAAAATCCCCCTCTGCTCCTCCCTCAATCTCAATGCAATTTTTACAAAAATCCTTGTTGGAATTTTCTATTGAAGCTCTTTAAAGAAACAAATTAAAATTAGTTTGATTGATATTTGTTTGCTGCCTCGACATTTTATTTCTTCGTCATCAGGTAAAGGAGAGCTGGATGGCCCTCTGGTGTGACTTTCTTTTCAACCCGAGAGAAACCAGGATGTGTGTCGTCATTTAAGTCTTGGATCCCTCTAAAAAGAAAAGAAGAGAAAACTTTCCCTTTCTCCTTTTCCAAGCTCCGGGCGATTATCGTCCGTTTTTCTGCTTCGATTCCATCACACCCACCCAAAAAAAAAAAACGTCTGGTCATCATTTCCAACTTTTGAAAGTTGCCGTAGTATTTTTAAAAAAACTCTCGATTTCATTTAGCTGTTTTTAATACTGTAGACCCTGTTTTGAACAGGTTTTTCCATTTGGAGGAGTCTGCCGAGTATATTGGATCTCGTGATCTAGGTAATCAGTTCAAGGTTTCTTTGATTGACATTTTTTCGCAACACAGACTCACATCCAAAGGAGATAACCCAATATTGACCTCGTCCTTTTACCCCCCTTCGCTTCATTTGGTGTTTTGCTCAGAGACATTGCCTTCCATTTCAAGAGAATGGCATTTTGTAACAAACACAACAACAAAAAATACGTTTTTTTAAAACATGAGTAGTTGTTGCCAAACGATGACCAGACTACACCTTAATATATATAAGTAGCAGTATAGAGAGAAGAAAGTGAAAGCTGAGGCTGACGCGAAGACTATTGGCAGATCTTGGAAAACTCTCACACTAGCGGATCTCGCATAAAAGAAGCAAATGTTTAGATTGGCCCGATCAGTTGTGTGTTAGTAGTTTCACAGTTCAGACAAACGCTGGCGAAATTACCATGTCCAATTTGTGCATTTGCTACCTGGTGAGTTGTGCAAAAAATTAGAACAACGACGGAAGAAAAAAATTTACAAAAATTTCATGTTTCGATTATTCAGATTTTGGTGGTGTCGGCCGGATTGATATCGCCCATTTTATCAGTTCCATTGCCGGCTGATCCAGCTCCAGCTGCTGCTGCCGCCGCTCCTGCCGCAGATACGAAATCGACGGTAGGATCGGGAGGTGTGGCCACGACTAGGACTCACCATAAGAAACATCCATTCGGATTCGGTGGTCTCTACGGCGGAGGACTCGGTTACGGGGCTGGTCTTGGGTATGTATCGATTGTACATCTTTTGTTGAATATCATATCGAAATTAATATCCATCGCTATTGGATGAATCTGTAGGTATCCTGGAATCGGTTACGGATTTGGCATCCCTAGTTACGGACTTGGTTACGGACTACCATTGGCTACATATCCACCCCTATATGGTGGCATTGGGTAATTCTTGTTGTTGGACCATTTTCACTTTTCTTGTGCAATTTGTATTTTTAATTGGAAAAACTTTTTTAAAAAGGTACCCGAGTTTGGGAGGTTTCGGCTATGGACTTGGCGGATACGGAGGTTATGGTGGATTCGGTTATCCGGGTTTTGGCTTCGGCTACTAAATGAAAGTCTCTCATGTCTTATGGAGATATAAATGTATATTTATTGTAAAGTGAAAACGTTTTTTTCGCTGCGGTCTTTTCATTTAAGAGATCCGAATTGATCCTACAAAAAAAAAGCTCTCCGACCTGATATTATGCGTTACATAACAGAATCTCTTTCTCATTCGTTCAAATAGTCTTACTGTATATCCATTTTTGACCCACTTTTGTGCATAATCGTGTCTTATTGCCTCTCACCCATTCACAAACAGAGTACTATTAAAGATATTATACTTTTAAAAAATACATACAAAACGATACATACACTGGCATCAGTGAACTGCTCTCAATCCATCTCGTTATTATTTGGGTTTCATTTTTCGAAGAAAGAAAAAGGAAACTGCAATGCGGGAACAGCCGGCAGCCGCTATGCTTTCTGTGATCTCATTCACGAATCGTTTTTCAAAACAAAAATTACAACGCCACTGATGGGGGACGACGTGTATTAGAAAAGAGATTGTCAGAGAGTGAAATCAGAACACATGATAAATACCTACCAATATATTTTTTTCAAAAAGACATCAATCAGTTAAAAGTTTATTCAATAATGTCTGAGTGGTTATAACCTTCAAATAGTCCGAAGCAGAGACCGGAAGAACATCCGATATTTTGGAGAGACTTCAAGAATTGAATGTCACGCAATCTATTATCTGAATAGGATGTCTATACGTATCTATAACCTGTGATTATATCTATTCCACATATTATATCCTGGGGTTTTCCCAAGTTCTATGAAATTATCTATTCCGTCGTTACGTGTGGGTAGAAGTAGGCCACGGTTCTCGTGTGTTTAAAATCTAACAAAGAAGCGCCACATCACCAGCCCTTGATTGGGCATAATACCATAAAATTTTTTCCTCTTTAGAATGAAAATAGAATTTACATCGGACCTAATACGGACTCGTATCGGAGACGTAGGTAAATATCGCGGGTGTGGTTTTCTTCATATTTACGCGAAAACTAAAATTGGCGACGGTGATTTTCATAAATGCGCAACGCTTTCCTTTGCGAGAAGATGATGACTTCATCGCGTGATGAACAAAATAACAACAAAACAAAATCTCTCTCTCTCTCTGATGTAATAGAAATCGTGTCGATTACTTTGATTAAACGTGTCGTTTCCTCAAATAGTTTATAGGCTACATAGATTCACGTCCTATTGTTAATCATTTTGTGATGGCCGTAACTTCCGTCGCGTTTGAATATATTAGCCGTATCGAATAAAAAGGAATCTTCATTTCTAAGAAGTTGTGTGTGTGTATAGGAATTGAGTTCAAGGTGAAGGTGGATGTTTAATAGTTTCTTCCTTCACGGCTGAATAAGATTGAAATCAAAACGCATTTCCCATCTACATAGACTGGCCAGCATCTTCTGAAAATACTTGCCAAGGTCAGCACGTACCTGGAATAACATGTAACAAGGTAATGACACACACACACCAGCTATTGTCTAGCTAAGATATAGTCCTAGTGTGCGGAGGTGTATACGTCTATAAAACCGTGTCGGGTTGGTTGGTCGTCGGCATTCGTTCTCCGACACGGCAACAGCTTTGAGCGAATGCGGGAAAGAAACTTGATCGCAATCAAATCAAATATGAGAAACCTATTCGTTATCTTGTCTGTTTTAGCGGTAAAAAAGATTCTAAAAAGTTTTGAATTTTTGAATTATGCGGGCAACATTTGAATTTGGCGGGTTCATTTCACAGTTGATGTTGGCGTCCGTCTCCTGTAACGATGACGGACAAGTAGCGGCCGGCAAATCCGAAGGTGATGGTGAAGCTAAAGGACGGACATTTGGTCTATTTGGAGGTCTTCTCGGTGCCGGGATCGGAACTGGACTAGGATACGGCGGCTATCCCGGTGGATATGGCCACCACCATCATTATGGGTACGTAAATTTAAAAATAAAATAAACGAATCAATTGATTACATTCAAAATACTTGGTATCGTTAAAGGTATGGTGGATATCCCTCATTCGGTGGATATCCAGGTGGATATCACCCATACGGTGGATATCCAGGTGGATTTTCATCTTATGGTGGTTATGGGGGATACGGAGGTTACGGCTACCGGTCAGTATATTGAGCAATTTAAATTTGAAATGTTCTTATTAAAGCTAATGTAATATTTTGTGTACAATTTCATTTGCAGACCATACGGTTTTTTCTAAACTGTTTTGAATGACCAACAACGACGACGGCTATTTATAAGATGAATCTACGTATTTACTTTCCAAGAAAAATATATGGGCTCCCCTATCACGATAAGAAACCCAGATAGGGTTTGAATTCAATCATATTTTTGTATTACGACGACAATAACTTGAATAAACAAGCAAAACATTTTTCAAAATAAGCATCGCCTTTTTTCCCTATATATCAATTGTCTTATCTTGTTTAGTAAACCAACTGAAAACTGAAAAGGTCATAAACAAACAAAAGGTTAAAAAACTACGACGATTGTTTGTTCTATAGTTCACGACCGTCTCAACTGTATTATGTTGAGATGACAGATCTGAATCAAAAAAAAGGTTGTTGTTATGTAACAAACATCCGAAAAGAATTGATAATATTGCGGAAGAGTCGTGTCCCGTGAGAGACCACTTTCTCCTTTCGTTGGCTGAATAAATAGAAAGCTGTCGTTAACCTCGATCTGTGTCTCCAAACCACCATCAGCATTTATAATTGACTCTTAATCATCATCCAGCAGCAGTTGTACATTATAGATAAGACCGTCATCGTTTTCGTGCTGTGCAAATAATTCCGTGAGCGAGGTCGTCGCCTCCCTCTTTCTTTCCCCCAATAATGAGGGTGCGCAAATCGTCTGTGGACATTATTATGCAAGACCGGAAACTCGTTTTGCGCATCCGCCCAAACAATCAGCAATAAAATATTTTGTATACGTTGCGTGTAAAATCACCGTCCAGTAACTTTTGGTCAAGGTCTTATAATAAATTAAATACGCAGCACAGCCTCTATTGCTGCAATCCTACGCATTTGCTAATTCATTCAAATCCCAGCGTCTTATATAGGCTCATGTTATAATAATAGCACGCGCTTATATTTTTCGCATGTGAACTTTCTCCATCAGTAATCACCATCGAGAATATTCCTTTCACCTATGTTGTTGTTGCCCTAAAAAGGTGCTACAGAGTTGGTGGTTTTTTTTTCAGCATGAAAAGAAGACAAAATTGTTAAAGCTTTCCATTAGAAAGCGAACAACATATAGCTACACCGGCGAAGAAAGATAATATAGTTCACAGATCGCGTGCGCCCACGAGATCTTTTTTAATGGCCATTGTCCGTATTGAATTCTGTTTTCAGCAATTCTTAAAAAAATACGATTTTTGTTGATTGTTCACGAAAATATCCCAACGACTTCCTCTCTCAATTTGAATAAGAAAAAGGTAAAGTTCCTGCTGGCCTCCGGTTGTTGCGAGTTTTAGTTCAAGGTGAAGGTGGAAAAGAATATAACATGTAACATGTACGACTGTACGTGTTGCTCCCCACAAAAGAGACGAGGAGGATATTATAATAAACGTCGTCATATTATTATTTTGAAATTATACATGAAAAGAACCTGTCGATACGCATAGCCATGAGGGAGAGATCGACAGTTAACTGAGCACAGCGCATTTGAACAAAAGAAAACAAATGAAGGACACGTGTAGTATTATGTTGGGTAAAAATGCAGGGCATAGGCCAGCGTCAGGTATAAAACCTTTTCTGTCGACCAGCATCGATCAGCCAGTCAAGTCCTAACAAAAGTTCGTCTCTTCAGCGCTTTCTCTCCAGCGCTCTCGATTTCTCCGCAGCATTCAACAAGTTATATATTCTTCTTCTCCGTTTGTGTGTGTGTGTGTTTCACTTGTGTGATTTCGTTTTACAAAGTTTCAGTGGAAGAAGAAAATCAGCCAAAATGTTTCACTTTACTCGATGGATTTTGGTATAACATTTTCTTTTTTTTAAACATTTAGATTTTTAAAAACCCTCCCCAAAAAAACGAAATTGTTGTTATCTCATTAGGCCGTTGCGGCGATCGGATGGATTGCCGACGCTCAGGAGGTAGCCTCAGGGAGTAGCAATGAACAAGCGGACGGAAGAAATCTTTTAGGTGGATTCGGAGGCGTCTTAGGTTCCGGTTTTGGAGGTTCGGGATTAGGAGGATTCGGTGGAGCATCCGCATTTCCATCATACGGTGGATTAACTTCACCATTAGCTTCATCACTTTACGGAACACAAGCGGCCATCGGCTATAATCAGCAGAGCCTTTACGGCCAACAAGCCATTGGCGGTTTTCCCCAGTCAGGAGGATTCGGTGGACAAACGTTCGGCGCTGGATTGGGAGGATTCGGATCTGGGGCTTTTCCAGGAGGATTTTCCGGTGGTTACGGACAACAAGGATTCGGCATTGGAGGATCACTTTACGGAGCTGGCGCTGCTGGAGGATTTCCCAGTTACGGTGGAGGTTATCCGGGTTTTGGTACCGCTGGGATCGGGGGTCTTTCTGCTTACCCTGGAAGTATTTACGGACAACAGACTGGTCTCTACGGTCAATTCGGTCAACAAAATCCTTACAGTCAATACGGCCTCTACAATCAACAGAGTCTTTACGGTCAAGGCGCTCTGAATCCTTACGGCTACGGCAGCCAACAGCGACCTTATCGTTCCTCTTCTGATCCTTCTTCATCTTCACAGTACACTGACGACTCGTCTGCAAATGAAAGGCATTAAACTAATTCTATTAACTATAAACCCCAAAAAATAAACTGTTTCGACATTTCTTTGAAAACCAAATATTCTTGTTATGTGACTTAACTTAATTCTCATGCAATATACGCGATTAATCAATCAGAATTTTCAATCTCAATTTTGTTTTTGTTAAGAAGAGAAAAACAAAAGGTTGTATTTTTTGTTTGTTGGACCAACAATATGATGAGAATAACAAAAAACAAAAAAATAATGACACAGTCCAGTTATAATAATAATTCATATCAACGATTTCTTTCTTGTTTTTTTTTTTAATGCTGTCATTCGCACACAAACACACCTGGAGAGGAAAGGAGTTTTTCATATAGTCTCGTAAAAATCTATCTTCTTTTATATCAATAATATAGGAAAAAAATGATATTTAAGTTCCCTCGCCCGCATTTGAAAAAAAAAAAAATAATAATGTTCATTCAATTTTCAAATAACTTCTTTTTCTTTTGCAATTTTTTTGTTTGTTTTTGTTTGTTGCGTTTAAAGACTTTGTGAAATTGTTTTTACTTGAAATTTCGTTTCTGATTTTGCTTTTCGCGTCTTTTTTACTTGGACTTGGCAGCTCCACGCTGGCGCAAATTTTTATTTGTATTTTGGTCGACTTCAGGCAATTCACTAATTTCATTCTCCTCCGAACTCTTCTTGGCAGCTTCGCGAGCTTTCTTGGCCTTCTTGTCCTGTTTGGCCTTTTTAGTCTCGGCATCGGACTTGGCTCTCAGATGGGAAGTTTCACGGCGTCGGCTCAAGTGGAAGGTCAGGAAGCGTTGAAGCATGTAGACCTGGAGGGCGACAACGGCGGCCAATCCGGATACTCGGACGACGAAGCTAACAGACTCGTTGTCGGCCAAACCGAACCAAAAGGTCGAAACGGACAGGATGATGGAAGCAAGGCGAGTGACGACAAACAAAATGTTCCAAACGGAGAATGCTAAAAAACAAGGAAAAAGGTATAAAACGTGTTGATAAATCTTATTAAGTTTTAATAAAAATGTACCTTTGATTGCGACGGAAGGTTTATCGGCAAAGTGGATCAGCCGGGCGACGTGGAAAACCGTCTCTGCAGCGTAGTGGAGGACGAGAAGGCAGAGAGCGAGTCGTGTAAAGTTCATGACATATGCAGCAGCAATGGTAACCAAGTAGATTGTGGCATAAGTGATTCTTGCTGGCATGTCTTCACGCTTGACCTTCTGGAAGTACAGCTCTGGGTAGCAGTGAAGCCAGTAAGCCATTTGGACGATGAAGAAGAACTTGAACATGAAAGTCATAGCAATGTTGGGGTAGTCTCTCCACAGGGCTGAAACGTTGAAGAGGAGCCCTTCACGGAAAATGACATCTCCACCCCACAAGACAGCCACAACATAGAAGAGCAACAGCTGGCCAGATTCGTTGAACTTGCTCTGCTTTACTTTGGACAAGTGAAGCTTGGTCTTGACTTTCTGTGTCAACAAAATGAACACTGATGGTTAAAAAATGATCTAATTTGACCCACCAATTTTTTAAATCTTGAGACTTACATCCAAAATGTATTCTTGAATCACAGCATGGACTACAACACCAATGAGGGTGTAGAAGAAGACGGCACATAGATCCTTTAAACCTGTGGTGTAGGTCATTTCCTGTCCATATGTTAGCTCTTCGACAGGTGTTGCATTGTGATGCATAGCAATAAAGATTGAAGCAAGCGGTTGGGTGGTCTGTACATCACCAAATTCATGTCATTAGTTGTTGATCTAAGAAGCAATGTATTTAAAATAATAATCAATGAATACCTGAAACATTAAACCGACGACAAAGACCATAGCCACACAGGAAACGATATCGGCATGATTCTGAATGACAAATTCATGGCTAAGAATTGGGGGATTTTTCGTCGAGGATTTGCGCGGCTTCACAACCATTTTAATATATTTCTTTTAAACTAATTTAGGTTAACTTTATGATTAGAGACAGGGAGCTACGACAGGAGAACTAACTCCTGGTCGGATCGAAAAGGAGAAAGAAGCGGCAAAGAGAGAGGTTGAACTGAAGTGAAGCTGAGTGAAAGCAAACACACCAACAGCTGGCTTTAGGCCGGTTTTGACAGTTCGAAATGCTGGAAATGCCACGTCAATCGGTCTAGGCCATCTAGTATTAGGGAAAATAACTAATAATCAAAATTATTTCTTAGTCAATTAAGAATCCAATCCAATAGCAAAATAAAATTAGATTTTTTATTTTAAAATTCTTTCCAAACGATAGTAAGTGAACTGATTACAATAAAAATGAATTTTAAAATATTAATTAATACAAAATTATTATTTTTTTCATTTTTTGTGTTGACTAAATTTCGGTATTCAGTATTGAGTGTTGTCATAGCAACGTGAAGACCGCGACCAAACACCGTCTTGAATGTTGTCGAACACAGTTTTTTTTTTAAATAGAATGAATCGTTATTAATGGAACAGAAATGACTCAAAGAGATTTAGAAAAAAAGTTTTTGTCCAGGAAATTGTCGACCGCCACAGCCGAAGATTTAAAAAATGAAGCTTTCAGGTACTGGTTGTTATGTTTGAGAAAATAAGCTACTTTTTTCATCTTCTCATAAATGTGTTCTGTTTTGAAAGGCGTAAAATTGTCGAGAGTAGCATCGAGATCAGAGAGCTCGAGTCCAAATTGAAAATGGCTTATATTCTGAAAGAACGAAAGAAGCAACTAGATGAAAAAGAATCCATCCGAGTAATGGAAAAGGTATAACAAAAACATTATTTGTCTTGCTGTCAGTTAAAACTTGAAAGTCATTACATTTGCACAGGAACTTACTTTACAAGAGAGGGAGGAAACAGAGAAGCAGTTGAAATTGGACCATGAATTAGAAATCAGAAAACTGTTGTATGAAAAGTGGAAGAAGGAGAAGTATTGCCAAGAGCTGGTGAAACAAGCAGAACAATACAGGGCAGCTAAGCAGCTTGAGTTGATGAGAGAAAGAAAGTTGGATGACATTTACTTGCAAGAGATCCTCATGGCTGAATTGAGAAGAGAACGACAGTAAGCCAAACCCAGATTTTTTAGTTTTTCATCCTGCTCATGTATGTAATTTTTAAATTCTTAGGGAACGAGAAGATCGAGAGAGGAAGAAGCGTCGTCTAGCGGAAGAATTGGACAACTGCATCAGACTACAGAATCAATGGAAAGCGATCCAGAAATTGATTGAATTGGAAGAGGATAGATTGATTGAAGAATGTCAAATCCAGAGACGTCGACTCAGCCACATGCAACAACAAGAACGGAAAGAAAAAGCCGATAAACTCGCAACTATTCGCCTGCAGCTCAAAAAAGCCTTGGAAGTCGAGGAGGTATATTTAAAATGTCCATAATCCAAACCGTTTTTTATATTGCTGCTATCAATTGTTTTGGTACAAATTCATAGCGCCGGCGCCGTGAAAGGGAAGAATTGTGGATCGAATACGGATGTGAGACGAAAGAGGAACTGGAGACGAAAAAGGCGGAGGAATTGGAGAAGATGACCCAAGCCCAGAGAATCAAATGGAATGAAGATATGATGGAGCAATTGCATCAGCTTGAACTCAAGAAGAAAGCTATGAGAGAAGAGGAACTCAACGAACGATTATGGGTAAAATAAAATTCGATTTTCTCAATATTCAGACTTTTTAATTACTATTAATTCAAATGCTTTTGATAGATGTTGGAGCAAGCTGCCCTAGAGGAACAAGCCGAACGTGAAGCCGCTGATCGAAGACACAAGGATCTCACGCAATTCCAAAAAGAACAAGCGGCTTTACTTGAGGAGCGACGCCAACAGAGGAAACTGGAATTTGCCGAGAAGGAGGAAGAACGTCGTAGGGAAGAGATACGTCAACAGGCCGAAGACGAAGCCATCGCCGATGAGAGACGACGAATCCTGGAGCAACACGCCCCGCTTTTGATTGGTTTCATGCCACCTGGCGTCTTCCGCAACATGGATGAAATTAAATCGCTGCCCGAAAATGTTCAGGCCCAATTCCGGCGACACGTCCGCATTCAAGACGACCCTGATCTGTGGTGAACTGGTGATGTTGCAATATCTTATTTTACCCTCTAAGAATTTCTTCATCATTTCTTCCCTTTTTGCAATACTTTCGCTTCGATTTTCATTTGATTTCTATTGCCAATTTGAACTTTGGTCTGAATAACTTGTGTTCATCATTTCGTGTCAGCGATTCGCTTCCTTTGAAAAAATCGTACTTCAATTTTTGAATCTATAAATCGCCTCTGTGATCTTTCAGTTATTTACAACTATGTCTTCTCAATACAACAAGCAAAACGCTTGTCACCATTCCACCCACAAAAAGCAACCGTTTTTTAGTTGAAAAAAAGGATATCGAACGATGAAAGTGACCAGGACAAGCCTCTGCGAGCAGATAACATTTCGCAGAAGTTAATTGTTGGTTCGGATAAACATTTATCAAACTAGTTCAAACCAACTCATTTCTTACATTTAAATTATTCTTCTGCCTGCCTGACATTAAGCACGTCCGCTTATGTTTTGTGTTGTCTCCTACAAGGAAATAAGCGCAGAATATTTATTGGACTGAATTCGAAAATTGAACAGACCTTTGATGTAAACATTTGTTGCTTGATAACTTTTGGGTCGGTCAACAAAAGTTAGTAAATCCATGACACCACCAGCACATGACTTTTGAACTTGGACAGAGTGTTTCCTACACAAAATTCTTGTTGATTCGAAAGAAAAAATATCGCCTAACCTTTTTTAATGACCCTACATATCTTAACTGCATATATGACGCTTGCTGGTGTGAAATGAATTAGCGCAACTTAAGGTTCGCGGGGATTGAAAACAAAACGTTACTTTTGTAACGTAGAATCCTGCATTAGATTTGTCCTTCTTTTTGTGTTGACAAAAGTCAAGTAGAAATGGGACATTTAACCATAAAGAAGAACTTGTAGGTTGGCCCAGGATGAAAGGAAATCTGGTTGGCGACATGGAAATCCGCAAATCATTTCTATATTTAGTGGATAGGTTGTATTTTAAGACTATTGGTGCGTTGTAATCTATTAAAGAGCTATCAGGAGGATCGAAGATGGGAAAACATCTAAACTGCTACATATCCAGCATCCGAGGAGAAAAACGGAACGTGATCGACGTCACGTATTTCCCCTCTTTTCTCGCTATATGAGAACAACATATAGAAAAATAAATGACCTGATTAGAAAAGTTCAAATGTCAAAGTTTATATTTACCACTTAAAAGTGCACTTGTTTACGTGGTAATGGTCACGTGAGCCTCTGATGATGTGCCTTTTTCTTGATTATCTTCCATCCGTTTCGAGTTAAGCTTTTGAGTATAAAAGGCAAATGAAATCAGAGAGAAGAGCATCACTTAGCTGACTGATATTTTATAGAGCTAAACTCTCCTCTCGCAACAAAACAATGGCTTTCAAGCTTGCTCTTCTCTTCGGCGTCATCGCCTTCGCCAGCGCTTGCTCTTATGCGGTAACTGAATTTTAATTCATTTAATCACATACAAATTAATGTTAATTCGATTACATATTTATACAGCCTGGAACTACCACGACCACCGTCACCACTACCGTCACCACCGTCTCCGCTGAAGAAAGCGATGCTGGAATTTTGAGCTCCCACGACCGCAGCGTCATCCGCAAGACCTGGGACCAGGCCCGCAGAGATGGCGACGTCGCTCCTCAAATTCTCTTCCGCTTCATCAAGGCTCATCCTGAATATCAGAAGATGTTCAGCAATTTCCCCAGCGTTCCCCAGAACGAGCTGATGGGCAACGGCAACTTCTTGGCCCAGGCCTACACCATTTTGGCTGGTTTGAACGTTGTCATCCAGTCCCTGTCCAGCACCGAGCTGATGGCCAATCAACTCAATGCTCTTGGAGGTGCCCATCAGCCCCGTGGAGCCACTCCCATCATGTTCGAGGTTTGATTCACTTATGTTTATTTTAATTCTAAGGACTTTATTTAATTCAAATTTCCCCTGAAATGTGTCCAGCAATTCGGTGCCGTCCTCGAGGAAGTCCTCGCTGAGGAATTGGGCAGCAGCTTCAACGCTGAGGCCAAACAAGCCTGGAAGAACGGAATTGCCGCTTTGGTTGCCGGAATCTCCAAGACCCTCAAGTAACTATTCCTTTTGTTTGCTATCAACAAAACCCTTTAAATGTAATATTATTGTAATTAACTTGATAGGAACTCCGAAGATTTGGTTGATCCCCAGACCAAATTGTCTGGCCACCAAATCCGCGACGTCCAGAGGACCTGGGAGAACATCCGAGGCAACCGCAACGCCATCGTCTCTGCCATCTTCATCAAGTGAGTGTCTAGAAATCCTTTCTTTTATGAATCTAATGTTAATTATGTACTATGCCAACAGGCTCTTCAAGGAGACTCCCCGCGTCCAGAAATTCTTCGCCAAGTTCGCCAGCGTCCCCGTTGCATCTTTGAGTGGTGACGCCGAGTTCAACAAACAAGTCGCCCTGGTCGCCGATCGTTTGGACACCATCATCTCGGCAATGGACGACAAACTTCAACTTTTGGGCAACATCAACTACATGCGCTACACTCACGCCGCCCGCAGCATTCCCCGTGGACCTTGGGAGGTGGGATGCGCTCATCCGTTTATACCTTTATATTAACTGACTAACTCTGTTGTCTTGTTGTATTCATAGGACTTTGGCCGTCTTCTGATGGACTCTTTGGGTGCCAATGGTGTCTCAGCCGACGACATGGACTCGTGGAAGGGCGCACTCAACGTCTTCGTCAACGGAATCTCCCCCCAGAATTGAACATCATTTTCAGGAATTTAAGCAATAACACGGCGGTTAAATGAAATCTCTTTTTTTTTGCCCGTTTATTGTCTGATGTTCTTTTGTTTTTCAATACAATTAGTTAAAAAAAAATATTGTTGGACTACAAATTTATCTATACTAATACGATAACAATTTTTCACTCTGTACAGAGTTCAAATGTATTCTAACAAAATGCTTTGCTTTTTTTTCCATCCATCATAATTTCATATAGAAGTTCAGATGCTTCTTAATTACATGAACTCTTTTAAAAAAGTAAACTAAAACAGAATTTTCGCCTATTCAAAACGGGTTTGAGTTTGACAGCAATCAAATCATCGACGATGCTATATTATCTTAAAATTAAAGCAGGTCAGTTTTTTTGTCATATCTATATAAACAATGGTCTACAGAGATAGTTGATGCGACTTTCACATTATCGTTGGCCGCTTGTCTGTGGACCGAAACCCTTGTTGATAAAAAAATACAAGACTGGATATAGCGCTGGAAAGGAAACGCTGGATCATCAGTACGCGCCTGTGACCCCTTCCCTGCATGCACATGAAACTTATGAGGTCACTTATTTTTCAAGCCCAATACATTCACAACCCAAAATCTGGCTAAACGTTTGTCACGTAGTCTACTGCTACACGTGTGGATATACGCTGCTGTTAGAATCCTTGAAATTTACGTTATAAGGAAGGAACTTTTTGTTTCAGTGAACGATTCTGATACCAACACAGTAGTCACGGACCATTCCGCTCTGCTGTTGGCTGTAGACGTATAGTTAATATTACCCAGCAGCTGCAGTTTGACGTCAATGGTGGAAATGATGGAATTAATGTTATTAATAACATCTGCTAACTATCAGGTAATTTTAATATTCTACAAATTCAAGTAATTAAACAGACAACACTTTTGAAATTTTATATGTAACCACATTGAGTAATATTAGGCTACATAGTAAACACAGATTCATCGACGGAGACCACACCCTTGAATTCAAAAGTTATTTTCTAACAGCCTCATAATGATGTAACAGGATTGCTCACGGGAGGACCCCATGATTTCGGCGATTGACGGCAAACTGCAGCTGTTGTGTAATATTAATTGCGCTACAATCAACAACGAAGCGCAATAATGTGAAGTCGTTGAGATATAGAGCAAACATGAACAAAGTCACGTCTAGACTCAATTTCAATACTTCCCATTTCATTTCATAGGAGTTTGGGCCAATTGAGCATCAATTAGGATGTGAGTTTTTCGTCGGTAGTTTTGTGTAACTTGCCAGCACCTGTTGGTTAATTAATCACACATTTTGTTTAATTGATTAATAAATGTCTTTAAGACTCATTTTCTATGTGAAAATAGTTTCAGTTTTACTTATTCTCAAAGCTTATTCATCTTTATTCTTTCGGCCTTTGATTCCAGAAGATTTATGATTTTGTTAAAATTCTTTTTACTGCTATTGGATATAATTTTATTGGTCTATAATTCTTACTGCAACTGGTAACAAAGTTAAGGTTATAACAAATCGAACGGTGTCATACGAAGAAGAAAATTTATTTAAAGGTGTAAAAAGTGTTGAATATAATAAGATGCAAAGATTTGTGAGTGTGTATACAGCAATGCGGATGCTGTTCCATTAAACTGTTTTCCATGTGCAGCAAAGTGTCGAACCATTGGAGCTTCCGGCAAGGGACTCGATCACCAACGTATTGTCAGTCGTCGTGTACACCTGATTTACAGTGGGCGGATTGGCGATGATAGTCGTCCCTCCGTTGTCGTAAAACTGCAATGAAATATAACAAAGAAACAAAATAAATTGTTTAAATTACGCCATCAGAATAAAAATGTTCCTCTAAGAAAATTACCGTGGTGTACGTTCCAGCTTGTGTGTAGACGGACGTGCAACTTATTTGAATTTTGCTACCAGTAGCAACGGTGATGGAAAGACATTGTGCCACTTGTGTCCCGGGTGTGCGGATAGTTTTGTACGTTCCAGATGTCGCTGTCGTCGTAGTAGAGCATGTCACTGATCATCACCAAAAAGAATTACAGTAAGAACATTTCATTCGACTTAATAACGAACTTTAAAATGTTATAAATTTGTAATTGTGCGCATTGCGAACTTTACCGGGCGCAATTGTTGTCGTTGTTGTTGTCGGAGTAGTTGTAGTCGTCGGAGTTGTTGTTGTCGTTGGAGTAGTAGTTGTTGTCGTTGGAGTAGTAGTTGTTGTTGGAGTAGTTGTAGTTGTTGTTGGAGTAGTTGTAGTCGTCGGAGTAGTAGTTGTTGTTGAAGTGGTCGTGGTTGTTGGCGTCGTAGTCGTCGTCGATGTGGTCGTCGATGTTGTTGATGTGGAAGTAGTCGATGTTGATGATGTTGAAGTACTTGATGTCGATGTAGTTGACGTCGATGTGGTGTCCTGCACGATCAGTAGTGGCGAAACAATTGAAATGAGACCCAATTTGCTGAAGGCCAATCCAACCGACCCCAAAATGAGACTCGCCTGCCACATTTTCTTTCTGTGGTCGAAGTTTTCATCTGAGAAATCCATACGGAGAAAAATTGCTCTTTAAAAAATGTTAAAATAAAAGAAAATAACTATATAAGTAAACCTTCATCGTTACAGGCTTCTGGGTTATGTTGAAGATTTGAAAGAACGTCGTCGTCGTCGTATGATGATGGGGTTTGAGAGTCTTCCGATCCATATCGTTTGTTGTTGGACACCAATTGCGACACTTTGTTGCGAAACTTGTCGAGGTATTGGATTTGTTGATTGGTGTCATCTGCTCTGAGATTTATTCGTCGGTTATTATTAGACATCCACAGGGAAGAAGCTTGAAATAGATTTGGAAACACAACCTTGATTTGATCGAAATAAATAATACGGGAGACAAAATATTAGCGATCTAAGGATAATACCGATGAAACATAATATAAATAACACGTTACCAAGAAAGAGGCCAATTGAATAATGCGATTCTTAACGATGGACTTCTGCATGTTTTCAATAGACAAATAATGAAATAAACGGGTATATTTCAACAAAGAAATCCTTGCGATGGTCTGTGTTAACTGTTGACGTCCACAAACGTTACTGCGAGCGTAACCAACGATTTTGTCGCCTCACTAGACTGAAAAACCGGACGAGCTGATTTTTTTCCTCATTCTAGTATACTTATTACATGCTCTATATATAGTCATGTTAATGCAGGTGTTAATGAGAATTTATATCCGAGGTACCAGAGTACAAACTGTTTTTACATGCCAGAAGATAATTAGCGAACGAATTTACGGCGGCACAGGCTGTATACGTAACGTTCCTATTAACTTTTCTTCCGTCACCTGTTGTTACAGCATATACGATGTGTTGGCTCGGTTTACCGATCGACGACACGATGCGTCGTAGTGTCCATCGTCGTACGCGGCTGCTGGACAATTCCATATACTTACATTTTTACAAAGATATACACCAAATGCTGTTGTAGTCTCTCTCATTTTCGATGCAGAACACATTAAAACGTGACAAATCTAAAACTTAGAATTTCCGTGAATTTTCTTTTTATTAATTTTTTTATAACTGCAACTGAAATTCCTGGATCCCATGTAATCGAAGATGATTTATAAACTGAAGGACCAATTTCTTGTATAGTATACCACTTTGATTTTAATTTGTGGGATGATTTAAGATTAAAATGAAAAAAAGTTTGAATTAACTGCCTGTGCATAGACAGTCAGACGTGGGAAATTCAAACTTTATTACCTAAATTCTTCCTTGTTTTTTTAAGACATAGCTAAAGGACAACTACATTTAATGAGAATGCTGATAATCCTTTTATTTTGTTTAATGTGTCGGAATAAAGAGACAATAAAGAATTTTTATAATTTAGGTTTAAAAGTATTTTATTGGAACACTCATTCAAATGATTCGTTGACACACAATTTTAGGTACACATATTCATCAAATCCATACATCTTTCATCAACACAAAGGAACAGAAGGATGAAGGAAGAAATCTGAGAAGAAAAGTGAAATATAGAAACGATGACGTCATTAAGAAGAAGAGAGAAAGAAAACTGCTAGGAGATCGACTGAGGGCTAATTGCAGACCGTTGGAGAATTGTTGCCTAAACCTAACTTAACCTAATAACTTAACCTAAACTTAACTAATTTGCAAAATTCTCAACAACAGCCCACAATAACCCACCAGCCCACATCCATCGTGGCAGTTTTCTCTCAATAAAGAAACGAGAAGGATATGAATAGAGAAAGAAGGGAAGAAAAGTGTAGAATAGTAAAGTAATAATAAAGTAATTGCGCGTTAATTGGGAACCAGTGAATGAAATTCATTGGTGATTTGTCCGGTATCCGGAATCGCTCCGGTTCCGGTTTTTCCTTCGTCCTGGTTCAGTGACAGTACGGTACGGTTACAGGTATTTGCGGCATTTGTGTGGCCTTTTTTTTCAAGTGTTTTCCTTGAGCTTTGATTTGTTTGGCCACTTCTTTCAGACTTTTTGCTCTTTCAATCATGACACATCCGGTATAGTCCAGTCCATTTAAGAATGTCTTATTACTGGGTTCACCGCTGGGTTTACTGGTTGTTCCTTTCTTAACGAACCAGTTTTTAATTTTTTTCCCGGTACTTGGTTTCGTATCCGGGGTTGCTCCGGTTCCGGTTTCGTACTCTGCCGCCACAGCAATCGCTTCTTGTAGCTTGGCAAGTGCCTGATCGATGAGCACATCAGGTGTGATTTTATGTTCAGTCGCACTTTCTGCATCGCATATCGTGTTGTGGAGGTAGGAATTTTCAGTTTCCAGCTGCTGGATGCGCGGGGCTAAACACTCATCAATCTCACGCTGTTTGTCCGCAAGGTCCGCTTCAAAAACTGTCAATTCATTTTTGAACTGCTGGATTGACTGTCTCAATTCGACGTTGTTTTGAATGAGATCCAACTGTTCGAATTCACAGTCTACCAAGGAAATCTTCAATTTGTGCACGAGTTCGTCTTGTTGGACTGCACGTTTTTCGTACTGGTCGATCGTACGTTGTTTTTCCATAAGAATTGCTTCGAACTCGGCTCTCTCCTTGTCTCTCTCGTCGGTAACCAGCTGAAGACTGGATTTTAATTCGGAATTTTCTTCAGTTAAGATTTTAATTAAAGCTGTTTGAATCTGAAGCATTGAGTTAGATGGAGACATTTTGGTATGTAGTATTAAAACTGCTGGTATTTGGTATGTAGTAAACTTTACTATAGTTTGGGAGAGCGGGTTGCCCTCCTTATATAGGCCCAGGCGCAAGAGATCAAAAGTTGCTTTTTATTCAAAAATCTGTATTTTAATTAGAATTAATTAAAGTTTTTTCTTCATAAATGAAATAAACAGGTTTTTTTAATTGTTGTTCAAATAGAATTATTTCGATTAAATATAATTTTGCTTATTAAATCATGGAATTATAGGTCTGCGTGGAAAATCGGAACTAGAGTCTCCACTCAGAACCGCATGTATCCGGTTATTGCTGCATATTGCGCCTATACTCTATAACATTTGCTTTATTTTCTACTAAAATAATATAGAACCATTTAATCTTTTATTTGAAAAGGTTTGTAAAACCCCGATGATTCTAAATAAAATATTTCACATACGTGAAATAATTATGAGTAACCCGTAAATAACAATAGCGCAAATACCAATAGCATCATCATCAACTTGTTATTCCGAAATTATTTGTATTAAAAGAGGCCAGGATATTGTAAAAAAGAAGCAACACAATAATTAATTTATCCAGGGAAATGTATTTCGACTATCCAGTACGTATAAAACATAGCACAAAACATTAAATTCCTAATTAAGTTATCTTGATTAAATCTGGAGAAAGTTTAGAAAAAGGCGGGACACACAAACTGCTTCACACTTATTGTTAATCAAATTTCTTTATTTTAAAAATTAATAGTCGCGGCTCTTGATGGATGGCGTCGATCGACTCATTTGATGACGTGGAAAAGAGTTCCGTTGTTGGACGGAGTTTTTCCATCCCAGCGAATGGTACGAGGAGCAACGGGATGAGCTGGACGACCGGGTCTCTCCGCCCATTGATCCAAAACTTGAATTCCATTTTGATCCTGTCCCAAGTAAATAGCGGCATGTCCTCCAGCATATTTCCCATCGGGTCCAAAAGTGGCGATTGCCGTCCCTTTCTCTAAATTTGCGTTGCCTTTGACTTGGTCACCCATTCCCCACAATGCTGTTTGACGGTGGTCACCAGTGCATACCTTCAATGAAAATTCAACAAATTAGTTTAGCAGTATAAGAATACAATTAAATACAATTAATATTTTACCTTGACGTATGAAACGCATTCGCCTACTTGTCCACCCCAAGGATCAGCGAGCAACTTGCCAACATGTTTCGATGTATCACAGAGTGGCATACTAGTCATTACTGGAGGAGCGCTGACGTGAGTAAAGTTCTGCAATCCGAGTAAAGGGTTGACTGGCGATGGATTGTTGACGTGCATGAAATTATGCGAAGCTAAAGGGTTGTTCAATCCAGACATGAAATGATCAACTGCTGGAGATGATGAGTTGAATGGCGATGGATTGGCATTCGGGTTGAACAGTGAAAAAGGATTCGCATTTAAATTATTCATGGTGATGCGGATGAATAGCAGAATATATAATTCTTAACCTATATTTAGCAATAACAATAATTTAAGTCAATTTCACAACAAACAAAGAGATAACACAACATACAATTAACATTCCTAAGTAAATCAAAATATACTTACAATCAATGTGGTGGAGTGGCTCTGCAGTTCAAATGGGAATGACCGATCAGGGGCAGCAGTCAAAACGGAATGAGACTTGAAACCTGTTGGGATCCCAAATATATAGGTCCGGCAAATCGCCCTCGTCTGTACTTTTTCCGTCAGCCATTGTCAGTCAATTTGTCGGAATTCCCTTTTTTCTTAAAGAGGAAGAGTTAAATTGGGCTTCCTTGAAAACCCATGACTCCCCAGGGATGAATAACACAAAGTACTTCACACAGTTTTAAATTAAATGACGCATTATTAGTTGGTGCGACGTAATTTATCATTTCTTCTAATCCAGATTGTTTTCTTTTAAATCGACTTATGTATAAGGAATGGACTTACTTAACACAAATGCTGAATGTCATTGAAGGTTACATAATATTTTCTGAAAATTTTGACCTATCGTTTTTCTCATTCTCTCATAAGAAAACATTAATATTCACACAGTTCCGTAATTCATCTTCTATCAATACAACACGATGTTATTTATTTTCTCGATAAGTATACAAAGTTGATGTACAAAAGTTTCAATTGGATGTGGCGTCAGTAGTGAACACCTGATCCGTCGATGATGACGAGAAAAAGAAATCAAATTTGTCGATGAGCGTTTCAACGATACGACATTGATGCGGCATATCGGCCATCAGAGTGGCCATACTGTCGTCGCAGGATCGAATCAGCGTCGGTCCGAAAACCGTGGCAAGATTACGAGCATTCATTTTGTTGACATCACTTTTGCCGGCCACACGCGACAGGTGGCCAACGAGATAACGTAATGTTGAATAATGCGGATCGGGCAGTTCGTCCACTAGTCGTTTGATTGATTTAAAACGCATTTCTTCCGGTTCCATTTTACTGGCTTCTATTACAGCGCCGTAGAGTTCCGACGTCACTAGCGGATCCGGTAATTGACGGAAGAAAGATTTCATGACCGACGAGATGGCGTTGACGTCGTTCCATCGCAAATCGGATTGACTGAAATCTCCGCGATTGAAAGATTCCGTCAGAGCGTTGATGACGACAAAATTACCCGGAACTCGATAGACTCCCACATTTTCCATTCCGTAAGTTTCCACGATGTCGATACACTGTTCAACAATTTTTGGAATGTTTTCGTATTTTGAAGATCGCGGGCAATTTTCTAACGGGACACCTATGCTGGATCCTTTGGGCGGTGACAAATGGAACTGATGAGAAGGATTAGAAGTATTAGGCGAACTGCTGCCCAGCTGCTGGATCTCTTTGGATTGCTGGATCGCTTGTTTGCGTCTTTCACTCTGAATAACAGATTTCCAACGTCGTCTCGCTTTAGGGGAAGTGGCTTCGTCGTTGCTACTTGGAAATCGTCCATGATGTTCCAGCGCTTCTTCAACTGAACCTATATCGCAAAAATATAATTTAAAAATCTTTTTTTTTTTTAAATTTAGCGCCGTTTTTAAGTGTTACTGGAAGAGCCAAGCGACGAACGTGGAATGATTTGATGGAACATTTCTTTCACTTCCGCGAGTGGGATTCTGTGTAGAGGATCGTGTTCAATCATATTCTTAATAACACGAGCCGCAAAGTGATCTAAATCTAATTCTTTTAAAAAGAGATGGACACGTTTTGTTAGCACAACAACCAATAGAATTTTTCGAAAAAATAACTTACTATCAATGTTGATTGGTTGATTATTGCGGATATTGTTTTGCACTTGGTTATGGTCGTCGCCAAACGGATGGTTCGCATGACCGCGCGTAACAAACACGAAAAACACGCAACCGGCAGAGAATATGTCACTTTGTGGTGTTGATTTAACTGGACTGTCCGGCTTGATGTCCAGTTGTTGTAAAAGTTCTGGCGCCATCCACATGACAGGAGCTTTAAATCCACCAGCTGAAAAAGTGTCCATCGTAGCAGGGCTTGTCATTTGTCTGTGACACAGTCCGAATTCGGACAACTTGATTTGGCCCGTCAATGAAATCAAAACATTTTCCGGTTTAACGTCACGATGGACCAGTTTGTGTGAGTGAATGTAATGAAGGCCATCGGCTATCTGATACAAAACAGTTTGATCAGATGGCAGAACTGGTCCCGAATATACTTTGCCCTTTCCACATATTTGATCAAGTGTTCCCGCGCATAATTCCAAAATGATGTACCTGATAAGGCACATAAAACAAATGAACATATTCAATTTAACAAAGAAATTGGTTTAACTTATATATACCTGAAATCGTCGTCTTTTTCCACCGTTAACATTTTCAAAATGTTTTCATGCTCAAGTTTCATCTGCATTTTGACTTCACGATCTTCAGGATTCAAACGATGCACTTCGATTCGCTTGACGGCAACTTTGCGGTCGCGATGGAAACCGCTGAAAACGATGCCGTAACTTCCCATGCCGAGGACATCCTTTTTGTTGTAACTCGTCCCGGTTTTCTTACACAAAATTTTCAAAGTCGGTTCTGTGCTGGCCATCACTTTCGACATGAAATTTAAACACAATTCGACTATATGGAAAGGGAACGAACACAGCTGGCCAGTAGTAAATCACGAAGATAATGATAATTTTAGTAAGGAATTTACTAGGCAAAACTGAAAATGTACGTAATATCTTTATCAGTTGGGCTGCGTGATAGCGCGGGATTGTGAGCGATAACGTTATTGTCTTCTTTGTTTATCCTTCAAATCATATAGAAATTATGATATAGCCAAAAAATTGTCGTATGTTGTCTTTATATATTTATTTTAATCGCAAACATTTAAATGATGTGATATACAAGTGAATTAATTCAAAGATTTAAACAGCTAGCTGGGAAAGAGTAGGAATGAAATCTTTACATGTTGATGTCGAACTGGAATTGGGTAATTCTTGTTCTCGGATTTTGGCTAGAGGATCGTATTCGTTTTGAATGTCGTTCATCGAATCAACTAATAGATCTTCTTCATCGTCATCAATATTTGCCATGTCGTTTCTTGATTTGAGTTTTGTCAAACGACAAAACCAAGTCGGTAAAACGCCACACGATTTGACGTGAGCGTAAACTAAATACGTTCCGTACAGGATGAGTAAACATGCCGGAGCGACGATCCCGGGATCGAGCAATTTAACGCTGCGACCCAATTGAATTCGTCTGTAAATCAGCAAAGCTAATGGCGAAGCGAAAGCGAATCTCATCGCCATGTTGATCGACTCACTGTGTAAATTGTGGCCAATGTAACTGACTGGATAAATGCGAGTCAAAGCGGCTCTATCGCTAAAGAATCGCAAAATGGCAAACACGCAAGACACTAAACTGATGACCGGGAAAATCAAAATGAAAAAACTTGTCAGAGCGAAATTGGTGATCAATTCCGCATAATTTGACGCAAAATCGTAGTCGATTCTATAGGAAACAATAAATGTCTTTCTTTCCTCTTCCGATCGAAATGTGAACCATTTCTTCATGTAAGACCACAAGAAATCGAATCGTAAATGATTCATTAAAATTCCACCGGCCGTGTTGACGATGATGCAACAGGCGACGAAGCTGCCGTGAACCGGAAAGAAAACACATTCCAACCGCAAATCGTCGCTGTTGAACTCGCCAGCCAGTAGCAAAGGAAGTGGTTTTCTCGCCATCATTCGTATCAAGTAGAGAAGGATTTCCAAAAAACAAATGGATCTGAAACTGGCCAGACTGGATTTTGTCACAGTTAAATGACGTCTGTGTTGATCTTGTCCTGTTACCCAATTGGTCAATTTGGTGGTAAATAAAGACACCATAGTGGGAAGAATGAATCTCTTCCAAAACACGGATCCTTGACCATCATTTCCGTAAAAGTGAAGCCAATTAATTATAGTAGCTGGTGCAGCCATCAGGATGATGTAAATCGAATAAATCACTATGAGCCTCAGCCAAACTAAAAGCGTCTTACAAAAATTAGGACAAGAATTTGTCAAATGCATCCAGTTAATATCGGAGCCTATTGGAGCGTATCGGACTGCCCATTCAGACGGCCGGAATTGATGATGTTTATCGCTGTTGTCACACTTCCATAGCAAATTTGTCTGGTGTCGTCTTATAGCTGTTTTTGTGGCTTTAGCTTCTGCAGGACTGTCGAAACGTATGAAAACTGTTCCATTGAATTTCATCTGACTAATTATTTTGTCTTTTTTCATCGTCAGGGTTTCTTCTTTGTTATTGTAATAAGTAACGGCACCAACTTTTTTGAACCAGGATCGACAGTCCCAAAATCGACGTTCTATCATATCTTTTCCTGTTAGTTTTTGTTTCACATTTCTGATGAAATTCAACTGATCCTGAACGGGCAATAGTTTGCTAACATCGTGGGTCATCACTATATGTTCCTGACGGATTCCCTTGGCATCGAAACTGCACATTAAATATTCCAACAGCGAATCTAAACTGGTCGTAAGTGGAATTCCACTTATCATAAGCCATCGACGATTACAAATTGTGGAGAAACTGTTGACGTCGTGGCTGGCCAGTGATCTGACATAGCGATCTTGTCCGTGTTGTTTCATCAGCCAAGCCAAAGTGATGAGAATGGCACTACAAATGACACCGTGAGCCCCGTTAATGCCGATGTTATAAAGTCCCGTAGATCGCAGTGTCTTGTTTGGCCACTCGCCCAGTTTGTCGCCATTGAAATGCATCACAATCAAGACAATGCCGAGGATCATCCGGAGTATTTCCACTTGGATCAGTCGATATTGAAACCAGAGAAAAGTGGCGCCATCTTTACCAATAGTTTCTTCGTCTATTTCAAGTTTGAACCAATCGATCCAGTTGCTGCTGGATTGTTTCACTTGAGGCGGAGGGTCTTCTAATCCGTCCAATCGTTCGGTGAGAAGTCGCCATTTGCATTTTTCACGAAGCAAGTAAAGAAGAGCGAAGAAAATGATGAGAATGAGCGACCAGTAAACACTATTGAAAGCGATGCCACCTTCCCACACGATCCATTCGTCGAACCAACCGATGTCGATGGAAACGTCGTAAGCGTCCGTGTTTGTACAGTTTGAAGTGTTGACTTCCAACTCCGGCTCAGTACAATTTTTCCCTTTGACATCCATTTTTTCACGGATGCACAATGTTTGTTACATTAAAATTTAAATAAAAAACAATAAACAAACAAACCACGTCTTTCGTCTATATGTTATCGTATACTAAACAGTCACATTCTTCGTTTATCACCGTTTTTCACTCAGTTCAGTCTTATTATTTAATTTATTTTTACACACTAGCTGGTTTTTTTTAACTGCTCGTCTGGGTTTCACTCCCGCCAGCGAGACAACAACAATGAATGAGCGCTGATCTCCCAACAGCGTCGGGATTTTTCTGTAACATTTTATCATCAAGGAAGTGCAGCGTGCAGCGTCAACAACCGCAATATACATCCGTATTAGATTTTGAATGAGTTGAAAAAGTTAGATTACGGTTGCGGACATTTATGGGAGCGAAATAAATAAATTTAAAATGTTTTGGGTAACAACGGGTGCAGTAAGAGGGCCTTATATAGCAAGTTTATCCTATGCTGGCAAATTGAATCCTTTTTACACATTTAATTTCGTAATTAAGTTCCAGACTATTTAAAGTTTCTTAAAATTCCAATATATTTGATTCGGTTTTTGCCTTAGGTTGCACGATGTTTTATTTTTTGAAGCGACAACATCCATTCTTGGGGCCCTTGGAAAATGATAATGATCCCCTTCAGCAAATTTTGCATAATATTCGTATTCAAAATGCGGCCGGTTTATCAAGTATTTTTTTTCCTTATATTATTTGAAACATTCCAAGTTCAATAATTACTCTTTTTCTTAATGAATGTATAGTGTTGCCGAGGGGGGAGGACCATGTAGCCTATAAGCCCATAAAAGACATGGTTAATTCGCTGGAACAATATACACCAGAAGAATCAATAAGACGAATCGGAAGACCTCATCTTTTGATTGCAGCCACCATTTTCAAAGCCTACCTTGCTGACCACCCATGTAAGTGTGTTAACATAGCTAAAAGATGGAATTTGGTGCATATCCCTAAATTTTATACTTTCTGTATTTTCTTATTATAGTGCAGTAGGCCTAAATTACAGAAATAGGCGAATTTTTCTGTCGTGATTCATGAAAGTTGTGAAAAAATGTCACATATAAATTCATTCAGTACCTAAATAAAATTTGGCAATTTGCTATAATCAGAGTGCTATTAGCTATTGGCTGAAATAAAACATGAGTTGCTGGCAGAATCGGTAAATGAGCCTTCTTCATCCGAGTCTTTATAACAAGAGGGAGAAGATAGATTATTAATCACTATTTAAAAAACCTAACACGCAGACATAACAATCAATTACCTGTTTCATTGAACATATCAGGGGATTTTGGGAAATAGTCTGGCAACATGGCACTATTGTAAAAGCAAAAGTGACGCTTGTTAAAAATATCTGTTTGTTCTTACATGTATACTGAGGGGGGCGGATGGGTGAGTTGGATAAGGCGTCACTTGGTGATCGGGGCACCTCGTAATCCGAGTTCGACTCTCCTGGTGAGCATAGTTGCTCCCACATCCGCGCACTACCACTACACATACAGTTACACCTCTTCCTACCCTGCACAGCCCATATTCGAACGCCAAGGGGGACAAAAATGATGGTACTTCCATCGCTCTCTTCCACACAAACTACACCCAACAACATTTACACCGCTCATGAGAACGCCCAAAACAGAAAGCAATATACCGTCAGTCGGTGCAAGAAGGTCATCTATCATTGAAGACCAGATGTCTGTAATATAGCAGACGCACCTAACTCTACCAATACCAATACATGTATATTGGCAAATACTGCTGAAATTTAGTTTCACTTTAATAAAAGAAGGCTGAAAGATTCCTTGTCATGCCTCCAATTAGACAAGTTAAAACTCTTTTCAAACTATGCTTGAAACAAATAAATTGTAACATGAAGTGGTGGTGTAGACCAGTGAGTTGTTGGGTTTGTAGTATGAGTTGTAATTATTTATTACTACTACAACTTTGTTGTAGTATGAGTTGTAGTTGTTTAGTTATTCAAAACCAGCATTATCAATACTCTAGAATTGTTTATGCTGGAGTCGTTATTTCAGAAGAAATAAAGATTAATCCTTTCGAACAATTGAGTAAGCTATCGTTTAAATAAATAATACTTTTCGAAAAAGATATATTTAATTAGAATTTTTTTGTCTTTATTGATCACTCTAGCTCCGCTTGTTTTGGAAAAAATTGTTGGGCCACCCTAAATCGTCATCGTCATCGTCATCGTCTGTTCTTAGGGGGCTAAAATGTGGGAGGCGCTGTGGAAGCCACCAGAGGCAGCACTAGATGCCATTTTTTTTGTCGTTTCGTGCAGAAGGTAACAGAAATGTGATTCTATCATTTCTATGTAATAAATCGTAATTAATTATGCTAATGAATAAACAAATAATAATGCGAATGCTTAATTCAAATATAAATAATATCGAATCAATAAATCAAATTAAATTTTGTAATTTTCGCACCGATATTTATACACTGGGCATAATGGTGCAATGGTGCAGTATTTCTTATATTTCTTATATATTTTTAAATATTTATTTCAACGTGATTCTAACGATAATCTTGGTCGCTTTCTATAATTATATAAAAATATATAATGTTACGTAAATAGAAGAAAACTTTATATATAATTATATATATTCTTATATGATTTTATAATGCCTGTATATATACCATTATATATAATCGTATATAATGGTATGTAAATATTTATGTAGCATGCTACTGCTGCTTTGTGCGTTCTTTGCGTATGCTACTGCTGCGCTTGCTAGTAGATGCTTGTATAGAAAACCTCATATAACTGCATATAAACCTTATATAATTATATATAAAAATATATAAAGATATTATATAAAATTATATATAATGATATATAAAAATGTATATAGCAGTTAGAGTAGTTATAACTATCGTTCGTCGGTAGATACCCAGCCAATATATAATAGTTAAATAAAAATAAGATATGTTGGATTGTAGAAGTGACTCGATAGTGGACTTTCCTTCGATAAGCATTTCCTAATTTTTTTAAAACTTTTAAATGATTGCGCAATATTT
Organism: Daphnia galeata; assembly: GCA_030770115.1. Classification (NCBI taxonomy): domain Eukaryota; kingdom Metazoa; phylum Arthropoda; class Branchiopoda; order Diplostraca; family Daphniidae; genus Daphnia; species Daphnia galeata. The sequence continues at coordinate 16,508,774 of CM061116.1, read as the reverse complement.
TGAATAACAAAATGAACGTAAAAGTGACTAAATCCGAGTAAATCGACTGTTCGAAGTGTCGGCATATCCCGCTAACGACAACTGGTGGCCATTTCATGATTTCCACACTGCATTCCGCAGTTTAGTACATAAACAGACGATGACGATGACGATGACGATGACGATTTAGGGTGGCCCAAAATTGTTGACTATCTGAAAAAAATTGGAAATGACCGAATAAGTTATTGGGAATATAGAAAATGGGCGATGGTTAATAATAATCATTTCGTTAAGGAATATCAGACAAAATTATATGCAGTTTGGAAAGTACAAGTGTTGGAGTGTTTTATAACTGAGCAACTTATTAGCTTGGATCTAAGCCACCAAAATGATGCAGATGTTTACAGGTGTATAAGGTTTTCGTTCATACATAAGTTAAATATTCATCACTTCTTTTGACTCTTCATCACCAGGCTTTTAAAAACTGCTTCGCATAGATGCAAAGTAATTTATTCTTCTAGATTCGTTTAAAGTAAAAAAATCTTATGTTTTCCTTTTATTCCTTTGAATTTCAGAATTTGAAAAATTTAAAGCTTGAATTTACTACAAATTTCAATTGTTACAACTTCTTTCCAAAGTTGGAGAACTTGGTTGTTCTGGACATCTCGAATTCAAAAGCAAATGACATTTGGTTGGAATCCATCGGGACCTTCTGTATTCACTTAAGGTATCATTATAAGGCTTCAACTTATTATTTCAGTAATATGCAACTAAATAAGGTTGTTATCAACAATTTTTACAGACAATTGTTTATTCAAAATTGCTCTGCAGTAACGGATTCTGTCATTGAAGGATTGTTCATGAGTTCTATAGTTAACCCGCAGAAGGTAAATTTCTGCAAGTCCATCCAAGTATTAAGTATACTACAAACAGGTGTGTCAAAAAAAGGAATTCAGATGGCCCTGCTTAAGTGTCCTGCATTAAGAGTTTTAAATCATTCTCTTTTAATTGATGTTTTGATTGAAAATGCTCAAACGGCACTGCTGGAGTTGCAGGAAATGCCCCAGTATTCTCTTACATTGCTCACCGACTTCATTTTATCCGAATCCTTGCGTAAAATTGGTAATCTTGAATTAGCATTTGGTCTGTGTCCCTTAGTTACCAAAGTGAAGATAGAATTCCTTACTACTATATTTACAGACGTCGACCTGTTATGTTTGAAATCCCTAAAAAAACTCCGCGAAATTAAAATCAATTGCCGCACTTTATTCAACCAATCTTACCAAAACATAACTTTTCATGGCGGCGTAGGTCCACTTTTGATCGAAATTGGAAATTCGCTTGAAATTCTCAATCTTTCCTTTATTAGTGGGATCAACATTTGGTTCATCGCCGAGTCTTGTCCTAATTTGTGTTCCCTTACTCTCAATGGAAATGTTAACTACATAACGACCGAACGTCCCAGCATGAATAAGAAACCAATTATTCTGAAGGACCTTATTCATCTGTGTTTGTTTGGGGCTGTTTCGTGTACATTTCCATATCGTTCTAATAGTCTGACTTTTCCTCACCCTATTCCGAGAGAAGATCTATCATTGCTCCTATCTTCTCCTTTGATTGTTTCTCTTTCCATTTGTGGTTGTGATACGCTGACTGATAAGGTTCTACTGAATGCATCGAAACTTCACCAGTTCCAAAATCTTAATCGCTTATCAATTGCATATTGCAATTCATTTACAAGTACAGGACTCGTCTCCGTTTTCCTGAAAGAAACAAATCCATTGAGGAAAATCTTTATCAAAAGTTTTGCGACTGAAGAGAAAAACAGAATGACTCGTGAATTAAAGTCCTTAGTTGCCACTGAAGTCAAGAAAAACAATTTTAGATTACATTACTGGTTCATTACTAATAGTCAGAATCTATCTGACAATAGTGATTTAAATTCTAGTATGTATTGCAATCAAGATAGGGTTATAATGATTCATGATCTTCAGGACGACGAAAGATCTTGGTGCTTTGCCCGTACAAATATTTCTGGCCAAATTTATCCTTTTCGTTAATATGATCCCGCATGGTTTTCACTTGTCGTTCTCATTTGTGTTCTTGAAATCCTTTTTTATAAAATTTGTATCGTACATTTTACATTGGCGTTGTTAGTAATGGAATTATACTTTTTCCCCGAAAGAAACCAATGCCCACCATATGTCGTAAATTTATTTTTAATATTATAGCCATTTTTTCATATTATAGATAACAACCATCATTTTCAGCAGTGGCGTGTTCTGTCTATGAACTTCACCATACACGAATCCCAAAGGTATTTGATATGTTAATTTGTTATTGGTTTAGGAGCTTGACTGGGTCTAATCAATTGATTTGATATGTAGACTGCAAATCCACCAGCTGTTGCTATGACAATTGAAAGAAATGATCCACTCTTGGGAATCGCCATAATTTATTTCCAGTTTTGCCTTTGGTGCCGAACTGCCGATCTTGGCCGTTCCCCATTGAAAACCCAGCTGTAAGGATTTCAATACGAAACAGGTAGGCCTAAATGGAACACAATTTTCTTTTTTCCGCAAATTTGTACACTCATTGGGCTTTTGCCAAAGAGAGTTTTAATGTCCTTTTTATTAAACGGACATTTTTAAATTGAAAGTTTATTGTGGTGGTCGGTAGAAAACAATGGAAAACAAGCGGAGAAAACATCACATTTTATTAGAGTTGCTTCAAAAACAATGTTGCGTCACGCATCTAAAAGTCAAATGAAGGCAGCTTTTGCTAATGAATTAAAGATTTACCCCACTTAAAATAAAATACGGTCTGCTTAGTTTGTTCATGTTTGTGTCCAATGGGCCCTTCATCTACTGAATCTTTCTCTTTCATTGCGCCGATTCTCTTTTTTTTTTGTGTTTTGCAACGCTAGTCCCCCATCCTCCCTTACGACAAATCGTCATTTGAAAAAATCTAATTTGAATCGTAAATCTAAATAACATCGAATTAATAAAAGAAAAACTCGAAACAAATTGAATATGCATTGAAAAAAGTTTTGCGTAAGTCGAGATTCGAATCACTAAAAAGAATGTCTCGTCTGGACTCTACCTCCTCAATGTAACAAGCTGATATCATCACAAGCCCTATAATAGTAGTAATAGTAATTATTAATTAATTTAAATCATTTTAAAGCAGCTTATCCCAACCCTGCATAGAATATTATTAATACAGGCGCATTTCCACAGCGTAGTAAGAGGCGGACCCCACAGGAAGGTGATCCAATGGCTATTGAGATTGTAACTTGAGGGATATCACCCAGATCGAGATTGATACTCCGGTCACGTTAGCCATTAGGCTATGCGAGTATCAAAGGCATTTGGTAAATTTCCAGTATTTATCTTTCATTTTCGTCAGGAAGATTTTTGAGTTCCCATCTAAATTTTTAATTACATACGGAAATTTTTTGCAAGATTTTCATCGATTTTCAACGATATCCCAAAATTTTTACTTTTTCTGCATTTTTCGTTATATGCAAATGCGTCAAGACATGGGGACTAGAGGATTGACTGTATTATTAAAAAAGACATTTTTTAAAATTGAAAGTGTATTGTGGTCGGTAGAGTGCGCGGTACAAAATACGTAAACATCGAACCAGACAATTAATCAATACGATTAATTTCTTTAAAAAGAAGTTTTAGTTAAAAGATGAGTGGTATCTAGAAAAAGTTGAGACTTTTGTCAAACGTGTTTTGTTTAGCTAACTAATCATTTCATCTACGATATGCGAAACTAAATTGACGATGCCCTCATTTGCATCAAATTTTTTTTCTTTTTTTCTTTTTGATTCATTTTTCTATTCAACCCATGGAGTTGATGATTGGCCGGTAGAAGCGATGATTGTGTAGCTCACGAGTGAATTGATAATTCGACTTGTCGTCAACGTGCAAAACAGCTGCCGGGCAAGGCTCGATAGCCGGTAACGTGAAACTCTTTTTGTAAAGAGATCCATCGGCTTCCATTCCCGAATGGCCGTTTTGATTGAGTGAAAACGACGACTCGGTCGCTTGGTTCTTTCTCCTCGCTTGCTGGGCAATGATTTGGTCCCTCGTCATAATTGGCTGTGATAATTTTTGCATATTATTATTCATGCGATTATTCCGGCCGGAAGGTTCGCTAACGTTCCAATCCTGAAGTCGATTGCTTGTCCGTGGTCTCGTCATTTGACTTTTCTGTGCTCCTTCCAACGGAATAAAAGAATCCTGAGCTTCACTCATCATGGCCGGTGAAGTTCCCGATCCGAATTGAATTGAAGATTCCATCTGTCGGACTCTATTCATATTGGGTCCCGTTTGAAAGTAATTAATTCCTGCCGTTGGTGGTTGTTGTCCGTCCGTTTGTTGGCGACGAGCACCAGCCGCCGGTCTGTTATTGCCCCACGATGAATCGTTACTCTGCAATTGTCCAACAGGTTTGGCGATAGTCGGACGCTGGACCCGATGCTCTGGATAATCCGCTTTGACAACCGACTCTGTAGCGAAATCACCTCCGGCTACAGCCAAAGTGCTGTGCATGCGTTTGATTTCGGGACGTACGGGCTCCGCTTTTTGTACGTAGGATTGCATGTAAGCCGTTTGTAAATCGACGTCACCTTCCATTTTCAAATTGTCGTGCAACTTGTTGATGATGGGCCGTTTAGACTCGAATTGGTGACCGTAATCTCTTTGGGTCGATTGTTGTTCACCGGTGTAGTAAGCGCCGTTTGTCGGGTGAACGGGAATGTTGTCCTGCAGTTTTTTTATGATTGGACGCTCAGCGTGAAATTCCACGTAATCCTTGCGTGACTGAGATGATTGTTCCATGGCACCACTGAATTTCAGCGTGTCTTCCATCCTGTCGAGAAAAAACGAAAAAATATTCAACAAGTTTTTTCTCTTTTTTTTTAAAAAAAGAATTTGGCGCACGCCATTCCAACATTCCGTCGGGGTGTGTCTGCACCGCAAAAACAACAACAACAACTTGACATGGGAGGAGTTAAACAACAACAACAAAAAGTGAAAGTTGGAAATATTCTAAAAATAAGATAATTCATTGAAAAATAAAATTCAGGGCGTGACTGATTTTTACTTTTTGCGGATGGGTTTGGCGTAATCGACGTGTTCCGGATAGTCTGCATTGTGCGATTCGAATTTGGCCAGGTGAGGGATAGCCAAATTGTCCTGAAGTTTCTTAACGACCGGACGTTCGGCCGTGAATTGCCTGTAGTCTTCGTGCAAATGCCCCGCCTTGGCCATTTCCTCTCCGTTGCCACCGGTGGTAATCTGATCAGCCAGCAGGTGGCGTTTGGGACGTGACACGGGCATTTCTTTGTAAGTGGCTTGAGATAGCGACTGATTTTGTTCCATCGATCCGGCAGCGATTTTCAATGAACTTTGTAGCCGACGGATCGTCGGTCGTTCCACGGTGAATTGACGGAAATCCGCGTTGGATACGGATGAATCGACAACGTTACCGCTCTCCAATTGAATACTGTCCGGTATGCGATGATTGGCTGGCCGCACGTAATTCTCGTGATCCTTTTTTTAAATTAAATTAAATTAAAAAATGGTTTGTTAATTTTGGCTTCAGGGGGTTATCGGTAGAGAGACGTGGAAGTGAACCGGTTGATGGGTTCCTACGTGTTGTTATTGGAGTAGGACGAGGTCGACTAGTGTATCAATTTAGACACTTGCTCGCTGCTGCTGTTTTGTTTTCTTATGTTTTGTTTACAGTTTGGGAATTGATTGGCGTGACTTTGTTATGGTTAAATTCATTTCCAAATGTAGACGCATGATAGCCTATAGCCTAACCCTGGATGGATGGCAGTTGCCAAGCCCTAAGGAACTTGCACAAATCAAAGGTTTGAACTTGACCTAATTGAACTCGTTTTTTTTCTGTTTAGAACTTACAAAACTTTCTCAGGATATGTAAATCAGTCCCGCCGCACGTTATTATTATAATATTCTCTGAAAATGGTTTTTTGATTTGCGTTATATAATAATAATATCATTTGCTGCTGCGGACTTGCGGGGAATTAGAATAAATTTCCACATTTTGTCGTGAGACAATTTGCGAGGCAAATGACTTTATAGTAATTATATAATGTAAAATTCGTGTTTTTAACTTTTTACCTGATAATCTCGACTGGTTGAAACGGCGTCCAGGTGGCCTCTGACTTTTAATGAGGAACGTAATTTACGTCCGCCTTCCGGCCGTTTGACGTTACTGAATGGCCTGTATTGATCTCGACTTAAAGTCGTACCGGTGAATTCACCTTCGACTGGAGCGGCGCCACCAGACGTTTTCAATTGATCCACCAGACGATGGATGACGGGTCGTTTGACTTGAAATTCCGGATAATCTGTTCTCAATGACGGTTTGGCTTCCATTTCAACGCCCGGTCCTCCAACCTGCAAATTGTCGACGAGTTTCTTAATGACGGGACGTTCGGCGGGTTTCGACGGTTGGGCGTAGTCGTTTTGGGCCAGACTGGAATTCATCAACAAATCGGCTGATCGACTGGCGGGTCCGAAATCCAATGTCGCTTGTTGGGGATGTTTTCGACAACGATGGCGTCTGTCGTGAGTTTTGAAAAATAAAAACGCAATCATTGAAATTCAATATGTTGAGACTATACTACTAGATATTCGTCGTAGCCAACGGCCGCCAGGTTTTTATCTTTGAATAATAAAATCAACTTTTATTCGATAAATCAATGAATCGTCCCTGAGATTCTCTCTCTCTCTCTCTCCGTGTGACGTCTGTGTGAATTTACAAGTGACTTTCTTGCGCCATGTTCTGCAGCAGCGTGAGTGAGCTCATCCGCATTGATCTGCTCACTTTCTATGCGTTAACCTCCTCTTTTTGTATGATATCGATTCGCCGCCAAAAAATCGTTTGAATATAAATACAATAATAACTATCCCCTCTCTCCCTCTTCTCAAAAAAAGTTAACTTTTATTCCATAAAACTTGTGACTTTCTATAATAAAGAATTATAGAATTGATGCCGAGCCTATTGTACTCGTTGCAATTGCGGGAGGTGTAATACGATGGGGGGGAGGGCAATATATAGAGAGAGAGATTGACTTTTAGAGGGATTTCTCTTTTTAAATAAAATACAACAACAACAAAAAAGTTTCTTGGTGCTGGGTTCCCTGGGCCCGTCATCATCATCATCATCGTGCTGTGCGTTTACATCACGCAAGTCTTGCATGAAATACACTTGCGTGATACTTTTTCGTGCGTGATATAACGTCCAGTCTCGTGTTCTAGAGAAAAAAAAATCCTTGTCTTGTTTTATCGTTTTCTTTCTTTCTTTCTCCTTGACTGTAAAATGTTAGAAACGGTCACCAACTCGCCATAGAGTTTTTTTCCCCCTAATAATTTAGTGTGTGACACAGGATTCTCAATCAACCCCTCAAATAACTAGTATCCCATGAGGGGAATTTTCATTTTGTTTTCTTATATGACGAAATTGTACCTTATTCTGTCTGTCTCCCCTATTAGATTATTGATCAAACTGCTGTCGACGAGCTGTGGTGTAGTAACCTCGAATAGATTCAGCTAATAAACTCCTATGTAGTTATTAATTTAAGTATAGTAGCCAAGTAGACAGACTACTTCTGATAGCAGTATCGTTGCACGTGCTAATGTGATAAGATAATCGGAAATTGAATATTATTCCCCTTGATCTTTTCGTTAAAAAAAAGAGTGACAAGGTCTAACTTTCATCTCATTTCTTCTTTATCTAATAACAGACGACGACATTTTTTCAAAAAATAGGAAAATTATCTTTTTTCTTCAAGTGATTGAATGACACTTAGGACAGAGTCCAAAAAGAAAAACGCATCGTGACAGGCTCGTGATCATCTAGAAAATTCTTCACTCTTCCATGACCTCTTAAAATATGAAATTGAGTTTGAGAAACATTTCACTTACCCGCATGTGCAGATTTGGCAAATGCATTTCTCCTGGGCAGTTGGTGGTTCCATAAACAACCCGTCCCCCTACCCCAAATACTCTTCAGGTAACACACACAGAGGAGAGACTGAAAAGTTAAAGGGGTGGAATTGGCATTTCAACAACAACAACTTGAGGAACTCTCGTGCAATCCTCAATTCTTGTCTTGTTATTTCGATCAATAATCAATTTTTCTATGTTAAGGTGACACGCATAATCAAATGGCAATTCAAGTAATCCCACACTATTTTCTTTTGAAATGTTTTGAATAGGTCAGGGTTAGCGACTGACGTGATTATTATTCGACCCGAGTACAAAACTCGACTGAAGAGACTCACCTGACAACTACCACGATTTATATAATATCTGCCGGAATTGCTCCGACACATCACCAAAGTCACGGTTGAAACTACAACAACCGGATGTATGTGTAACATGTCCGGTTCGGATCATGCGCCCTAAACCCACCACCCTCCCACTGTGTGTCTATCTCATTAAAATTTTATTTAGAAAAAGAAAAAAAAATAAAAGAAAAAGTTGTGTGGCTCACCGACAACGCTAGATGGCAGTACGCCATCAGTCCCGCCTACCGGGCCAGTAGTCCATCCAGTTGTGACTATATAAATGGAGCCATCGCCACATCGCCTCCGCCTCACAATATCATAATCAAACAAATTTTTGTAGAGGAAACAACACACACCAATCGACTTGCTTTTTTTTCCCTCTTTTTCCTCTTTTATTTCACACATTTGATTTTGTGTAAAAGAAAAAACAAACAATTCGGGTGTTGTCTTATTTTGCGCCTACAGCATCCGCGCGCCAGTCCATCAATTTGTGTTGTTTTTATTGTGTTGTTGTTGTTGTGTCCGTCTAATTTGTGTTACCGGTGGTGGTGGGTCCTACACGAGAGAAAATTGCGAATTAATTATTGGCCAATTCGAATACTGTGCTGCAACGCTCGTTAGCGTGACCACTCTCCATCATCATCAAAATCTACCAGGTAACAATTACAAATGATCCTTATCAATCTCATTAGTATGCATATGAGAAATTACACATCAAAAGGTCATTTTTAATTGATTCCATTCTTTGATATTTTTTTTAAAAATCGTATCATTTTTACCCAGAGATTAGTATCATAACCCACCAGACGCATATCACATGGAAAACCTTCAAAAACATTTTTTTATTTTGACTTGTTACACACACAATTTGCGATAACAATCCGGTAGATCCGGTTTACTCTTTCGATCCATAATTTTGGTATTTTTTTTTCAAAAAGATTTTCGTTTGTCAAATTTTTTTTTTCCTCTTTCGTGAGTTCTTTCCTAATTTATCCGTGTTGCATTCATTAAATGTTGTGACGTCACGATCGTGTGTGTTCTCTCTCTCTGTGTATGTCCTTATAACATACAACAACAACATTATCGACTTTATGCATATCAATGAAGGAGGTAGGAGTTAATGAGTGTCTTATATCCTAATAAGGTAGAAAGAAATACAATAGAAAACCCGTTAACCCAAAGAGGAATGATTGGTAGACGTATGGCGCAATTGATATGCGCGATTGGAACATGTCAAAAGTTTTGTGTCTGTCATAAAGAATCGGAGCAACACACAAGTTTTTAGCTCTCACTCCACAGCAGACCTCAATATAATTTGGCAGTCAAAAACAACAAGTCGCTGTCCATTTTTGTATACTGAACATTTTGAGTCTTTTTTTTTTTTAAGGACGCCATTGATCAACTCTAGTAGTCTCTCTCTAGAAATAAGAAGCAGTTGTAAAAATAATAAAAGCAAAGCCAAAAAGAAAAGGAAGCTTTTGTTGTCATCTTCCACGGTCTGTTGAAGCACACCTGCTGAGGTGCTTGTGGAAGCTAATTACACGGGGGGGCATCTTCTTCTTCTTCTTTGAAACCAAGGCCATTTCAAAGACCGAGAAAGAATAACAGTTTAATAATAATAATATGTGTGTCATCCGATTAGATTAGAATATTATGTACTCATCTTCCAATAAGAGAATTTGGACTGTGAGTCATATTATGAAAACATCTTTCTTCATCAAAAGAAAAAGGTTCATCTTCTTAACTGGAACTTTCCACGCCATCTGTCGCAGAATTCTTACCACATTAACTAATTCGACAAATTCCCACTACTACGTATTATAATGATGGCGTTCGGAATCAGTTAAAACTTACTATTATTATTATACTTTTTTTTTACATAGTAGTAGTCTAAAAGTAGAATGTGGTATATTACCGCGTGCTCAGCTGTGTGATTTGTTTGTTTTTTTCTGTTGATGGTGGAGCGGCACTGGTTTTGTCGGCTCTCCTTTCTGCTGTCTGGAAACGAGTCCACGTGAACAATTTTCTTTAGAAAAAAAGAAAGAAAAAAAATCAATGAAAAAAAAAAAAATATTCTTTGCCGAGACATGACGTTATTTTGTGTGTATGTTTTGCCTTTCGGCTGTTTCTCGTTAGAAAAGACACACAATGTTATACAAGACAATAGAGCCAGCAGCTATGTATATTCAAATAATTATGTTAAGTATCTTCTTAAATTATGCTGCCTGATTGAAAATCGTTTTGGCTAAACGTATATCGAAGCGGTATAGCTGCTGCTGGGCCATCGTCATCAACACAGTTTAGATTGAACCGCAAGATGTGTACAGGGAAACAAAAGAGAGAAAGTTCTTCGTTTTTAAAAAAAAAAAACTCTTCAATAGTCAAGTAGAGATATAGTATTACTATGTACACAAAATATTAAGACTCTCAAAAGAAGTCGTAAAATATCTTTTTGCTGCAATGCAAATCAAACTGACGAGCCTTGACCCGCCTCTCTTTGTACAAGCAACTTCTTTCTCTACTATCTTTTTATATATTATTTAATATTTAAAAATGATTCTTCTCTTTTTCTCATTGTATCATTTTTTGTTACTCGAATCCCCCCCCCCCCCCCCCCCAAGGGTATCAGTAAACTATTTATATAGTTATTAAGTAAAAATCTAAAACAAGAGAAGAGAAAAAAGGTGAAGGGAATATTATGATTACAGAGTCGGCAAATAGTTTGAAGAAAATTGTCCCAATATTATTTATCAGATCGATCGAAAAATTCCTAGATGAAAAAACTTTTTCGGTTAGAAAATCTCTCGGCACTTGTTATACGATACAAATCTACACTACTACACGTAACATTCCATCTTCCACGATTCCACCCAAAATTCCCGACGAAATCCAGTTATTTTCTACTATAAAAATGTCTCTCTGTAGTTTACTAGCAATCTTCTTGTTTTTTTTGTTTTTATTCGTTCACGGTTGAAATGATTTACGAGCCATGACTTTTCAAGATTTTCGTCACTTGTTGTTGGCGACGTGAAAGAAACGTAATAATCTTCTTATCGTCTCTCACGTAAGCAGACGACGAAATGAATAGCAGACCATTTTTGGCAGTGTGTGCGATAATTTAGAGAGATATCGAATTAAACAAAAATCAACGTAGACACCAATGCAATTTATTTTATTTCTCGCACACTTTCAAAAAACGTGATCGTGTCGAATGATTGTGGTGCCCTCACACGTCGTTAAAAAATCTTGATATATAATTTCAATTGAAAAAGATAGACGCCCCTGTGAGGCCCGACGGCCATTGACACGTGTCGCCCATAATCAGCTGAGTCAAAATTGAAAGAAAATTTTCATTACCCTTCCCGATGGGAAATAACATTTTGGCGCGGTGGATTGGACAAAAAAGGATTTTCCCGGCAAAAATAAAAAAGTGCAACGTTGCTAAACATTTTTTAAATATACGTCTCTTGTCTTCTAAACTTTTCATTTTGCCTTCAGTCCTAGTCGGAATCTCGTCCCGAGAGCTGTTGGCTGTTCGTTGTTATTTTTTTGTCAAAGAAAAACACGTTCACGCGCTGCGGGATTAGTTAAATTATTCATTTCTATATTAGGGATTCTCTCGATTGTGTTTCTATCGTCACACGTTTTTTTTTTCTTCTCTGGGCTGATCGATTGAAAATCGTGTGGTAAGGACAATTCCTCCCTTTTTTTCAATCAATTTGTGTGTCAGTTTGAAATTGATGTGACGACCACGTGGGGATTTTTTAATGGCCGTTGGGTAGATTAATCTATTCCTTATGTGGTTTGATATTTTTCTCTCACCTCGTTATAATTTCCAAGCATAGAAATATGGCCGATCGCATTTCTTTATATAATATCCCTGCCCGCCTCCCCTTACGCAAGTGTGTGTGAAATTCAGCATGGCCGACACATCCTATATGGTGTGTGATGCAATTTATATATATACGAGTACAATATTTCTTTTTATGACTATTTTAGAGCGACGAGGATTTGTTTGCAAGAAAAGATCAACAGAGCTTGACGTCGTTTAAAAGAAGAAACAGTCCACACACGTTTTCTTCTCCTAGGTAACAAAAATCTTCCAACACTTTCTGGTATTCTCTGTTGCAGGTGTGTTTTTCTCTCGTTAAATGGTGGAATTTTTACGAAGGGATCAAGTTCTCGTAGCGTTACGGTCTCTTTGTTTTAACGATCGTAAAAGGCGATAGCAATTAGTTTTTTTCCTTTTTAAAAGAACCACGTGACGATTTAACTTTTGTCTAAACTGTTTTGGGAGCTGCTGCCGTGAAGGTCTTGTGAGGTCGAGTGAAAATGTCTTTTGTTTAATCGAAAAAGAGGCATTACATTGTCATTTTTAAGATGTTAATCACAAAAAAGATGGTTTGTTTTAATAATTTTCTTGTGGGAATCTTTTTTGTGTCTATTGACGGTTCGCGTGATGCGTCATCCACTCCCATTTTTCTGCCTGGCGTTCGGGGGGAAAGTTTTTTTGTTTTTTCTTCTAGAGTCTGTGAATTTCATTTCTCGGTTGTTATTGTTATTCCACCTGGAGTGCGATCAGCGTTTAATTGAGATCGAAGCTCGTTTTTTATACATTTTTATTATTTCCCCCCTTGTGGATATTATCACTACAGGAGGTTCTCTATTTAAAAATGTTTTTTTCTGGAGATTATTTCCTGCATGTCACGATCTGATTTTGCGGTTTTTATTTTTCTTTTCTTTTGTGTACCGAAAACAACAACAACAATAAACAGGCATGTCCAGGCAGCAGTTGAGCAGCATGCCCTCTTTGACGCCGAGTCACGATCAACTAGACGCTATTTCATCAGCCGACCTTTCATTACTGGGCCAACAGCAGCAGCAGCCAATGTCTTCTCTTGTTGAGATGACTCCACGCCGCAAACAGGTAAAAGATGATGAATGAGCTCTTACGGTGTATCATTTTTCTCTGGAAAAATTTTTACCTTAGGTGTGAAAATGTTTCTCTCTTTGTGTGAAATGATATTTTCCAGGCTTACGGCGACGTCATCAGTGAAATGAACAACAGAACGGCGTTTGAAACTCGTCGAATTCATCGCGAAGATCCTGAAATCCACACGATCGTTCCATCTGGCGATTCTAAACGGGTCATATTACTTTCATCGAAATCTCGAGGATCTGATTGGGACCTGACGATGGTGAAAGATGAACAGGACAGCAACAATGGAGTGGAGAGCGAAGATAGCGGCTTTCAACTGGATGCCGCTGATTCGCCCAGCATCAAGATAATCGCACCCGTCGTCAGTGATGCCTCTAGTGCCGCTGCTGATATCTCTGGCGCACCCGTTGAAATGACGGTCACGACCAAAAAGGTATCGAGCCCTTCACTCTTTTTTTTTTTCTTTTAGAATGTGATTGGGGCGTTTCTTCAACATTTGTTTCGGTTATACCAACAGAGTGGGACGACCGTGATTAACATCACGCCGCCTTGCAAGATGGAGCACAGATTGCTGGAACATTTGCACAGCACTCCACTGCCGTCCATCATCAGTGCCGAAGTCGCTAAAGATTGCCCCGATTTAAGGTACGTCCAACAGCACCATTTCGAAGAAAAACAAAGAATGTCTTTGAAATAGAACGTTGTTGTTTGTTTTTTTTCCAAAACAGTAAAAGACGAACGAGCAGCGTGTTGGAGGCCAAGGATTCGACCAAATCTCTAGGAGAGATGCGTCAGCAACCGAAAGAATTGAATAAAGGTAACACATTGTTTGTTATTAATCTGATGATAGGTTTGTTGGCTACAGTGCCATATTCGGTCTTGGCGTAACAGCCAGTAGAGTTAATAAAGAGGTTGGTTTTTTTCAAAGAAGAAAAACGGGGGCGATGATAAAAGAGTCATTCATCATTGTAGACATATGGCCTCCAGGGATTTTCTTGGTTAAATATTTATGTATTTTCTTAATTTTTTTCTTTCATTTGGCGGAGGAATGAGAAAATGCACGATGACATCGTGGCTAACCAAGTTAGCGGCGACAGGTCCTTGAGAAAAGACATGCTAGACTTTGTGTCTCTTTCTCATTTTTTTGCTCTTGTTGTTGTAATGGTTAATAATCAAAGTCGTGTGGAAAATAACGAATGAGACTTGAGCGTGTTATTAAAAAAGGGACCCTCAACTCTGGTGGTTTTTCACCCTTGGCCTGGAGGATATTTTTTCTGTTAATTTTCATTTCTATTTTTCTTCAGGTCCCGACCAACTTTTCCCGGCCGATTCGTACACGACGACTGCAGCGACTGGAGCTGTCAAGCTCAAGATTGATGAACGAGGTATGGCGTCGATTCCACCGCTGTCGGTGCCGACTTTACTGCAACGTACCGTGGCCAGACATATGGATCATCCTGCCCTTTGCGTCAAACGTGATGGAAAGGTATTTATACGCATTCAACTATCCCTATAGATGTGAAAATTTCTCCTGTTTTGCAGTTATATTGTGATTTGTTATTAAAAAAGAATTATGCTCAACTTTCACTTTTTTCTGTGTGTGTGTGTGTGCATTATGTAATCACTTGCTGCTGGTCTGCTGCTGGATAATGAATAACACAGTGGATCAAGTGGACGTACAAGCAGTACTTGCACGATGTGACGGTGTGTGCCAAGGCTTTCATCCGCTTGGGGCTGGAACGTTTTCATTCGGTTTGCATTTTGGGTTTTAATTCACCCGAATGGATCATCGCCGATTTAGCTGCCATTCACGCTGGGTATATTATTTACATTTGGCCTATTTTTTTCATTGGTGGTGGTGGTGGGGTTCGTGTCGATGATGATGTCTGTCTTGGGTGTGATTTATGTTTTGACAGTGGTTTCGCCGCCGGTATTTACACTACGAATTCGGCTGAGGCGTGTCTACATTGCGCCTTGAATGGTCAAGCAGACATCATCGTGGTCGAGGACCGCAAACAGCTAGAGAAAATCCTTTCCATCAAGGACCAAATTCCGACTTTGAAGGCGATCGTCCAGTACACCGGAAAACCGCACGTCGAAGGAGTCATCACCGTCAGTTGACTTATGCAGCACCTTTTCTTCTTATCTATATCATTTTCTTCTTTTGAAGAAAAAAACCGCAAAAGAAAGTTGTGTATGCCGTCCATTATTTATATCTTCTTATATTTCCAGTGGTCTCAATTGATGCATTTGGGTAATGCCACGCCTGACAACGTCTACGAGGATCGTTTAAAGAAGTTGGCCGTCAATCAGTGCTGTACACTAATCTACACGGTTAGTTAGTAGTTTCTTTGACGTTTCCGGGGCGATACCGGTGGCTAGTATAATAACTAAATAATACCGTTTCTTTTCTTGTACACAAAATTCCATTGAATGTATAGTCTGGAACGACGGGACCCCCGAAAGGCGTCATGCTGAACCACGATAACCTGACTTGGATTTCCCACAACCTGGCCACTTATATGAGCATGCGAGACGGCAAGGAAACGTTTCTCAGTTACCTGCCGCTAAGTCATGTAGCAGCACAGGTATGTACTTAACAAAATGGCTCGTTTTCATCAAGGACAGGAATTTTTTCTTGCTGTTTTCTACTTTTTAATTACGGCTGGTGGTAGCGCTGTAATTTTTTTGTTTTTTTTGTTTAAATTTGGTTATTTGTTTAGATCACAGACATCTACGTTCCACTATCTATAGGCGGAACGGTCTACTTTGCCCAACCTGATGTTTTGAAGGTAAGAGTCAAACCGTTCATCGGTTGGTTTGGCATTCCTTTGATTACGGGTCATTAAAATGATCGTAATTTTTGGGTTTGAAAAAAAAAAACAGGGAACTTTGGCTGAAACATTGCGTGAAGTCAGGCCGACCACCTTTTTCGGCGTGCCTCGAGTTTGGGAGAAAATCTACGAAAAGATGCAAGCCATTGGCAAACAGACGACTGGCATCAAAAAGACGATTGCAACTTGGTTGGTTTTTTCTACGTTGAATAAATATATATTTCTTGTGTTGCACCTTTGAACGTAATAAAAATCCACTTTGTGCCAATTCTAGGTCAAAAAGCGTTGGCATGTCTTACAACAAACGCCGAATGGAAGGGTAACTATTTTTATAACTAAATCAAGAAAGAAATTGATGGAACTAAAAAAATGTTTAAATTGTTATTCATCACGCAGGAGGTCTTCGAAACCTTTTGGATATTCTCTAGCCAATGCTCTAGTCTTCAAAAAAGTGCGTGAAGGATTGGGTTTGGATAGAACTCGAGTGATATTGTCGGGTGCCGCGCCTCTCTCCAAAGAAGTGGCCGAATATTTTACGAGTCTGGATATTCCTATCATGGAGGTATGGCATAAGTAACGTATTATTATGACTTGCAACAAAAGAGGGCGAAATAGCGGCAGGAGCAGTTCGAGATTTTCTTTTTATGGTTTTATGTTTCTCTCTCTCTGGCTCGGCAGGTCTATGGAATGAGCGAGTCTTCGGGACCGCACTCCATCAACAATATCATGAAAGGTTTTCATCTTAACAGCGCTGGAAAAACGGCGCCCGGCTGCATCACGAAAATTGCTAACCCGGACAAGGACGGCAATGGAGAGGTGAATTTTCTTCTTCTAGTTTTTTCAGTGTTTTTAGAATGTAGTTTCACGGTTTGTTGTTATTGTTTGTAACCCCGAAAAAATGAAAGATTTTGATGGGCGGACGGCATGTCTTCATGGGTTATTTGAATGACCCTGGCAACACTTCGACTATTGTGGACGCTGACGGCTATCTGAGCACGGGCGATGTTGGTCACACGGACAAGTTTGGTTTCGTCTACATTACTGGCCGCATTAAAGTATGTAGATATATTTCCACACCTCATCCATCACGTCACACAAATCTTTTTTCGTGTTGATTATTAACACTTGTGTTTTTTGTTTCTTTTTTTAAAAACATTTTTCTACCGTGTGTGGCGCTGCGCAGGAAATTCTCATTACGGCTGGAGGCGAAAACGTGGCTCCGGTTCTCATTGAAGATAACATTAAAGCGGAATTGCCTATAGTCAGTCACGCTATGGTTGTGGGTGATAGACGCAAATTCCTTTCCATTCTCTTGACTTTGAGGGTAAAAGAAATGTTTTTTTTAAGTAGAAACAAAGGATTTTTTAAAAATAATTTTCAATTTTGTGGGAAACAGACGGAATTGGATCCGGATACGCAAGAGCCTTTACCCATTTTAACCCGGCCGACCCGAGAATTGTGTGAAAGTTATGGTCTTTCGCTGGCTGAAACGGTGACGGACGTCATCTGTGCGGCAGAGCGAGGCATGTCTGAACGTGATCCGATGGCCGCTTTGACTGGGCAAGATGCTGAAGCTGTGAAATTTGTTAAAGCTATTGATGCTGCCATTGAACGGGCTAACCGCAACGCCATTTCGGCTGCCCAACGCGTTCAAAAATGGACCATTTTGCCTGTCGATTTCTCCATTCCTGGTGGAGAATTAGGTAAGTGTTTGTGTGTATATTAGACCATTTTCACGGTCTATTGGTGTGAAATCAATTTTAATATCTTTTTTTCCCATTCAGGTCCAACCATGAAAATGAAGAGGGGTAATGTTGCCAAAAAATACGCTGACGTCATCGAACGTTTTTACTACTAAATAATCTGCCCATGCGGGAGGGAAATTGGATTTCTACGAAATAATCTTTCTAGCCTTGATTACAAGTGTAGTTTGTTTTGGGGGGGGGGGGAAACAACTAAAATGTGTCACACCTGCGTCATTTATTACGAAAGAAAAAAGGGTTTTAGGAATGAAGAATTTTTGGTGGGTGCGCATCATATTCTCCGGGTGGTTAATATATTTTGTTTTCTCTTTTTGTTCCAAGGTTTTTCTAGTCCGTCAAGACACGTCAGAGGTTTGCTCAATAGTGTCGTCTTGTTGCAATGATATTTCCCCTACTGCTAGTAAAATGAAAAAAAAAAGTAATAATCTACGCACATGCAAATTCGTCTAGTTACTATACAAGTTCCTCTCGACAGTTCTCTTTATCCATGACCAAATTTTTGTACACTTCTCGTTGTTCCCCCAAATCTTCCATAACGTTGCAAAATTTCCCTTATTGAGAGACTTGTTGATATAGGCATTTAAGAAAACCCGTTTTTTGAATACATACGTTACATGAGCAGACTATAAAAAGAAAGTCGATTGATTTTTTTCCTCTGGTTATGGTAATAATAAAATGAAATAAATGAAACGTGCAAGTCGTCGATTTGATCAAGGGTGAAAGTCGTGACGTCACGCCATCTATGATCGATTCTTTTACATATCGATAGTTGGGCTTTTTTTTTCCTGGCTGCCCTACGTAGAAACAAACAATTAAAGTCTTCTCTCAGTGTGAGGAAATCCAACTGCCCCAACTGTCCTCATTTTCCTTTTTTTTTCGCATCTTAATTGTACACATTTTCTATTTCGTTTTCTGGTTTCCATTTTTTCTCCCCGTGCTGTTGCAGTTGTTGTGGAAAGTCTATGTAGAACAGAGCTCTCTACCTTACGATTATTTCCTGTCCTTTTGTGTCGTCGTCAGTCGTATAGATTTCGTCGTCAGTAGTAACAAAGGAATTATTCACTGCTCGGGAATTCAAGAAGAGTTTGGATCGTTTTGTTCTTTCATTACTTAGTGCTGATACCATCCTCAATTTTATTGAAACTGCAAGTTGGCTGGTTATTTTTTAATAAACTCACAAAAGAACATGGCTGCCCAGCCCAGTAGTAGTGCTGTCAGGGCTCTGGCCTTGGAGTACAAAACAATTCAGGAAGAGCCAGTTGAAGGATTCAGAATTAAATTGACAAACGATGATGTGCTTTTCGACTGGGAAGTGGCCATTTTCGGCCCACCAGAAACTCTGTATCAAGGAGGTTATTTCAAGGTAATTTTTTGCTTCAAAAACACTTGATCTGCTTTCTCAATGTTTTCTCTTTTTTCGTTCAGGCTCAGCTCAAGTTTCCACCTGATTATCCTTACTCGCCTCCCTCTATGAGATTTGTGACCAAAGTCTGGCATCCGAATGTCTATGAGGTGGGTTTGACTTTTTTCGTTTAAATGTTTCTAAAGTTGAATCATACAATTTCTTCGTCAGAATGGAGATTTGTGCATTTCAATCCTTCACCCACCAGTGGATGACCCTCAAAGCGGTGAGCTGCCTTGTGAACGATGGAATCCTACTCAGAACGTCAGGTAAACCTTCAAAACTGTCTAGTGTTTCAAGGTTAAATGCCTAGCTGTGTGCAAATTTAAAAAAAAATATATTTTCTATCAAGTCAGTGGTGACTTGAATGGCCTCTTCTCAATCGTTTCGGTTGGATACATATAATACGGTTTATGATTTCCCGACCACACGAGTCTTCAACCCAGTTCTTATGTAGTTGGTTTCTCTTCTTTCCCTTTTGTCGACAGAACGATATTGCTTTCGGTGATATCTCTTTTTAACGAGCCCAACACATCCAGTCCAGCCAACGTGGATGCCTCGGTCATGTATCGTAGATGGAAAGATTCGAAAGGCAAAGATGCCGAGTACGCCAATATCATTAAGAAGCAGGTATGTAATTCGAATGCTGTTTTGCACATGTTAAAAGCCAATGTGAAGACTTTTTTGTTCTTTTAGGTTGCTGGTTCTCGAGCAGAAGCAGAGAAAGATAATGTGGTTGTCCCGATGACCATTGAGGATTACTGCATCAAATCCAAGCCTCCAGGTGATTTACCTTGTTTAATACTTAATAGCTCCATGTTATCCAACATGTTTTTCATTTGTAGTGACAGAATCTTTAGACATGAATGACTTTTATGATGACTGCTATGATATTGGTGATGAAGATTCCGATGATTATGCCGATGATGACGATGAGGCTGACGGAGCTGACGACAGCGGAAACGAGAATGCTTAAGTGTTTCTTAGCCCCTACGGATCTCCTCCACACAAACCACCTCTCTCCCTCTTATCTTGTTTGGAATCGACGTCCGTTCACCTCCCATTTCTTCCACAATGCTGTCGGTATTCACCTCCATCTTTATTTTCCTCGTCATGGTCGAAAGTGATTTTAGTGTTTGGAATCTTAAAATTCATCAAAAGTTTCCCAGTTTCAACTTGAAAACATCCGAAACGAGGTTTTTTTTTTTTCGTCAACTATTTTGCTCTGAACGGATGTGCAGCCCCTCCCAAAACAAAACTTCCTCCTTGATTTCAGTTTATCCCTTTATACTGATCGACACGCATTCGTGTCCGCCCGTATATATAATTAGCAAATATCACCTTATTTCTTGGTGATGAGTATTCTGGGTTTCTCTGAAGTGACACTGATTTGCGCAGTAAGAAAAAAATTATAGAATTCCCTCTCCCGATTTGGAGCAAACAAAATTTTGTGAGAAAAAAGACAAAAAAAACTAAAACAAAAATTGAGAAAAAAAATCCGATGGCTATTCAATAATTTCTCTTTCGAGTTCTTTTTTTTTGTATTTGTGCTGGTATTCTTGTCCTCTATTTTACTCTTGTGGGTTTTCACCGAAATACATGTCATCTAGTGCGTCGTAAAAATTTTTAGAATGCCTTTTCTTTTGTGATGCGCAGTTGGCGAGAGAAGAGGCTTCCTAGATCCGTAGAAGAATCTTCTAGATTCGCTTTGTTTACAAATAGACTTGGCCGTCTCATACTGAATTCCATCCTTTTTTTGATTGTAGAAATTGTTGTTCATATAATTTTAATACCACAATGGCAGTTGAAGGGAAACTTGAATTTACGAAGCAAATGAGAAAGGCCACCAGAGAAATTCACGATATTAGTGACGCGCTTGTCAATGCAAAACTCGGAATAGGTAAAGTGCTGTTGTACGCTATTTCATTGTTCAATATTGAATTCATGTTAATTTTATCTACAGCTATGAGCGACAACTCAATTTGGGCAGAAGGATTACTTTGCTTCTATGAAATCTTCAAGTATCTTGAGGAGGCTCTGGATCGATTGAATCACACCCTGCTGAGTGAACTTGATATCAAGGGTATGAGGAGGACCAAAGCGTTTGAAGAAGATCTGCATTTCTATTATGGGAAACAGTGGTTTGAAAATGTTTACCAGCCCAGTGCTGCAGTCACTGCCTACATTGATTATCTCACTTCCATTGAGAAGGAAAATCCCAACATGTTAGCTGCCTACATTTACCATTTATTTATGGGACTTTTTTCTGGAGGGCAAATATTACGCAAGAAACGATCTCTTGAAGCTAGTCTGAAATTCCAGTCATCTCCTGCCAACAATGTTGGTAAACAAGCGGGTGAATCGGTTACCGACTTTGGTGAAATTCCTATTTTTAAACTGAAGAAACAAATGGTCGACGCAATGGAACATATCGCGGAACAACTCGGGGAAGAAGACAGATGGAAATTAATCGAAGAAAGTAAAAATGTCTTTCGGATGAACAATAAGATCATACGAACAATCAACACCAACAAGATCGTTTTGAAAAAATTCTGTAATTTTGCCTTAATTGTCGTCCCGGCAGCTGCAGCGATCTATTTTGGCTACAAAATGATCAGCAATATTAATAATCATTAGACTTTATTTCAATGATTCCGCTGTCATGTCAGCATGAAATAAATTTATCGTATTAAAAAAACTACGCCAATTTTAACAGATCTAACATCTTAACAACTGTGATAGTCAATAAATACAAATACAGTCCAGTGCAGAAAATATCGTATTTCTCTCAGTTCAATCATTGTACCAATCGAGGAAAAGTATAGAAAAGAATAGAACAAGAATAAAAAAGATGATGGCGATTCGAAAACCGGAGTTGCTTTGTAATGCTTGACGTAGCTGTTCGTTTCCTTCGCGAATATTTTCAGTAGCCGAGACGGTGGTAGTGGCGATTCGTTCAATATCCTTTTCTTGATCCAAGACTTTTTCTGTCAAAACTTGCTGTAGTTCGGCAATCTTGACGACACGCCCTGAAATCTGGTTGACTTCTTCTGTTAGACTATTTAATTCGTTGAACAAGAGTGAATTTTCCTTTTCAAACAGTTGAACTTCGGCTACGGTAAAGTTTATTTTCTCTTCGTCGGCTTTCTGGTCATCGTCGTCGTAACTTGAATAGATCCTAGGACTGTCGGTGGGGCTCTCGTATCCCAGACTTGATTTTCGAAAACCAGCCATTCCATCTCCTTCAAGTTTGGTGACTTTGTTGAGCTCATGCTTTCGCTTGGAGTACAATTCCTTCAGTTCACTGTAAGTGTTACATACAGATTTAAAGTATTGCTCAATGATGCTGATGACAATCGTGCGATGTTCCTTTGTCTGGGCATTGGCATGAGTTTGAGAGGCATTTTCTCGTTTCAGTTCTTGCAAATACTGGTTACTTGTTTTTATAATGAGCTGTGTGGTATGGTCAAACTCTGCTCGATCAGCCTGACTTAATTTGGGAACCTGATTGAATAGTTGAACACTTGTATCCAAATATGCCTTACGATTCTCTGTCAAGAACTCTTTTAATTTGGCCACATTTGTGACAATCTCTTTAGCTTTCGTTTGGAATTTAGAAAGGTCTTTGGAAGGCCGTGGAAATATCCGATTAGGGTCTTCGGGTTTGTTATTTAATCCCAGAGCTTTATTGCGTGTTCGTACCGTCTTGATGGACGCCTTGAACAGGGACGTAATATCCATCATGATTTTTGTTTCCTAGGAGAACATTATTTTTATTGATAAAGTTATGCACACACTTAATAATTTATCTGTAACTTACCGTTTGACAGTGTTTTTATTGCCAAAACTTGACTCACTCGGCAGTCGTTTTTAACGTCCACGTCAGTTTGTTATTGAACCAAGTCCGCCATCTACCAGTCACCTTTTAAAGTTCATTGACGCCGATTCAAAAAGCAAAAAGGCGCCTTGAGATGAGAACTGAACTGCGAGGTCTCGACCTTTGCATGGCAAACGAAATTTACACGATAAAACTAAGTCAGTAATTGCGATAATTAAATTTACAACCTTAAGAATGCCGCTTAGTTATTCTGCTTACATTGTTCATGTTTGTGTCCAATTGGCCCTTGATGTACCGAGTCTTTCTCTTTGTTTGCGCAGATTCTCTTTTTTTTAAAATATGCATTAAAAAAAGTTTTGCGTAAGCCGAGATTTGAACCACTAAAAAGGATGTCTCGTCTGGACTTTATCTCCTCAATACTACATGCTATTATTAATTATTGATGTTATGCTTTTTCGTAAAGCAGCTTATCCCAACCCTGAACTAATTCCATTAAGACAGGCCTCACTTACAACAATGTTGAACTGCGATGGCGAACAACTATTGAAGTCCGAGGGGGCCCCGTGGCAAATCCGATTATCCCACGGCTTACTGAGATTGTAGTTCAAGGGATATCACCCAGAACGAGATTGATACTCCGGACACGCTAGCCACTAGGCTATGAGAGTATCTAGTAAACATGTTTAATTTGTTGTATTTAAATTTAACTTTCATTTTCGTCATCAGGATTTCAGGAAGATTTTTGTGTTTTAAAAAAAAACGACGCAACTCGCTTTCGTTAACTAGGCTATAAATGCATTTTTTTAAATTGGACCGTAAATATGAAAATATCCTGATTCACCCAATAGGTTGTTTACTTATATCAATTAAGCTTAACCATATAATCGTTTTCTCTGATGAACCTCTTTTTAGAAAATTTTATGCATTTTTTACGGTTTGACGTTTTCGAAAATTCTGAGAAAAATTCTTGTGTATTAGTTCAGACATTTATTATCAAAGTTAGTAATTGCCAAATGAGTTGAGATGCTAGCCATAAAAAATTACTTGATCAAATGGGAAACTAACTAACGCCATGCTAAACGCGGAGGAAAACAATAGACTGCCATCTACCAGTCATTTATAAAGTTCATATTGACGTTCGTTTTCGAGGCACCATACAGGCTACACTGCTACAGAGTAGTACAGTCATTAACATGGAGTTGGCGCCAAAATTGTTCAGGTGTGACTTGACGTATCATGCTTCATAGTGTAAAGCTTTTATACTTATTTTTTGGTGAATGTGCTGGTTTCAATTTCAAATCAATTTGAAATTTTCAATAGGCACTATGAATAATGACCTAATACAGATTATTTTACCATTTTCAGTGAAAATTTTGACATGTAAAAAACAGGTTCGAAAGTGTCACACGTGCTGATGAGGTAAAAGACGTTTTATCTGCAGTGTACGAAAAATCTGTCTTCTAATCTATTCCATCCATGTTTCTTCTTGATGAAAGGTAAAATCTTGATTAGCTCATTTTCTTTCATCACTATGCTGTCTTTTTCATCAGATGAGTTCATGTTTCCTCGTGAGGTTTGAATGAATGAATATTTTTTTCATGTGGACATCATTTAAATGTGGTTTTTATTTAGTAATAAGGATTTAAAGAAGAAAAAAATACCAAACATAGGTCTGTATTAACAACAGCTGATACTTTATCTAGGTTTGTCTTTGGACAATTGAGCATCCCCACGGATTTTTAAGCTGCTAAATTACTTTTTGTGGCAACCAGTTTTATGTTGAGGCCAGTGTAAACGTTGGCATTCCATACTGCAATATTTGATGGAATGACACCTGCTGCAGCGCTTCAGATCTTGACAGGGTTTCTGACAGGTAGCACAGCAGTTTTCAGGAAACACATGTTCAATTATTGTTAACTATTTAGTTTAAGGGGAATAAGAAAAACTGTATGAAACTTTTTAGTTGTTTGTTAGGTATACTATTCATTACCGGTTTTTGACCGTATGTCTCTGATATTCCCAACTTGGAACTTGTCGCTTCCCAAGAAATTGTGCAAGGGTGGTGAGATCCTGAAAGGTGTAAGGTGTAGATAATTTCCCAATTCTGAGATGTTGAAAGTAAATTAATACCATTGCCAATTTAACATAAGATTTTACCCTGCTGGACTTTTACCTTAGTCGACCATATAACTAGTTTTCCTACAGTGTCAGTCGATGCAAGAAAGCGTCCGTTAGGCGAAAATAGGACTTTGTACAATTCGTGTGAATGCCCATCAAAAAATAAACTTGGAAACTTCTCTGGAATCTTATATAGAGGTGACCAAATTAAAATAGATCCGTTCTCTAATCCCCTGAAAAAGTTCCGAAACAAAGTTAACGAGGTCTTATGCAATCTTAACAATGTCAGAAGGGTTGGGCGTGAGTATTAGATGAATGAAATCTGACCCAGCTAAAAAAGGTTTTTCAATGATCTCGTTTCCGCTCGATGGACTCCAAACTAAATCGGAACAAGAAGAGCTGGACTGCATCATGCGTATGGGATCCTCTTTGTCCATTGACCAAATCTGTGATCAAATTGATTCGGATTGCCAATTATTTGGATTTTTACATATTTCAATTTTAGAATATACCTTGATCCATGAGTCTTTTGAACTAGAAGCCAACAATTGTAATTCTTCGTTCCAGACAACACTCGATACACTGTATCCGACATCTCCTTCCGACAAACTGTATGGATCTGACGAGTGCGAGATTTTTGCACTTACAAAGAGTTTTTTTTTTACTAGTTTGCTTGTTAACTTATCGTTTAATTCTATTTCGTGAATTTCAGCCGTGCCTTTATCGTAACCGCAAACGAGTCGGTTACGTGAAATCGACACACGAAACATTTTGATTCGATTTCAGTTCATAAGAACGATCGGTCGCTGCCTCGCAAATGAGAACAAGTTTACAGTCAGCTTAAATAATTGACTAATTGTTAACAATTTTATTCTTAGAACATCTAGGCAATTTTTTGGCTCATCTTTTGAAGACAAATTACCGATTTGTTGAAACTGGCTAAAACGTCGCAGTTGAGGGGACTCCAGACGATAATCGAACAATTTGATGGGCCATTTAATTTAAAAATTTGTTTCTCGCCAGTTAGATAACACCAAACAACAACAGTTCCATCGGAGCATCCAGCAGCTAATTTAGTTCCGGTCATCTACGATACCGGAAATGAATGGGTTTAGTCAATCAGTCTAGGAAATGCAAATGCTTATATACATGTAGAATTACTTACATTCCATTCTAAGGATAACGCTGAACTTTCATATTGAAATTGACGTTCGATTGTCCAGTTTGGGGAAAGACGGGCAGAATGATTTGGTCCCCTTAGTATCACCACTTCTCCACTATACAATCCACAGGCTTGAACAGGGTCGATGGGGTGGAAACTGGAACTTCTCACATACAATTTGCTCTCAGCACATACTTTGAATAAATCTGGTAGTGACACAAAAATTGGGTATTGCTTAAGAATGAAAAAAAGTTTTTTTCCCCGTTTTCAATAGTCTTCATACCTATGCCCTGTGAATCTGCCATCTCAGTCATCTTTTTTCGTTCTTTCTATAGGGACAGTGCTATCCAAAATTTCTTTGATCTTAACTACAAGTAACCCGTAAAAACACGTTTTGTTCGCGCAGACTCCTTCGAATGACTAATTCTTCAAAGTCTTGAAGGTTGTCAGAGGTTAATGGGTTAGCGCTATGAGAAAAAAAATTCGAGGAAAAACCACTTTTTGTTTACCCTACCCTGAATCTAACTTTCTCTGAAATACCCTTGAATCCTTTTTCGACTGATGAATATTCGTAATCTATTTTCCAACTGCCCATCAAAATTTGTATCGGTTTTATTTAGTTTATCTCAATCCCTGAAATGTATTGTGTATTTAATTTAATTTTCTTTTTACAGATGCATTTCTATCACTAAGTCCTTGGGACCCTGGCCGCCCTTCGTCAATAGCCGATGGATCTTCTAGTCAACCGTTAACCGGATGTGCTGTCCATGTAAGTCAAATCTTAAATCAATTCCTATCTAGTGGGGAATCTTGCGGAATGTTATTATGTAAGTTGTTGCGCTCCTTGATACGGAATTTTTCTTTTAAGAAAATGCTTTTTTCTATTCGTTGTTTGGAAAAAGTAAAAGGTGTT
The DNA here is from genome assembly GCA_030770115.1 of Daphnia galeata. Classification (NCBI taxonomy): domain Eukaryota; kingdom Metazoa; phylum Arthropoda; class Branchiopoda; order Diplostraca; family Daphniidae; genus Daphnia; species Daphnia galeata. The sequence goes on along the minus strand of CM061116.1, from coordinate 16,481,491 downwards.
AGCTATTTTCATTGACGCCTATTGCAACTAATGGCCAAGCTGAAATTTTGAACACCGAAATTGTTTTTCTCACCAATTTCTTGAAGGCACTTTATTTTTAACTTGATTGACGCTTGACATTTACATTTGACTGTCACATTGCTCTGCGATAATACAGTAGAAACAATTTTATGGACAAGGGCAGATAATAAATTTAAACATTTTTCAGTAAGTCATTTCATTTTCTTAAGAGTAGTCGTCAAGATGAAATTCCGCCAGTTCTGTATTGAGAAACTGTATTAAAGAACTCTCATCGAAATATGTTGTATACGGAATCATCCATTTCGAATCGCAATATTTGTTGCATGTGTGGTTGGCAAAGAAGGTAGAAATTCCTTGATCCCCGAGGTCCGTTGGTCCATATTCCCTAGTAGTTGACATGATAATGGGGTCAGTTATCACAGCGATATTTCCTTTTGCCTCACCTTGGAGATCACAAAGGAGCAAATGTCCATCGGTTGAATGATATGAGTAGTGACTCAGAGCCTGCATCTTTTTAATCCAATAAGAAGATTTTTCTGGAGTCCATCCAGTACTTGAGTTGAACTTTTTAAAATTTGAAATCATGGGCTCAACTAACACTTTTTCGCCTTCTCTTGTCGAACCGGGAGAAAAGGTCCAAATTTCGGGTTTGTTGAGCAAAATAGTTTGTCGAATAATTTTATTCTTGTTGAAGTTGTTGATGATTTCAATTGCTTTTTCAAACACTTTGAGTTCTGCTTCAAAATAACGTTCTTCAAAGACACTACCGGATTTGAAGGTTTTGAAAACGCATTCTTCCCCGGCTCTTTCTCCTATAAGATACTTTCCTTTGTAAACGTTTTTGACTGTCCCTTGTGCGAAAATTGTTGCGTCGTATACTTCTGCTTCGGTGGCATTATTTTCTCTTGCGAAACAATTTTGGCCATATAGCTTGTAATTAACTTCCGAAAGCGATATTCTTTTTTGCGGATCACGTTCAATCATTCGGCGAACAATAGAAACCGCAAAGTGATTAGAATCTAACACTGAAATTAACAAATAATTGTGTTAATATTAAAAATCAGTCAAGTTAAATTATTAGTCAGAAATAAAACGTACTCCCGATGTTGACAGGATTACCCCCTCGAATGTTGATTGGTATCTGTATAGGATCCGTTGTATCACCAAAGGGGTGGATTCCACCAATTTCCCGCGTGAGAAAAACAAAAAAATACGCATCCACAAGGGAAAACATCACATTTTGGAGTTGCTCGCTCGTTATTATCGTAGAATTCTGGTGCCATCCATAAACGAGTTCCTCTGGTTCCACTCATTGAACAGGTGTCTCGTTGGCTGATTTGTTTGCTCAATCCAAAATCGGACAATTTCATTTGCCCCGTTATGGAAATTAAAATATTTTCCGGTTTAATATCCCGATGGATTAGTTTTTTCGAGTGGATGTAAATCAGGCCTCTAGTGATTTCTTGCAAAACTTGTCGATCTGGCGGTAGTGCTGGGCCTTCATAAGTTTGGTCAATGACTTGGCCAAGTGTTCCAGCACATAATTCCAGGACAATGTACCTGGAAATAGCGTTATTATATCTTCTAAATGGAAGTGAAAACTTGAATTACCTGAAGGTATAGTCTTCTTCAACTGCTAAAATTTGGAGAACATTTTCGTGTTCCAATTTCGTCTGTAAATTGACTTCGCGATCCTCTTGATCCAGCCTATGTAAATCGAGTCTTTTGACAGCTACTTCCTTGCCCTGGTGAAAACCACGAAAAACGATGCCGAAATTTCCTTTACCGAGCACCTCCTTTCTCATGTAACACGTACCAGTTTCATTGATATAAGTTTCTTGGCAAAGTTGCATGTCTCTAGGCTGGGCCATGATAGTTTAACAGAATTTAGATGATTTCTTGTCACGAAACATCACGTATATCGCATTTGTTTTGAAATTTAATAAGTAAGAACAAAGGAAAACAGGAGGTGTTGTTTCACACAAAATAGGAAACAATTATTCTGCTATGAACGTCAGCCTTCAGCTATTAAAAAACCCTGTTGATAACAGTAGGATTGATACGGTCTTATCATTTCAATCGTTGCTGAGATAACAGACATGACTGATCAAGGATTCAAGTTATTCTGCCTCATTGTGTTGTTCAAAATTGGAATGTATTTACCAACTCTTTTGGTTACTATAATAGGAAATACATTTTACGATATTTTCTTATTAATTGTTAAGTAGGAGGTGTGTTTTGCTTTTCAAATCACCAGTCAAACTTATTCATTTTTATTGCAAACAAGTTTATGCTGAGGCCAGTCTGAACATTGGCATTCCTTGCTGCAATAAAAAATTGAATGGCAGCGGGCACAACGTTTCAGTTTGTCAAAGGTTTTATTACAACCAGCGCAACAACTTTCAGCTAGAATGTATTCAATCATTTTGAACTAAATTAAATAAAAAAATAATAAATTATCATTTAAAAAATAGTTTTTTTTTAATTTGTAGAAATTTTATTGCTTTTACCTTTTTCTGGCCGGTTCTCTCTGAAATCCCTAACTTAGAACTGGCCGCGTCCCAAGTCATCGTATATGGAAACCGTATAAATTCTGATGAGGGTAAAATGTAGATACTCTTCCAATTCTGGAAATTTGCGTAGATATTCGGTTAACATTGATTAATTGAAGGGATTTATAGGTAAGATTTGCTTCAAATGTAAGCTATCTGTTTACTACGTAAGCTAATGAGTTTTCCTCATTAAATTTTTATGAACTGGTAAATCATTTTACCTTGGTGGACCAGATAATTAATTTCTTTGACATGTCAGTTGAAGCCAGATAGCGTCCGTCAGGTGAAAATAACAATTGATGAATCTGACTTAGATGTCCTTCAAGATTACATGTCTGATTTTCATGTTCAAAGGGATACCAAATCACGATGGATCCTTGATCTAACCCACTAAATAATCCAACGAATTTAATGACGACAGAAAACAAATTTTTGGATGTTAAAAATAAAAGGTTTTATCTTCTCAAATTTTAAAGAGCTTATAACCTTTTAGTTCTAATTAAGAAAATAATAGAAATAGTTCAAGACTTCGAACCATGCAATTAAAGTTTTTTGAGTCGTTTCTTCCAGAGGGTCATTTCCATATCCACTTGAATTCCAAACCAAACATTGACAATCGGAATCGATCTTTAAAACATATTTGGTATCGTTATTGTTCAACGACCAAATCTGCAAATAAGAAAAATTTATATATTTTGCAATTTTGAGAATATCTCTTAGCAAAGAATAATTTTCTATCGACTACAAAATATATCTCCAGTAAGTAAAATTCTATTGTTTAATACCTTGACTTGTTTATCTCTTCCGCCGGAAGCCAAAAGATTGAATTCGTTGTTCCAGGAGATACTTAATACATCAGACATTTGTCTGCCATTACGGGCAGAAGACGTTTTTCCCGTTGGAAAGTAAATTGTTGAAAGAATACGAAATCGTTCCTCATCATTCAGGTTGTGTCTGATTTTCAGGACCGTACGGAATTTGAGTTGCTTTTTAGGTGGGTATTCCATTTCATGAATTTCAATCGTTCCATCATCGTTACCACACGCGAGTTGATTGCGCGAGATCCAGTCGACAGTGTTACAAAAATTCAAGTTTGACATGATGGTATGGGTGAGGGGTTTTTCTGATGCCAAGTTTCCAATTAGCACATGTTTACTGTCCGCCTTAAGGTTTAATACAAAATACTTTGCCTAAGTCAATGCAAATATTTTCCACAATTCTTTTGTTTTTGAAAAGTTAGACTACCATTATTCATCTTTTTCGTTCAAGTTGCTTTATTGTGTTTTTAAACCGTTACTTTCAGTAAACTCAGCATGAATGTGAAAATGTGTCACTAAATTCGTCGACTTATCCCATTGTTATAACTAGCCAGCACGTCTCGGTTGAAAGGATTCCATACAATTAAGGGGAAATTTGATCGTCCTTGTCTTCGAAATATTTGTTTGCCTTGCCCTGGATAACACCAAACGATGACAGCACCTTCATCGGAGCCAGCTGCTACTTTAGTTCCATCGACCTTTTTTTTTTAACCAAATAGAATCGATCAAAATGAAGACTATGCATGTGTTGCTGTATTGAAATACGGTCGGAATAATTTTATTCACGAACTTACATTCCATTGGATGGATAAAATCGCTTTATCATATGGACATTTTTTTGGTTCAATTTCCCAATTTTCAAATGAGGTTGCGTGACTAGATCCGCGAAGGAAAACCAATCCTCCGTGAAATAAGCCGCATGCCAAAACAGGATCGATAGGATGAAAACTAGCGCTTCTTACATCATGTAGTCTTCCCATTTCTTTGATTCCATGTCCTGTGTCTTTGAAAAACCCTGAGGGAAAAACGGTATTTAGTTGTTAATATTGACGAATATGGAAAATATTTTAGTTTGTGTAATGCAATTATAGTAAAACTTCAACTTGACACGATTCTAATGACGGCATTTTTTTTGTCTTTGAGTAAACATTTGAATTACCTTTACCAATCACATCTTTCTTACCTGATTGAATTTTATTCGTGAATGGTTTTGTATTTTCTGCTTTAGCCATTTTCCTTCGTCAGTTATAAAGTCAAACTGAATTTCCGAGTGCGGTTATTCTCACTTTATCAGTGCAGATGTGGAATACCGTGAGTTGATAAGAGGTTCAGCTTGTTATCAGCAATAAATCGATAATGATATCGTATCGAAAGTTTGCAGTATAATTTTCTCTAGCTATTACAGACCGATGAACGAATTCAAATTGATAACCATTTTACGTCACAAAACCAAATACATTGAAGAGAGGCAGGGAGCTTGTATTTTTGACACGGTCTGATAAGTTTGTTCGTGTTTCTGTTCCGTCCTATATTTACTCGAGTTTTCTATTATCTCTTTCTGACCCGCCGTTGTGGGGTGTCGTCCTTTTTGGGTTTCAGTACGAGAGGCAGTAGAGGCTATTGACGTTTATCAACTAACCCCACCATCGTTTTGTCTGATATTTTACAGTTCGACATATTTGTGAAAATGCAGCTAAAATGACTTGTTTAGACGCCTGTTGTTAAGACAGTAAAAGACCAGATACATTCACTGGAATGAAGATAAGCTTTCTTACAGGATTTTTTTTCGTAGCAGATCCACCAGAACAATGTTTAAGTTGATTTTAAGTTACATTTAGAAACTGAATGTAACTTCTGACGTACATGAAAAAGGGGTAGCGTAAAAGAGAACGTCGAATGTAGCATTTGAATAACATCACACTGAATTCACTTGGGGCAAACAGTTTTATGTTGTGGCCAGTGTAGACGTTGGCATTCCACGCTGCAATAGCAAATGGATCGGCAGCGGCTGCAACGCTTCAGATTCTCCGATTCTTTCTTACAAGTAGCACAGCAATTTTCAGCAATAACGACAAACTCAATAACTTTGAACTGTTTAAATCACAAGACAGGGAAGAAATTAGCACGAAGTTAATACTTCCAATTAGAAATAAGGCTATTAAACATTAATTGCTTTTACCTTTTTCTGACCTTTCCTCTCTGAAATCCCTAATTTGCAATTAGCCGCGTCCCATGTCATCGTATATGGATACATAAACTCTGATGACGGTAAAATGTAGACACTCTTCCAACTCTGTAGCGTAAAAATTCAGTTAATATTTCAGGTGATTTTGTAGGATTTTTTTCAAATTTGTTGACACAGCAAAGGATGAATGTTCGCGTTTGATTCACTAATTTACGTAAAAAACAAGTTTTCGTCATTAAACTTGAGCTAGCAAATCTTTTACCTCGGTGGACCAAATAATTATTTTCTTTGACAAGTCAGTCGATGCCAGATAACGTCCGTCAGGTGAAAATAACAGTTGGTGAAACTGAAATGAATGTCCCTCAAGTTTCCGTGTTTGATTTTGATGATCAAACGGATACCAAATCACAATGGATCCTCTCTGTAATCCGCTGGATTTTTTAAAAACACAAACAAATATTAAATCCTGTTTCTTCTAAGACTTCATAAGAAGAAACAAGATTTATATTTACATAACACCGAAACTGATTTTTAATTAATCAAAAATAGAAATAATTCTAGACTTTTTACCATGCAATGGATGTTTTTCGTTTCGTTTCCTCCTTGGTCTCATTTCCATTTCCTCTTGAATTCCAAACCAAACATTCACAATCGGAATCGACCTTTAATACATGAATGGGATCACTACTGCCCGATGACCAAATCTGCAATTAAGAAATTAAATTTTTCGCATTCATTTGAAGTCTTGGTCAAGAATAATTTTTTAATGTTTTCAATACTTTGACCGTTGGCTGAATGTCTGTTCCGCCGGAAGCCAAAAGATTCAATTCTTCGTTCCAGACGATACACTTAACATCAGATCGATTTTGGCTTTGCAGCATTGCGAACTCTAGCGAAAATAACATTTTCCCATCACCCTGGTCGTGTTTGAATTTATGAATTATTTGGTTTTTAGATTGCTTAGTATGCAAATTTATTTGGTGAACTTCAATCGTTCCATTATCATAGCCACAGGCGAGAAGATTATAAGAGATCCAAGCCGCGGTGTTACAATAATTCGAGTTTGTTTTGATGGTATGGCTGTGAGGTTTTTCAGTCACCGAATTGCAAATCAACACCTGCGTGCTGTCTATCTGTAAATGAAAGTTTACCACACCGCTGTTTTATTTGAAATATAGTCTTGTGTCTCTAAAATCGTCCACTTACCCCATTATTGTAACTAGCCAGCACGTCTCGGTTGAATGGATTCCATACAATTAAAGGGAAATTTGATCGTCCTTTTCTTTGAAATATTTGTTTGCCTTGCCCTGGATAACACCAAACGATCACAGCCCCATCATCGGAGCCAGCTGCCACTTTAGCTCCATTGATCTTTAAATCGATCAAAACGAAGACTATGCATTTGTTGTTCTGTTGAAATACGGACGGAATTATTATTTTATTCACGAACTTACATTCCATTGGATGGATAAAATCGCTTTATCATATGGACAATTTTTTGGTTCAATTTCCCAATTTTCAAACGAGGTTGCGTGACTAGATCCGCGAAGGAAAACCAATCCTCCGTGAAATAAGCCGCAAGCCAAGACAGGATCGATGGGATGAAAACTAGCGCTTCTCACATCATGTAGTCCACTTCCCCCTTTGATTCCATGGCCAGTGTCTTTGAAAAACCCTGCGTGAAAAACGGTATTCAGGTGTTATTTATTATTAACAAATCTGAAAAATATTTTGGTCTATTTAATGAAATGAAATTCAAACTTGTCTCGCAATCCTATTGAAGGGATTTTTTTTGTCCTTGAGTAAACAATTGAATTACCTTCACCAAACACATCTTTCCTATCGGACTGAATTTCATTTGTGAAGGAGTTTGTATTTTCTGCTTTAGACATTTTCCTCCGTTAACTAGGAATAGACTAACTGAATTAGTTAGCACCGTTGTCCAGCTTGGAATATCGTGAGTCGAAACACGATGTATCGTTTTCCAATTGACGGAGAGAAGACACAGTGAGGGGGTGAAATAAACAAAATTTATTTTTTGTTTATCTACGTCGCACCTGTCAGGTGCGAAGGGAAAAAATACAGGTGCCACCTGTATTTTCGTCTGCTCTCGTCAACCCGGCACACCTTTAAGACGTTGTCGCTTTGTTAAACGATTGCTGTTTTTTTCGTGCAGACTGCCGGAGGCACAAACAACAGAAAATAGCAACAGGTGTGCGTAGGTGTGCAAATTCTTAGTTATTTTGAATGGCAGTTGACTTCATGTTTTTATATTAATCTTTTTTGATTGATTCGAAATTGAAATTTTTTTCACTCTACTCCGCTTCTTATTGTAACGAAATGAAGGGTTTTTCTTTCGCAGAACTTTCACATATTACTCAATGTCAATAACCCGGTTTGTTTTCGTGATTGGATACTCTCTCTTTCTTTTAACTATTTTTCAGTAATTCGTATGCATCCAGAGAGAAAGGAAGAGACGATCTGTGTATTGAAATGTTTTTCTTTTGGCCTTTTTAATAATTCAGTAAACGCTGCTATTTGCTATTTGTGTATTTGTTTCCGTCGTATTTCTCTGAAATATATCGGTATCGAGCAACATGCAAGCTATCTTTTTTATTTGCCAACGGAGAAATTCAGATTCGTTACTATTTTTAAAATTTTTTGCCGAGATCCTGGAGAATCCGCGCTGCTAATGAAAATTGGTTTCCCGTAGGATAAACCTCCGATGTGTTCATATGCACGTTTAACTTGACGTTCAACTTCACGTTCAAGTTTGCGTTTTAAGTTCACGTTCCAGTCACCTGCCGTCAGCCCCTGCTCGTTCGATTCTTGTAATTGGGTCTAATACAAAAACACGAAAATTGGTCAGTTCCTGATACAATTTTTTATCGGCAGGGGTTGAATAATTAACCGTTGTTAAGGTACGTAAGTTGGGGGTTACAAAGGAGGCGGAGTCTTTCTTTAGCTTTCGCAAGATGTATTCTCTTAAGAGGATCTGTTTCGATCATTTCTCGAATAACAGGAGCCGCATAGTGATTAGGATTTAATTCTGTAAAAAAATACTGTTTAGTTAACTTGCAAATACTTGGCAAACGTTTGATTAAGATTAGAAAGTTTTACTTTCAAAATTAATTAGTTTGCCATCGCGAATATTGTTCTGCACTTCCAGATGATCACCGTTGACATCACCAAACGGATGGATCCCGCCATGTTCCCGCGTGAGAAAAACAAAAAAGACGCAGCCGCATGGGAAAACGTCACATTTGGGTGTTGCTTTGTTATTCACTCCGACGTTATTAGTCCGAAGTTCTGGTGCCATCCAGAGTAAAGTTCCTTTCATTCCGCTCATGGAACAAGTGTCTCGGGTGCTGATTTGCTTACTCAATCCAAAATCAGACAATTTTAATTGTCCATTCATAGAAATCAAAATATTGTCCGGTTTGATGTCGCGGTGGATTAGTTTTTGCGAGTGGATGTAATCAAGGCCATCAGCGATTTGAAATAAAACAATTACATCAGATGGATAGGCAGGTCCTTTATATGTTTTGGTTATCACTTGACTAAGTGTTCCTGCACATCGTTCCAAGACTATGTATCTTAAAGGAGAAAAACAAATCAATTTTACCTTAAATGTCAGTTTTGTTACACAAGAATGTCAATAATACCTGAAGTCTTCATCTTCCTCCACTTTGAGAATTTTCAGCACATTTTTGTGGTTCAGGATTTTCTGTAAATCGACCTCGCGTTCTTCATTTTCCGATCTGTTTAATAGAATTTTCTTGACAGCAACTTTTTCGCCGTTGTAAACACCAAGGTAAACAGCACCGTATGTGCCTTTACCTAAAAGATTTTGTTTAGAATATTCGATTCCGGTATCGCCTATTTTTTTAAACGACGCCATACGTATAGCGATTCTTAACCAGAAAGAATAAAAACTTGGTATGGATCAAAAGTTTCTGTATTAAAAAATATATATATATATATATATATATATACTGTATTATATAAAAGAGCACTGTGTATTATCACCGCATTTATCAGTTGCCTGATAACTGACGTTCAGATAAACGTACTATATTTTTGGTTGAGTCTTAAATCAAATGGGTTTTTGCGGTTACTATACTCTATTAAAACACATCACCAACGTATTTTTTTTAGCTCAATTTATTTTTTTTCTATGGCAAACTTTTCGTGAGGATTTTGTTATTGAATTTTTCTTGATTTTATTTTAATTAAGACAACTGTTATAAGTCAATCATTGAAAGTTGTTAAATGACGTTGAAAATCACGTCCCCTGTTGAATATCCGCATGGAATTCACTTTTTGTTGCACACAGTTTTATGTTGAGACCATTGTAAAGTTTGACATTTCACGCTGCAATAGAAGACGGAACGGCAGCGGCCGCAACGCTTCAAATTCTCCGATTTCTCCTTACAGTTAGCACAACAGCTTTCAGCCGCAACGTACTCAATCATTACGAGCTATTGATAATTATAAAACATAAGAGATTGAGATTCAGCCAACAGTTTGTTACGATAATTTACCTGTTTTCGACCGGTTCTTTCTGAAATCCCCAACTTGGAACTGGCCGCGTCCCACGAAATATTGAAAGGGTAACGAACCCCTGATGGCGGGATTGTGTAAATAATTTCCCATTCCTTAACAAACAAGTACAGTTATAAATCAGGATGTTTAACAACATTAATATTCGATAAGATTTTTACCTTAGTTGACCAGATAATTAATTTCCTTTCATAGTCCGTCGATGCGAGGAAGCGTCCGTTGGGCGAGAATGAGACTTGATGCATTTGCTCTGAATGTTCATCAACTAATACAAAAGGACGCTTGTCTTTATCCAGTGGTGACCATATCAAAATCGATCCGTCAAACAATCCGCTACATTTTTAAAATTAAAAACGTGATTTAAAAAGAATTACGTTCGGTAGTAATAATTTTCATGTGAATGCAATCATACCATGCAAGATAAGGTTTGTCCTTTTCTACTTTTAAAACATTTTCGTTCGATGACGGAAATTCTGTTGGACTCCAAGCCAAATGGCAACAGGAAGAGTTGTCACTATTCGGAACTAGCATTGTGTGTACAGGATCTTTGCTATCCATTGACCAAACCTTAGAAGAAAAGTTAAAAAATCACTTCAATCGCTTTCGAAAACCATTAAATTAGTTATTTTTTTTTAAATTAAATTGTTTTAAAAATACCTTGATCCATCCGTCTTGCGCACTAGAGACCAAAAGTTTCAATTGTTCGTTCCAGACGATGCAATAAACATCCGATTTCATTCCCATGTCCATTTGATGCAGTAGAGACCTAAACTTGAATTCCGTACTAACCACGATAGTCTTGAATAGTTTGCTCGTCGATGAACCATCTTTTAATAGTTCTATTTCGTGAATTTCAATTGTGCCGTCATCGTAACTGCAAGCGATTCGTTTTGACGTTATCCAATCCACCCAAAAAACGTTGTGCTTCAACTTGAGATCATAAGAAACGATCGGAAACTACATCGAAAATCAGGACCAGTTTACATTTCATCTGCACAATAGATAGAGTGACACATTTGTTTATTTTGTTTTATGATTTTAAATTGTTTCAATTGCATCCTCACCTCATTGTTGTAACTAGCCATCAAGTCAAAGTTGAATGGATTCCAAACGATCATTGGAAAATCTGCTCGTCTTTTCCTTCGAAAAATTTGTTTCGCGTCAATAGGGTAACGCCAAACAACGAGACTGCCATCAAAACATCCAGCAGCTAGTTTAGTCCCGTTCGTCTACGAGGCCGGGAAATTGTTTTTGTCGTTCAGTGTGAGCAACAGGAAATGCAAATGAATGCAACTTACATTCCATTCTAGGGACAAAGCTGAACTTCCACACCAAATAAGATGTTCCATTGTCCAAGTTGAAAGAGGGGCAGAATGATTTGGTCCTCTTAGTATCATCACTTCTCCAGTAAACAATCCAAATGCTAAAACAGGGTCGGTTGGATGGAAACTTGAGCTTCTCACATCTTCTTTTTTTGTTAATGAGAGCTCGACTTCTTTGAACAAACCTGCTGGACGTAACATTTGAATGTTTTCAAAGCACTTGGTTCTAATAGAAACATAAAGAAAAATCTTGCCTCTGAGAGAATTTGCAGCCTGAACCATTTCTTTCTTTTCCTCCTGGTGATCAAAAACGTGCATGACGTGAAACTTTTGAGATTTCAGATGCAAAGACTATCGTAAATTATTCAGTTGGTTGAGATGAATCAACTAGTTGGATCGATGGCACTATTGAACTTGTGATATTGACAGATAAGATGAGGAACACTTGAGAGCTCAAGAGAAGAGCAACAATTGAGTGCACTTTCTTCTTGCTTTGAGCCTTTTATTATGTCAGAAAATAGAAACAAAAGAAATGCAGTTTTGGGGTGAGAAGGGGATGAGAAGAATAGTTCCGCAAACATTCCGACAAGTTTTTTTACACAAATCGATACGCATTCCGGAGCCTCCGGACGCGTATCGATGGGAATACCGGAATAGGGCTTTTAAAAAAGGGGAGAGGTACGAAAAATTGCGTGGGAAAGGGATTAGTTATGATTGTTAACGAGGTCCGCAACAGTTGCTTCATCAGTCGATTTTGAAAATGAAAACGAAATTTGTTTTTACATTCTTTTCGTTTTGAAATGTCCGTTTTCATTCTTCCAACATAACGAAACATTTCAGACGGTTTATCTAATTCTCTTAAATCCGACGTTGAAGCCTAACCTTTACTCAAACTTGAATGTCACCGTCCACTCCTAGACCCAGAGTCTTCTGTTGATTTCATCTTAAAACTACGTTATACATATTGCAACCTATTTAAGCGTCGGCATATTATGTAATTTGATTGAAAGCCTCCTGACACTTTGAAAGTAAATGTTAATTTATTTTTATTGGTTTAAGTTTAAAATTTTTTATGCTGTACTACTGTACTCTTTCGCCCAGCAATACGCAATGGTTTGACATGTTCAAAATTGCTGCCGTATACTTTGGTTATCTCTTGATTAAAATGTCTTGTTTATTCGTTTCAGACACCTGTTACAACAGATATGAAGGGTGATGAATCGGACTATAACAATTTTAAAATGAGCTTTCTTTAAAAGCCTTTTTCCGTTTTCGAAAACTAATCTTGATCGATCTTGATTGAATGTTGCAAATTGAATTTAACTTTCATTAAATAAAAAGAGGTAGCGTCGAGTGTACGCGATTGAACAACAACATACTAAAAAAAGAGTTCACTTGGGGCAAACAGTTTTATGTTGAGGCCAGTGTGAACGTTGGCATTCCTTGCTGCAATAGAAGATCGAATGGCAGCGGGCGCAAACTTTCAGATTCTCCGAGGTTTTCTCACAGAAAGCACAGCGTCCTCCAGTTACGGCGTATTCAATCACTTTGAACTATTTCAATCAAAGAATAGAAAATGAATCGCACTGAGAAATAAGTTTGTAGGAATTATTATTGCTTTTACCTTTTTCTGGCCAGTTCTCTCTGAAATTCCTAACTTGCAACTGGTCGCGTCCCATGTCATCATGTACGGATACATAAACTGTGATGATGGTAAAATGTAGATACTCTTCCAACTCTAGAAATGGAGCGTGAAAATTCGGTTAAAATATTTGAGGCTATTATGTTGGAAACTTTTAAAACTGGAAAATCATTTTACCTTGGTGGACCAGACGATCAATTTTTTTGAATAATCAGTCGATGCCACATAGCGTCCGTCAGGTGAAAATAACAATTGATGAATCTGAAATGAATGTCCTTCAAGTTTCCGTGTTTGATTTTGAGGTTCAAACGGAAACCAAATAACAATGAATCCTTTTTGTACTCCACTGTTTAAAAAAAATTTATGATAATAGAAATTAATGCCTCTATCTTCTAAGATTTCAGATTAGAAGATGTAAGCAGTGTAAACCCTATATATTTTTATCCGCTTACAAGTTTTGATTAAGAAAAGAATCAAAACAACTCTCACCATGCAATTAAAGTTTCCTCCTTGGCGCCATTTCCACTTGAATTCCAAACTAAACAGTTACAAATGGAGTCAACCTCTAATACACGAATGGGATTTGTATTTCCCAACGACCAAATCTGCAGATAATCCATCAATTTTTGATTAAAATCTTGATCAAGTATGTGAAACGCATTTTGTTTGAATTTTACCTTAACTCGTTCGTTGGTCCCACCTGAAGCCAAAAGATTCAATTCTTTGTTCCAGGCGATACTCATTACACTGCATTGCATTATGCCAAAAACCTAATAGCGAGAAATAGAGAAAAGAGGGCCCATTATCGTGGTCTTGTCTGATTTTCTGGACCATTCGGCTTTTTGATTGCTGTGATCCTATTTCGTGAATTTCAAACGTTCCATCGTTAAAACCGCAGGCAAGTTGATTAGGCGAGATCCAGGACACGGTGTTACAAATCCAGTTAAATTTAATAGTATGGCTGGTTGCTGAATTGCAAATCAGTACATTATTAGTGTCCATCTGGAAATAGAATTGACAAAATTCAAATAATTCTCTTAATGCGAAAAAACTTTTGTTTTGAATTGTTAGTTAACCATTCAAAATAAATTCTTCTTTGATTGTTTTAAATATTATGCCATAAATTTAAGTGTACTCATTACACGTCTGCCGCTAAATTCATCCACTTACCGCATTGTTATAACTAGCCAGCACGTCTCGGTTGAAAGGATTCCATACAATTAAGGGGAAATTTGATCGTCCTTGTCTTTGAAATTCTTGTTTGCCGTCCCCTGGATAACACCAAACGATCACAGCTCCATCATCGGAGCCAGCTGCCACTTTAGTTCCATCGACCTTTTTTAAACCAAACAGAGACACGTAATGACGTTAATTTATAGATTTTTTTTTAATGCATCAGATTTTGGCAAATACTGTTGTTGGACAAATTAATTATTTGATTCACAAGTTACGTTCCTTAGAAGCTTATGGTCATTATTTTTATTTCATTTGGGCAACAGGAAATTGGGGAAAAAGCTTCAATATTTACTTACATTCCATTCTAGAGACAAAATTGAACTTCCACACCGTAGTTCACGTTCAATTTTCCAAGTTGCTAGAGGGGCAGAATGATTGGGTCCTTTGAATATCACCAACTTCTCCACTAAACATTCCACATGCCAAAACAGCAGGGTCGCTTGGATGGAAACATGAACTTCTCACATCATCTTTTTTTTGTTAATGGGAGCTCAACTTTTTGGAACACACCTGGAACACACATTTGAATGTTTTCAAATTACTTGGTTCAAATAGAAACATACAAAAGTGTTAAACCATCTTTGTTTTACCCAGTGATTTCGCAGTCTGCGCCATTTTCTCTCCCTTGCGACAATCAGAAACGTACAACCCCACGTCTTAACAGAATGCACTACCGGTATCAGACTATCACCGATTATCTCAAGACTTAAGCTGAAAGCCACCTTAAGTCCTTATCCTTCTGGTTTCTAACTGGTCTCTAAAGATTTCAATCAAACAAATTGAACTGATGAAACGAATAAACCTCTTGATATTCACCGATGATGAGCCACACGAGAGCGAGAGGACCTTTCTTCTTGCCTTGAACTTCACCACTGGGGGTTTGGGGGAAGAATTAAAAACAAAAGAGTAGCGTTTGAGGGGGTAACAGAGAGAAAACTTCCGCAGTCCAAATTCGGATAGCTGCCATAGTGGATGTTGGAGTAAACAATGTGATCGGAAAGGAGATTTTGTTTCACTTCCTTGAGAGAAATTTTGCTTCCTATTTCAAGGAAGCAAAATAACGGAAATCAGAATATTCTCAGGTTAGTATCAAGAATGCAAAGCAAGTTGATACAAAACCTCATATTATCGTATGATAATGTTTGGTCGTGGCCCCATTGGAATTTTTTTAAATTTTTTCGATGACAAAGTCGATTACTTCAAGTAGCGATCCTACGCACAATTTCGATTATTGTGATGAATATAGAAACTTTTGTGGCACCTGTGGTTTTTTAGTTTTCTTCTCCAATAGCACTGAAAAAATTATGTTCAGGCATCATTATCGACACAGTATTAACGTCAGGCCCATGCAACTAAATTATCATTGTGTTTCAGATTAATTTATTTCCTACATACATACATATACATTGTGGAATTCCAAGTTCAACTTCAACAAATTAATAAGGAACCTTTGGCGATCTTTGGTTGACAAGTAAAAACTACCTCTGTTTTACTACGAACAACTAGCACATTTTCTCTGTGAAGATCAACCTTATTAAAAAGGCAGGCAAAGTAAGGAAAAATGGGCGAAATTTGAACTTTTATCTATACACTGAAAACGGTTAAATAAAAAGATAGATAATAATTCTCGATAGTTGATATAATTTATGCAGGCGTTTTCGTCTTGTTGCATATACCGCATGTTGATCAGCGAGCGTTTGTTTCTGGTTTTTTTTTTTTACTGAGTTTGGTTAATATTATATCGAATACTGCTGGGCCATATCAGGAGAAGTTTTTCTTTCACTTCCTCTAAAGTCGCTGTTCTGTTTCCCGGTTTATTTTCAATCATTTTGTGAACAACATCAGCCAAATGTTTATGTTTTAACTCTAAAATGAGTTGTCCAATAAGAAAATGAGTGAAATGATTTCGTATAATTTGATGTCGAATCGAATAAACTTACTATCTTTATTAATTGGACGATTTTCGCGGATGTTGAACTGTACTATAGTAGGGTCATTCTTGTTGCCAAAAGGGTGTATCCACCCATTTTTTATTTCGGGTCAGAAAAGCAAAAATGACGCAACCACACGCAAAGACGTCAGCTTTTGCTGTTACTTGGACACTGTTTCCTTGTACTTGACAAACTTCCGGGGCCATCCAAGCATTAGTTCCTCTACTCGATCCATTAATAACGCAAATCCCATCTTCAGTTTCCATGCATGATCCTAAATCACCCAATTTGATTTGGCCTTCTTCAGATATTAAAATATTTTGAGGTTTGACGTCGAGATGGACCAAGTTTTGCGAGTGAATATAGTTAAGGCCTGTAACAGTTTGAAATATGACTTTGTCAGGCTTGGAAAGCAGAAATCCATGGGACTTATTGTTCATGACATCATAAAGGGTTGCACTGCACAATTCCAGTACGATGTACCTTTATTATTATTGAGACAGCTATAAATAAATCGAAAATGAGATAAAGCTGTTGAAGAAGCTTAATTACCTGAAATAGAGATCATCTTCAACTGTTAACATTTTGATAACGTTCTCGTGCTGGAGTTTTGCGAGCTGAATAAATTCGTTGGGCGTTAAACAAACTAACTGATTCCTCTTGACGGCAACATCTTTGCCTTCGTAAGTTCCTCGAAAAACAACTGAACTATTCCCTTCGCCGAGCTTTTCGTTTCTATCAATCTTAATTTTATTTGAAAAGGGATATGGGAGAGCAGAAATTATGTTAGCCATTTTAACTTTAACCGAAATCAAGTTTGATGATGAGAAAATTGATTTTACTCGAGGCTTAAGATTGCCGGCTGCTTGCACTCTCACAGCTCTGTATAGGAACTGTTTAGTCTTTAAGATGGCGAATCTAGTTGCTGGCATTTATAGTGTATAGTTATCTGTGATGTCACTGTGAGGCACGTCTTTTGCAGTGCCTTAGGTATGTAATAGATATGATATAATGCTGCGTATAATGTTGAAACACAACATTTAATCGGGAAATGTTTTTCAATTTTGTCTTAGGATAGAGTTGTATTGAATTTCTAAACTAGGGATGCATCAGGATTTTAGTATTTTACGAGGAACAAATATTTTATTTATTTTAGTGTTACGTATCTAATCGTGAATCGTCTTATTTCAGTTTGTCTTTATTTATTAGAGTAAGGGTAACAAAGTAGGAGTTAAAACTCGGCGCTTGTTTGAAATAGTTCCGCCATTATTCTCAGTTGAGTGTAGATCGCATTTAATAATTGTTATTATGTTTTAAAAATTTATTTTAAATCAAAGAATAGTAAAGACTGAAGTGCCTTATGGTAGCGTGAAGTAAACAAACATAATTGAAGGATTGAATTGAACTTCCATTTTAGATTTACAGGTTTTAAATTCTGAATTTGATTTTGGGGATTTTTTTTCCAAGATTTTCTTATGATTTTGTATGGCAATTTTGAAACTAATTTTTTTCCAAAGTAAAAGTAGTTAATGATTGTGTTGTCTTAATTTTTCGTGATTTTTTTTTTTTAATCCGACGTATCTGGTGTACATGATTATTTTTGAGTTTACAATGACAACCCCTCGCAAATAATGCAGAATTTTTCCATTATTTCAGTTAGTCACTTCCAAAATCGTATCCTTAAGAAGTTCAGGATTCAAAAATAAAAATCAATCATTTTCGATTTCAATCACGATTTCAATTTAAAAAGATTAAATCTTAGTTTTTTTGGTGAACAAGTTAGAAAACCAATTTGACACATAACAATCATTTGAATCAAGATTTTCTTTATGTAACGGTTTTTTTGTGCTTTCATATGGCTTGTTGTTAACATGTCTCCGGAGCAGAGCTTTAACTTTTTTGGGCGATATTCTGTTGATTGGATTGAATTGAATCATATTTTGAATAAGTTGCACTAGATGAGGATTATTTTTTAACTCTAAAAATATAAATTTATAACGTTTTAATGGTGTTTGATCATCAAATTGTTGTTGTAACTTACTGTGAATATTAATTGGTTTACCCTCTCGAATGTTAACGTGAATCTGGAGATGGTCGATGATGTCGCCAAACGGATGTATCCTCCCCTTTTTTTCGCGTGAGAAAAACAGAAAAGACGCAACCACACGAGAAAACATCGATTTTTTGGGCTTTTTCAATTACAGTTTCATCCCGTTTACTTGGAAAACATTCAGGTGCCATCCACAACAAAGTCCCTTTAAGTCCAGTTATGTAACACTTGTCTTCGGTACCTTGTTTTTTAAACCCAAAATCTGATAATTTAATTGTGCCCTTCGTGGAAATCAGAATATTTTCGGGTTTGATGTCAAAATGAGCCAAATTTTTCGAATGAATATAGTCAAGGCCATTAGTAATTTGATATAACACGCCGTTATCGGACGGTAACGGTGGACCCTTGTACGTATTTTCAATTACTTGAAAAAGAGATCCAAGACAATATTCCAGTACGATGTTCCTTTATTATACACAATAAAGAAAATTGTCAAAGAGAAAAATGATAAGAAATTTATGAGCAGATTTACCTGAAATCAAGATCGTCTTTAACTGTTAACATTTTTACAACATTTTCGTGATTCAGTTTCGTTTGGGTTTCGAAATTTTCACTGTCTTCTGTATTGCTTGTTTTTAAAATCCTCTTGACGGCAACCTCTTGGCCTTGAAATTTACCTTGATAAACAACTGAATTTCCATAGCCGAGCACAATTTGTCTATTAAACTCAATTTCATTTGGAATGCTTTTTGAGGAAGCACTGAGTGCGTTTGCCATCTTCTTTGGTTTTCCGTTGATAAATGCGTCTTGTGGATCGAATGTTGCCACTGGTCATTTATCTGGCAGCGAGATGTTTGTATTACTCGTCATTCGTGAAGTTTAAAAAACAAACAAAAACATATTTATGTATTTTTTTCTTTAATGCAGACAATTTTAAGGAATAATTGTGTACGTCATAGGAATAATATTACATTTAAAACCTAGGCCTGGAATTGTAGAATTTACGCTAAACCATTTTTTTAAAACTGACACGTTTTGAATTTGCGGTTATGACAAGTTGTATTCCCCAGAGTAAAATTTATGCGCAGACCTAACGACGAATTTATGCATAGCGCTTGGATTAATCGCGGATCATTCAGCAGCTTGCGCAATTATGCGCCCCCGTTAGCGGCATTTCGACATCGTAAAACAAGCTTACATATAGCATTTAGCTAGTAACCCGTATATGTGAAATGAATAGTCGACACTCTCCAGACATGCTCCAAGCCCAACTGATTTTTTTTGGGGTGGGTTGTGTTACTCGACGGCTTAAAGTTCATCTTTCTCTGATTGCCTTTCAAAATTTTTGGAGCAACATATTTTCTTATCTGGATGAGAATTCAATCCAAAAAATAGTTGTGTACAATCTCTAGTTTTCTACTCGAATATCCGGAGCGTTCAATAAATTAAATATTTGAAGTTGCGGATATAATATTTTTTTGTAATTGTCAAAACGATAATCAAAGCATTTAAGCAATTTTACCGTTGTAACAAGAAATTGCCAACCTATCTCTGTTATTTTTGCAAGTGATCTAAAATTTAATTTTACTCATTATTATTAATGAAAAAAAAATTGTTTCACTCAATGTAAAGTGAAAAGTACGCAACTCAAACTATTGGGATATGCGGTGTTCCGGTCTGTTGGCTGATGAATTCCATCATTTCCCGTTAGAGGCGCTAGACGATTCATTACATCATAGGCGACTACTACCATGCTACTACCAGAAGAATATAAAAATTCTTTCACGTTCTTTTTGCCGTGCTTGTCAAGGTATTGTACAAAGGTTTAGAATTTTAGAAACTAGAAATATCTGACCAACACAATTTACCTGTAAAAGATGAGAAAAAAGAAGCAGCAGTTGAAGCTGAAGGTCCGCACAAAGACTTTGCCTCCCCAGCAGCTAGCAGCCAATTGAGTTCCATCCAACTACTTTATGTAACCCAGCAAAGGGTAATTACATTATTTATCTTTATTTTATTATTCCAATCGTTATCTTACGTTCCATCCGAGGGAATACATTGAATCTGATACAGTGCTGATAATCCTTTTATTTTATTTCATGTTTCGGAATAAAGAGACAATCAAGAATTGGTATAATTTAGATTTTAAATATTTTATTAAAACATTCATTCAAATGATTCGTTGACACACAATTTTGGGCACACATATTTATCAAATCCATACATCTTTCATCAACTCAAGGGAACAGAAGGACGAAGGAAGAAATATAGGGAAGGAAGGTGAAAATTAAAGAAAAAGATGACGACATTAAGAAGAAGAGAGAAAGAAAACTGCTAGGAGATCGACTGAGGGCTAATTGCAGACCGTTGGAGAATTGTTGCCTAAACCTAACTTAACCTAATAACTTAACCTAACTTAAATAATTTGCAAAATTCTCAACAACAGCCCACAATAACCCACCAGCCCACCTCCATCGTGGCAGTTTTCTCTCAATAAAGAAACGAGAAGGATATGAATAGAGAAAGAAGGGAAGTGTAGAATAGTAAAGTAATTCATTGGCGTGTTGATCGGGAAACCAGTGAATGAAATTCACTGGTGATTTGTCCGGTATCCGGGGTCGCTCCGGTTCCGGTTTTGCCTCCGTCCTGGTTCAGTGACAGTACGGTACGGTTACGGGTATTTGCGGCATTTGTGTGGCCTTCTTTTTCAAGTGTTTTCCTTGAGCTTTGATTTGTTTGGCCACTTCTTTCAGACTTTTGGCTCTTTCTGTGATCACACATCCGGTATAGTCCAGTTCATTTAAGAATGTCTTATTACTGGGTTCACCGCTGGGTTTACTGGTTGTTCCTTTCTTAACGAACCAGTTTTTTAATTTTTTTTCCCGGTACTTGGTTTCGATTCCGGGGTCGCTCCGGTTCCGGTCTCATACTCTGCCACCAATTCGATCGCTTCTTGTAGCTTGGCAAGTGCTTGATCGATGAGAACATCAGGTGTGATTTTATGTTTCAGTCGCTCTTTCTGCATCGGATGTCGTGTTGTGGAGGTAGGAATTTTCCGTTTCCAGCTGCTGGATGCGCGGGGCTAAACACTCATCAATCTCACGCTGTTTGACCGCAAGGTCCGCTTCAAAAACTGTCAATTCATTTTTGAACTGCTGGATTGACTGTCTCAATTCGACGTTGGTTTGAATGAGATCCAACTGTTGGAATTCACAGTCTACCAAAGAAATCTTCAATTTGTGTACGAGTTCGTCTTGTTGGACTGCACGTTTTTCGTACTGGTCGATCGTACGTTGTTTTTCCATAAGAATTTCTTCGAACTCGGCTCTCTCCTTGGCCTTCTCATCGGTAACCAGCTGAAGACTGGATTTTCACTCGAAATTTTCTTCAGTTAAGATTTTGATCAAAGCTTTTTGAATCTGAAGCATTGAGTTAGATGGAAGCGACATTTTGGTATGTAGTATTAAAACTGCTGGTATTTGGTATGTAGTAAACTTTACTGTAGTTTGGGGGAGGGTGTTGCCCTCCTTATATAGGCCCAGGCGCAAGAGATCAAAAGTTGCTTTTTATGTCAAAATCTGTATTTTAATTAGAATTAATCAAAGTTTTTTCTTGATAAATGAAATAAACAGGTTTTTTTGAATTGTTGTTCAAATAGAATTATTACGATTAAATATAATATTGAATATTAAATCCTGGAAAGATTACAAATCTGCGTGGAAAACCGGAACTAGAGTCTCCCCAGGACCGTATGTATCCGGTTATTGTTGCATATTGTGCAATATACTCTTATAACATTTACTTTATTTTCTACTAAAATTGTATAGAACTATTTAATGTTTTATTTGGAAAATGATTGTAAAACCTCGCTGATTTCATTTCTCGAAAGCAAATTTCGATAAATTTTAAATAAAATAATATTTTGACGAAGCCCAATTTCGCGATGGCCAATAACACAAATTACCGCAGCCTTTTCGTTGACGTTATCTCGGTTCCAAACAATTTCGAAAAACGCGCCGCAATCCGTCGAACATAGCCTCAACCTCATCCTTCTCTCTGGTCTCATCATTTTAAAATCAATCCAATATGTCAACAAGCATCTAGACGTTTTGGGTTTGACTTCGTCGTCGGACTGAAAAAGAATACAAAAGTCCCATCAGTAGCTGACAGAAGAAAGTCTGAGATACAACGACATTTTACAGGTGAATGTGTACGACAAGTGCAGAATCTTGTCAATAAAAGCGGCCGGTCTGATGAAAGTGGACGACGGCGTCTATGTGAATGTTTACAATTTAGCGACGATTCTTCTCTCATTTTCACCAATTGAACACGGCATTTATGGTCCCAAAATAGGTGATTCCCATCCATGACGGACCGAAAGCAATTATCATTTTTTGAAATTCACGAGTCAATTTGATGACAAGACCCTTGCAGGTTCGCCCTCGGGTTAAAAAAAACAACCTAATTGATGTTGTGGTTGTCCTAAGTCACGAAAAGATAATGACTAAATCCGCATAAAAATAATTAAAATTTAGTATTACCAAATGGATCGAAACTCACCTAACCGCTGAGATAAATTACTGTAAGTTTACACAAAAATTTTGAAGTAAATCGATCCAGTAGTTTAGTTTTCTATAAATTTATTCTGATTCCGAATAAAGGTTCTGCAGCCAGGCTCAGAACAGCGTACACTCCCCTACACCCCCCCCCCCTCCTACACACACACCCGCATTTTACTTTGATGCCTTCTAGTAGTACAAGTACTACCCTCAGGGATAATACCTCGTTTATGAATTCATTAATGGTCTCAGGTAATTCTATCATTTCCCGTTAGAGGCGCTAGTCAATTCATTGCGATTACATCATAGGGGCCCAACTAGCAGACGAATTATTGAAGTTCTCTCACGTTCTCTTTGCTTTGCTTGTCAAGATATTGTCCAAAGGTTTAGAATTTTAGAAACTAGAAATGTCTGACCAACAAAATTTACCTATAAAAGAGGAGAAAAAAGAAGCAGCAGTTGCAGCTGAAGGTCAGAAAAAGCTTAAACCATGTTGTGCTTGTCCTGAAACCAAACGAGCTAGAGACCAGTGGTATGTTTGCCGGCTCGATTATTTGCTTTTTTTCTGCTTTTTGAAATGGTTTTAATGTGTAAACCGAATCTTTTCTACCGTCTACAGTATAATAGAAAACGGCGAGGAAAATTGTACTACCTTGATTCAGGATCATTTATCATGTATGAGGAAACTCGGGTTCAACATTTAGTGTGAATATATTAAAGTTAAAGGTATGTTATCTCTTTTAAAAATTAAAAACTGTTTTGCAACCATTTGTTAAACTTCTTTGTTATTCTATAATGTAGGTATTTATTTTCAAGAATTCCTGCACAGTCACTGGTATTTCATTTGGAACAGCAGTCCGGAAGAACATTGTTTTAACTGGGAACTAGATGAGAAGATGGTGCAATCAGATGCTCATCTAGTATTGTAGTCATACAATAATTGATGCATCATTGTAGTGTGTAAAAATGTGTACACAAAGGAGCCAAACTTCCAGCCTTTGTAATACAAAAGTATGAAGCCTTTCATTCATTTTTAATCATTTTCTTTAAAAATAAGGCTACCAATTTTGTTAGGACTGTCTAATTTTCTAATGCAATTCAGATTCATTGACTTAACTGATTAGATTTGCTGTTTGGCTAGTTGGAACACCATTAAGTCTGTCAGCTGCCTATTAGTAGCTCTCTGTAGTTTAGTGAGTAAATCTATTTAATTTGATCTATTTAACTTATTGTGATAAGCAAATATCCTATTTATTTGTGGTTAGAATTATGAATAATTTTTCCAATATGTGTTAAGCATTTTATTGAGATTTATTGCAGACATAAATTATAATAGTCTTAGGCCAAAAATGTCTAAGACAAACCTCAAATTTCGTGGTACATCATCCAGAATCTCACGGTATCAAAGTTCCTTTTCGGTAACGTATGAAATCAGTCGTAACTAGAGTGAAACAGTAGGTGGATTAATTATGAGGTAACAATCTTTCTATACAACATATATTAAAATTGGCAGTTTCACTATGTTACCCTAGAATATTGAAATAAAATATCGCCTAAATCCGGATGATCCTGACTCGCCAATTTACGACTGTTCGCATCCCACGAAATCTGATAAGGAAAATCTCCGGTTGGATTGGCGAAGATACTGCCGTTCAGGTTCTCCCAAGTCTAAATTTTTAAAATCACAACCGTTGTATTACTAGGGGGCAGTATATATTTTTTAAATTATGTAATAGTTTTTAAAAAGAATGTGGTGTGCTACCTTTGTGGACCAGACAATTACTTGCTCCAAACAGGCATCAGATGCGAGGAACATTCCGTCTGGCGAAAACAAAATTTGCTTGACTTGACTAGTATGCTTTTTGAGATACCTAGGTTCCATTTCACTTTCCAACGGGGACCAGATGACGATCGATCCGTTACTTAATCCGCTGAATTTATGTAAATAAGGTCATAATAGAAATAATTAAATTGACTAGCGCGCAATAATAACTACTAGTAGATAAAAGAGAACAAAAAAAACCTAACCACGCTATAAAAGGTATTTGTGGCGCTCCTATTCTATCGTCTATTCTGATTCCTTTAGGACTCCAAGCCAAACTGAAACCGTCACATTTTATCTCCAAACTATAAGCAGGACTATCGCTGTCTTTCGACCACACCTACATAAGAAATTGACTCATTTAGTTAAAGCAAGTAGAGCATTGTTATTGTTGTGTATTAGAAATTTTACCTGGATCCATCCATCCCACGAACACGAAGCTAAAAGTTTCAATATCTCATTCCAGGCGACACATCGTACTTCACCGATAAACTAAACAATGGTATGTTATTTACGTGTGTTCGAATTATAAAATTAATATTGGTATATACTTACATTATGTCTGAATGTTTTGAGAATCATAGTTGTTCTTTTTATTGTTGGCTTCTTCCCAAAAATGATTGATGTTATCCCTTGTTGGTTGTTCTTTAGTGACCCTTCATTTATTTGATGCATTTCAATCTTCCCATTATCATAGCCGCAAGCGAATCGGTTATATGACATCCAATCTACACAACAAAAATCAAATTCCGATGCGATATTGTGGGTGAGGGGGCTTTTTAGGGATGAATTCCAAATCAGCAATAATTTGCCGTCACCAACAACCTAACGTAAAAATTGTTTAATGCAGTGACTCATTTTAACATTAAATTTTCGACAACTTTTGTTCCATTATCGTATAAAGTAGCCAATACGTCCCGATTAAATCGATTCCAATAAAGTTTGGGGTGACTCGACGGATGTTTCTTTTCAAACAAGAGTTCACCAGTTGGATAGCGCCACACAAAGACTTTGCCTCCCCAGCAGCTAGCAGCCAATTGAGTTCCATCCAACTTTATGTAACCCAGCAAAGGGTAATTAGATTATTTATCTTTATTAAATTATTCCAATCGTTTTCTTACGTTCCATCCGAGGGAATACATTGAATCTCCTTCACACTCAAGTTGGCGTTCGATTTCCCAAGTTGAAAATGGATTAGAATGATTGAGTCCCTTCAACAACACCACTCGTCCATCGTCACCATTCATCAGCCCACAGGCCAAAACAGGATCGGCAGGATGAAAACTAGCGCACCTTATATTTCGCCAACCTCTTTCTTCTAGTTTAGAATGTTCAACCTCCGTAAAATAATCTTTATCTACTACAAAAAAAATTATCAAATAATATTTGGCAATCACTTTATTTGAAAAATGTAACTCCAATTAGTTTATTACCTTTAACGAACACTTCGTTGTTGTTTTCGATTGTAGTCGAAAGTAAAGTAGAATTTTGTGCCTCAGCCATTATTTATCTGTCTCCCACTTCAAGACTAACTAGAATGGGAAATATTTTCCGTGTTTAAAACTGATATGGTTTGAGGCCATAAACCCATGGTTTCTTAATCAGTGTACGGCGCTTATTTGCTGCTGATATGTCTGTTTGAAACTAGTAAACTCCCATTGCAGATCATCTATGGGCAACAATTTCCGAAAGCTTGTACAATAGCTTGATTTGTAACACATTTAAGACTTTTGAGATTCTGAAACCAACGGAAAGAACAGCAAATCTAGCGTCTTAAACTTGCGTGAAATCTGCATCCTTCAATTTTTAATATTATTTTTCTTATTATGTGTTTATTTAATTTAAACTCATTCATAAATGAATAAATTATTTTTTTTCCCTTTCATATTGTCGTTTTTCGGTTATGTAAAACGACGTATGGAAGCGCGTAAGAAACTCCCGTTGAATCACGAAAATTCGCCATCTGTGAACAGAAACGAGTACTTTCAAAGGTTTTTTTCCCAGCAGACGATAAATTAATTGTTGGTCAGTTGGTTATGAAAAAAAAAACATGGCAGGACTTTGGAATGCCGCAAAATGTCTTGTTCAATTATCCCCAAATTTAAGATATTTGAAACTAGGTTACAGACCGATTGTAACCACAGTGCAATCTGTTGATCATCTTCCCTCAGTGAAAATTACTCCACCAGTACTTTCCTCCAAGATCTTCAGTCCCGTCATCTCGCCTGTGCGGCATACAAGTTTTTTCAACAAATGTCTGTCAAATATATGTTTTGCTATTATTTATGTGTTTAATAAATGCATTTTTTCAAAATTTAGTACCTGCTGAAAAGTTATGGAAAGGAGTCACCAGTGTCAGTAATGCTGGTAAAAAACGTGGAAGAGGCAGAGCAGTTGGCAAAAAGACAGCTAAAAACTTGAATAGAGGCCAAGTCATTGGTGTTGGTAATGCTCTTCAAAAATTGTTGTTGCAGAGTATAAATTGATTGAATGCAATTTTTTTCAAAGGTAAAACAAACATGTTGTGGCCTGGATTAAACAGTCCAGTCATTCAAGGAAAAGAACTTGTCCAGCAACGAAAGTTACCTGATGATCCAGAGAGGGAAGCCAAGCTACTGAAGTTACGTGATGAAATGGGAGCATTTAGGTTACTAAGATTAAGTCCTCTTGAAAGAGGCTGGTCTGGACCAAAGTTGCCTGGTCGAAGTGTTGGACCCCCTGATCCTGTTGGAGAGGGTATTCCCCATTCATATACTATTCTTTGTCTTAAAGATTTAGTTACCTAACACACTAATTTCTTTCTAGATAAATTTGAGGGGTTTGACACCACTGTCTTAGAAGTAAGTTTGATTCTCTTAATTTTCCATGATGAAGCCATGAATAATTAATTTTACTTTAATAGTTCAAAATTGTGTGCAACATGAAAGGAAACTTGGGTCGTACTCGCCGAACAAGCGCCTTTGTCATCACCGGCAACGGCAATGGACTTGCTGGGTTCGCAATCGGCAAAGCGCAGATGGGTATGACTGCCCTCAGGAAGGCCAAAAACCGTGCTGCTCAGAAACTGATGTACGTGGAGCGCTACAATAATCACACGGGTATGCAAATAAAAATAAATTATTAATAAACCCAAAAGTAAACAACGTCCTTTTTATCTTTTTAGTGATGCATGACTTCTATTCTGCATTTGGCAAGTCGAGGGTTTTTGTGCAAAAGAAACCCGAAGGTTATGGATTGGTCTGCCACCGTGTCATCAGAGAGATTTGCAAAACTATTGGCATCAAGGATATCCACGCTAAAGTCGAAGGTTCAACCAAGAATGTACAGCACGTTGCCAAGGCCTTTATGGTTGGCTTGCTCCGACAAGTATAATTTCTTATAACTCTACATTGATTTTCCTTTCGTTTCTAATTTTCTTTTAACCCTAATTGTGAATTTCAGAAATCTTTTGAAATGATCGCCGAAGAAACGAAGCTGCACGTTGTTGAATTCCGCAAAGAACGCGACAACTTTCCTCAAATTATGGCCAAACCATCCCAAGTCAAGACAACTAAATCCATTAATGACATGGATTTGAATCTGGTTAGTTTTATTTCCTTTCTCAGTTTCCGATTTTCTTAAAATTAACGTGTGTTTTTTTCCATTAAAGCATCTCAATGAAGGCAAAGTTGTGACCAAGAAGAAAAAGTTTCGAATGATTAGTGAAACAGATCCAACATGGCTCAATCATCTTTCCAAGACGGAACGATTTCGTAATCACGAGAAAGTCAGATTGAATTTGCTTGCGCAATATGGGGAAGTCCGCAGCTTCTTGTTTGATAAGTATCCAGAATGCCGACAAATCAAATTCGTCAAGAAAAAGGAAGAAGAAAGTTGATTGAGTTAAAATTTAAGTCAAATAATATTTGCCTACTGAGTCTATAGAGTGAATAGTACAACTTGAACATTTTTCAATAACAAGAAATCATTTTTCAAGCTCCAACGAAATTTGTATTGTAACTGGGTTAATTTTGTGTTACCAATAGTTTACAACGGTTAAATGCGATCTTTGAAAAATCGTTGCATATGATGCAATTGTTTTCGAGAAGGAATGAACTAGACAGACTCGGCACTTATTACAGCCCGATAAATCATTCAAATTCATAAATTGTTTCCTAACGTAAAAATTTTATCGGTATAATTTATCGATTTGCTATTGTCATCCATTCTGTTAGGTCGATGCCTGCTCGGCATCAACAGAGAAGAATTTCGAGACTACAGGAGCGATGTTCTCTGGATTGACGAGATGAACGTGATGAGTTCCTTCAACGTGTGCGTGCTGGAATCCTCCTTTGCTGACATCCCTGTAGATCTTGATAAAGTCTTCAATGACTGACCTATCTTCATAGATTAGCCCTCCTTTAGCCGTAATGAGGAGCAGAGGGCAATGGACTCTCTTAGCATACTCGGCATGTTGTTCAGCAGTGTAAGAGGCCACAGTGGGAATCACCTAGATGAGTTAGTTAAGATTTGTTAATCAGTGAATTTAGATAAAGGTCAGCTAGTACTATTCTTACGTGGCGGAGATCACGAGAGTAATAATAACCACCATCTTCATGCTGCTTAGTACCACGACGCATCAAGACTTCAGCTGCTTCCGAATCAATCGACCCATTGTTAGCTTGAACAAGTCTCTCACGAGCAGCTTCGTACGTGTAAGACGGTGGATTTTGTTCCAGTTTTTTTAGCACCTGAATGTAACTTTCTATGGCCTTGGCAGATTTATCCGGCTGAAATCGTGCCGGAGTTGAGATGGGTTTTACAATATCAATCATCACGAGTTTGTCAACCATGTGTGGACTAACGGCAGTGAACATGGATCCAACAATTCCACCAAGGCTATGGCCCAGGATGGAAAAGCGCGACCAGCCAAAATATTCTGCCACCAAACGAACATGAGCAATGTGATCCCAATAATGGTACATCATGCCTTTAGGGTAATGGCTGGACAAACCATGACCTACGAAACAACAGGTGCTGCTATTAATCTATCTTTTGCAAATATTGGGTATATTAAGCATTTAGTAACTTACCACAAAAATCCAGACACACCACATACAAGTCAGATGGCAACAAAGGAATCAGCTTGTCAAATGTACCAGCATTATCTTGCCATCCATGTAGAGCCAAAATCGGATGATCATTTGGCTTTCCCCAAACTTTGGCTGAAAATAAACAAGTATGAATAATTGATTCATTTGCTAGCAGCGAAACAAGAGATGAAGGCACACCCAGCTGTCTAAATACCTGCTAAATGTCCCCAAGACAAAGGAATCTGGATTTCTTTAAAAGAGGCTGCAGTGTCAACTAAAACTTCTTGCCCAGCACTATGCCCATTGTCACAACCATTAGATTCTGCTCCTACTGATGCGGTTTCTACTGAATTTACCATCTTGTGCTTGCAAAATGTGGAGGAGGATGACGACTGAAAGGGAACGAAGATGGGTGCGACTGCCGGCTTCGAGAAAGAACTCGCCAATGATACCGGGTGGTATCTCCTTGCCGTATTGATCGTAGCTTGCCAAATGTTCCGGGAATCCCGGACGTTGCGGTACACACCGGAGACTTGCCGTCTACTGAGCCTGCTCGGCAATAAAATCACATCGATCAATAATCTCTTCATACCACCTACTCCAGATGTTACAGTCGCCATTGAAGTTAAAAAAACCCTGATAGAGTGAGAATAAGAAATTTCGCAATTAATCCTATCACTTCATGACTAGGTAAAAATGTAGACTAAAGTAGGTGAGTAGGTCTCTTATGTCAGAGAGAATGTGATGTTTGAACGCAACGCCATCTTGCGGTAGTAATTGAAAATACCTACGACGCGAAAATCGTTCAAAAAAATGCCCGCTAAGAAAATAGACTCGGCTACGCTTTCTTCAGTACGAAGCCCGACTGCGGAACAGTTTGGTCGTCCACTCAAGGCGGAAGGTTCTATGTGGGCGTATTGCATAAATAGGCCGTAGGCTGATGCGCATTACATTTGACGAGTTGAGCTTTACAGACAAACGTGTTCGTGAATCAGTGCAATTCATTCAGTGACCAAATTCGCGTGAGTAAATTCACATTTGTTTACATTTTAACCATTGCATAGATAATAGTTACATTCTAACCATTAAATAAGTCGAATTGCATTTAAAAGTACCAAGCTAAAATTTAAAGAACATCCAAATTAGAAACATTGTGTGTCAAATAACAAGCGCAAAAGCAGAGATGTATTTTAAATGTCACAACTCGAAAGCTAATTTTTTGCGGTTTTATTTATACTTTGCCATCTACTTTATCTCATAGTATAGGACCAATTCCTCGAATGTGTATTTTTTTTACTACGTAAATTATTGGAACGCACATTTTTTTTGTTATTCCACTCTAGGCTTTTCTTAAAAACGTGCCTTGTAAATTTTCTCGTGACCTAGTTTCTCGAAGCACTATACTCGACCAGAAACTTTCCAGAATAGCCCTCGGTAAAATGTGAAAACATCATCGATCTTAAACTTTAACTAATGAATTACGCTCTCGCGCATTCATAACAAATATTTAATTATAAGCTACGAAAAATATTACATCTGACCCTTGTCAAACAGCGCCAACATGTGCAAAATTCTCTCACAAATTTATTTTTTAAATTTCGATTTGACTGTTATTAGGTCATTTAGGCGCAAAATTAGTTCCAGCAGCTTCACTCGATGCTCCAAACGCCTAGAAAAGCATAAGGTATCCAATCAAAATTACCTATAAAGTAGTTCAAACATTCTAACGTTTTATTTATTGTTTATAAATAGAGCCACGTAGAACAAATTTCCAAGAAGTAAACATTTCGCTCCAAAATGATCGTTTCTGAGCTGAGTGAAAAACAACGAGACATTTTTGAACAGGTAATAGAAGAGTTTCTGTTATATTTTGAGAAACCTTTCGTTGCCCTACATTTAATGGTCAAAACGTTTATGCATCTGACACAAGCTGTTTACGATGTGGTTAAGCAACTAAAGCTTTCACCAAGGTTGTTTGACCATTTTTGGGTCCGCATCCTAGTTGGACAAACGCTACATGGCTGGTGTGAACTTTTGTTATTAATAACCGTAAAAACAGAACACGTCTGTTTTATTTAGGGAAACCTTCTTTTCAGTAAACAAACAGAGAGACATATCAGGTTTGATTTATGCCTAGTCATGGTAAATCTTGCCACAATTATCATATAATCTGCATACGTTTGAATGATCTCGTTCTCAACCGGTCAATAATAATTTGATTGCCTGAAGCAAAAATTCAAACTTGTTAACAGCGAAAGCAACGAATTTCAGAAAAAAATCTGCTAGAAACAAAAAATTAATGAATATTTTTGCTAAAATACCCATTTTTTTACAAGTTTAAACTGGTTGTCAAAGACTGCAAACTGGTCGACTCAAGCGACGACAATCTCCTCAAATGGCTTATTGGTGAGTGGCTTCCAAAAATCCTTTTCGACAAATGCAATAATCCCAAATTATGTTTATTTCTTACTTGATAGCTCGATGTTTCGATGTGGATCAAGCCGAAAAAATGCTCCGGCACGTAAGTTGATTTGTAATTATCATCGCTAGTTACAAATTGATTTGTAATTGATTTCCTGTTAGTCCTTGGAATGGCGACGAACAAACCGCATTGACGAAGTACTAACCCAGTGGCAGTAAGTCATTCTTTTTCTTAATTCTAAGCTAATTAAAAAGTATAATTCTATTTTCCATCTATAGGCCGCCGGCAGTCTTGCTAAAGTATTATCCTATGGGGATTATTGGTTGCGATAAACTCGCCTGTCCAGGTAGATGCATTTATTTAACCAGTCAACATATTTTTAAAAATAGCAACATACATATTTGGAACTGCAGTTTGGATTGTGGCATTCGGACAAGCTGATTGGAGAGGAATGTTGCAGTCAGTCAGCAAACGTGATTACTTGCGGTACATTTGTTATTTAAGCGAAAAAGGAGTAGCTGAAATGAAAAAGAATTCTGAGCGTGTCGGCAAGCCTGTCACCTGTCAAACGTTCATCATAGATATGAAAGGTTTATCCATGAGACAGCTGTCCTTCAAGCCATGTGAGACTCTATAATTTTATATATACATACCTGAAATATTTACATATCTTGATGATGATGATAATATCTTTTCACATTTTTGCGGCTGATGAATTCAAAAGTCAGAGAAGTTGGAATTGAAGGAATCAAAATTTCAGAAGCTAACTATCCGGAGAATCTCAGAAAGACCATCATTATCAATGGTAATAATATTCAAATTTCAAGTTTATTAAACGCGGTTAAATTCAATTTCTTGTTTTTCAGCTCCCAAACTTTTCACTGTGGTGTATTCTATTGTGAAACCTTTTCTTAACCAGGTGACACTCGATAAGATCAGCGTCTTTGGTTTTGACAAAAATGAATGGAGCGAGGCTTTGTTGAAAGAAGTTGATGCTGATCAACTACCAGTGCATTACGGCGGAACGATGATGGATGCGGACGGCGATCCCAAATGTCCCAGCAAAGTGCGTTAATAAATTTTGATTATTAGTCCCGCGCATCGTATTATTTCAAACATAATATAGTTCAGCAGTGGAGGAGAAGTGCCACAGTCTTATTATCTGGAAGTGGTGAAGCCGATCCCTAAAGATTACATGACTCCGCTGACGGTCCTCAACGGGGATAAATCCAAACTGGAATTTCAAGTCAATGAACTCAACTCCATTCTCAAGTAAGATAATCACACACAAAGTTATCTGATGAATTTCTGACTGAACTGGAAATCTCTTATAGGTGGGAATTCATGACTGAAGAGTGTGATATTGGATTCAGTGTTTATTGTGTAGAAAAGAATGGACAAAGAATCGATCTCATAACAAACGAGCGAATACAAAGTCATTTGGTGATGGAAGAAGGCGATGTTGTTTGCACTCGTCTTTGTACATGTTAGTATTATTAAAAACCAGTTGCTAAAATTACCGTTATAATAAAATTTTCATATCTCGATTTAGATTTCATAGAATTTGACAACAGCTTCAGCTATCTTCGTTCCAAAAAAGTGTGGTACAACGTCACCGTCAATTTACCGTCGTCGAGCACACCATACGGCGAGGAATTGATTGAAAATAACAAGTGATTTTTCCCTCTGAATAAGGAAACAAAGTTACTAATATTCGTCTTTCAATTTTCCTACAACAAAATGACTGTCGCTATTTGTTTTGTCAAGATAACAGACGAGTCTCATGAAAACTAAATTTTTTTAACGCCATATAGTTTGTAGCGTGTTGCTATGTAAATATCATCAGCGCACACACTATTGATATAGGCCACACTCAGTTTTCTCTTATCAGATGACTTGCTAAATATACACACACATCAAATGATGTGATGTGATCGAAAAATCTTTCGTTTCTGCAGTTATTACTTCCATAAGGTGTATAGAGGTATCTACTTGACTTGTTATATAATCTTTGGTTCCCACCTCTTGTGAGCGGTTTAAATGGCCTATGGCGGGAATATGTTACGTGCGATGCCTTTAGCGTTTTTCTTGGAGCGTTGGATTGCGGTGACACGTTTACAATGACCACCTCATTCATCTGTCGTTCGTAGTGCAAGCTGGTAGTGTTTTTCACGCCTACCATTTGATAAAAAAATAAGATTGGCTCTCTGATTTGTGGAATACTTTGGATTTTTATTCTAACGATCGTTAGGCGAGATTTCCAATAAGAAATTCCAACATATTTTAAACCAGACTCTGTGAATTTTTTTTCGAAACATAGACATCGAGTATACTACTAGCAAATTTCAGGTAAGAGCGGTTCACTAGTTATGTAAACAAAACTGAAAAGAACTATGAGCTTGCCTTGTTTGTTTTTTCCAACACTGAGCTTGACCGAAATAATTACGTGCACGTCCACAATATGTATATTTCTATAGTTATGGACACGTGGAAAATTCGCGGAATCTAGCGGGACGTGCAGAAAAACACAAAGTAACTAGCGAGGCTTTCGGTGGGATATACTTTTACGAATCATAGACTTTCAAACGCCAACATGTTTGTTTCACAACTGGACGAAATCCAACGAACCGCATTTGAGCAGGTCAGTCTCTATTTTTAACGTTTCCTCGTTTCAAACCAAAAACAAACAATGTGCTTGCCGCTAGAGGCGAAGCGACGTGACAAAACTTTCTATTTTACTCTGAACAATTTGGCAATTTTATTTAAAATATCCAAATAGGTTTATTAGTCTATTTATTGTATTCCGCATTTCTTTCGACGAATTAAGACTTTCTAATTAAGAAAAATCAGCATAAGAAAAAAGGGCTGATTACATCACATGAAATTCAAGGGGTGTTGAATAACTTTGTTTACGGCGACGAAAGATCAGTGCATCAGCAGGAACTCTAGTGCGAAAGCGTGTAGTTAAGAGATAAGATTGAATACACACACCTGTCTGCCTCCAGCAGTATACGAAAAAGGAATCACGTAAGAAAGAAAAAGCAGTGCGGTAACTTTGCGGTGACGCTTGAACAAATTTCCTTTTTTTTCGTACAAGGAGATGTCAAGGTTGCTGAGAGTACAGGTGTGCAAATGCTTGGGTCTGATAAATTGCTGATTATAAATTAAAATGCATGGCTCGTTATTCAGTCCTTGATAGACTATCTTATTTTAAAGTCCTTGAATATATCGACTGATTCTATTAACTATTCAACTTAGTGATTATTTGTATTATTTTCATTTCAACAGTTTAAAGAAGCCATCAAAGAGTGCAAACTTGTTTATTCAGATGACGATTACATCCTTAAATGGCTTGTTGGTAAATATTATATACGGTTTATTTATTATTTATAATATTGTGGGGATTAATTTGACTGGAAATTGTTAAATAGCTCGAAATTTTAATGTTGAACAAGCCGAAAAAATGTTACGTCAGGTGAGTTACTTTAATTCAAGACAACCTGTTATAGAAATAATTAAAAGTTTTCTTAATTTTTAAAGTCTTTAGAATGGCGTCGCGCGAACCGCATCGACGAAATATTAGACAAATGGCAGTGAGTACTTTTTACTAGCCCTGATGAAAAATACTGTCGCCATAATATTGTTCTTTATCTAGGCCGCCGCTCGTTTTACAAAAATACTATCCTATGGAATTGGGCGGTTTTGATAAATTCGGTTGCCCAGGTAAATAAGACAAATATAATAAAATGTATTTTTAATATCACATAATCTCACTTGATCATTCAACTCTTAATATAGTGTGCATTGTGCCCTTCGGACTAGCTGATTGGAGAGGAATTTTACAGTCAGTCAGCAAGCGCGACTATTTGCGCTACGTTTGCTATTTAGCGGAAATGGGGATGGCGGAAACCAAGAAAAATTCAAAACACGCTCAAAATCCAACCATGGGTTCTGTCTTTGTCATTGATATGGAGGGATTATCTACAAAACAAATGACTTACAAGCCATGTGAGTTCTTATTTCAAATCTCAATTTTAAATTCAAATATTCATACTGTTTTTTTTTTATTTTAAATGAAGTTCGAGATATTGGTCTTGAAACCATAAAAATACTCGAAGCCAATTATCCTGAAGATCTCCGAAAAACTATAGTAATCAATGGTAAATATATAAATAGAAAACTATATCTTTAATTTACAAAATACATAATGTATTGGTTACAGCTCCCAAACTATTCACCTTGGTGTTCAATATGGTGAAACCATTTCTAAATCCTGTAACGCTCGAAAAGATAAGCGTCTTGGGATTTGATAGAAAGGAATGGAGTGCCGCTTTGCTTAAAGAAATCGACGCTGATCAACTACCGCTACGTTTTGGTGGTACAATGAAGGATAGTGATCCCAAATGGAATAACAATTTTAACTCCATAAAAGTACGCAAATAATAATGAATTTAAAAAAAAATCAACTGATCATTGAAATCTTAATTATTATATTAGATGAAATTAGGGGAAGAAGTGCCATTGTCTTATTATCTTGCCAAAGTAAAACCTATCCCTAAGGACTACATGACGTCTGTGGAAGTGCCTAAGAGGAAGAAAATCAAGTTTGAATATAAAATAACTCAAGTCAATTCCGTTCTCAGGTATGTTACTGCTTAAAACTGTTAAATGAATTTTGTGAAAGTTAACATTCAATTAGGTGGGAGTTCATGTCGGAGGACTGTGATATCGGATTTAACGTCTATTACGTGGAAAACGATGAAGAAAGGGTCGATCTCATGAACGAGAGAATTCAGAGCCATTTAGCGATGGAAGAAGGCCAAATTGTCTGTATCCGTACCTGTACCTGTGCGTTTTTCTAGCAAACCATAACTAGATCTATTGCAGTGAGTTCTAAATTTCTCATTATACCTTGATTATGCAGATTTCTTAGAATTCGATAACAGCTACAGCGTCCTCCGCTCCAAGAAAGTTTGGTACCATATGGCCGTTGATTTACCATCATCAGCCGATGTTCCCTTTGAAGAATTCATCGAGTGACAGGCGACAATAAGGTTTTAGATTTTATAGCTCGTTTTTATTTTTAAATTGGAGGAAGTTGTGATATCTTAGCTATTTTGATTAGAATTGGTAGATACTAACTAGAGTGTACACGATAAAAGATATCAAACATTTATTATTTGTACGTCTCGTCTATTTTTCTTTTAATTTCTGAAAATACATGATCATGTAATTGTGTAATCCGTGTTATTTATTCTTAATTTTATAAGTATTTTGAATTTAAATCGTCGCATTTGAGAAAGTGCTGCCACCATTGAGCATTTGGCGTATTCGGCAGACGGCAATCCGGCCGGACAGTTCAGTTCCGCCGCTGTATTGCTGCTGAATGTTAACTCCTGGTAAACTGTAAAGCACTAACCACGTTTTTGAAAAGGATTCAGTATTTAACTTTTCGTCCAACTATCATTATGTAATTATATTTTAGATATTCTACAGTTATTAATCTTTGGGCTTATTTTATTTGATAATTTCTTACTAGAAAATGATAACCACAGTTCGACGTGAGTTGTTGGGCAGTGACATTGATGACAGTGTTACAGAGTATTATCCTTATGGGAACACGAGAGTTCGAGACATTTTTAAAGATTTCCATTTTGGAGGAAAAGTTAGTGAAGATAATGAAGTGATTAAGGTATTATTTGCTCCATTTTCACTGATCAATTTTCCTGCAAATGATTCGTGCTTGAGCCTTCTTTGTTTTTTTGTTTCTCATTCTTGATTCATTGTTTCATTTAGGTTCTCTTTTTGGGTTGTGGTGATCTAAGAAATACTTTTAAAGCAACATTCTTCAAGAACCCTTGCAACTTAGAGATTCATCTTAATGATTTTCATTCTTCTGTGTTGGCTCGAAACATCTTGATACTGAAAATCATTTCAGGAAAAGATTTCAATCCTGAACTTGATGAAGATTTGGGTTTTCTGTGGGATGTTTGGTACAATATGGATTGGCCAGACAAAACCAGGAAGAGGTTTCTTTCTGTTCTTCAAGAGTTGATAGATGGGATATTACCAGACCAGATCTCAATTCCAAACAACCATCATCTTGAAAAGTTTAAGAGTTTATGGAGTAACTGGCATTCTGTTTCATCTAAAAATGAAAATGATTCTGAATCACTATTGAAGAAAGTCCGTGAACAAAGGTAATCTTTTTATTTTCAATATTTATAAAAAAAGTTGGTTTATTAAAAGCAGTTAAAATAAATACTTGTGCTTTATTTATCAGGATTCGCTGCATGTTGGACTTTTGGGAATTTCTGGAACCAGGATATTTACAAAAGAAGGCAAAACTGGAAAATACTGATCTTTTAACTGCAGCAGTAAATCTATTAGCTGATCAGTTTAAAAAGTGTGAGGGGATCATAGGTTTGGTTCCTTGTGCTAGAAAGAAGATTTACAATGAAGTTCTGAAATGCTGCAGAGAAGGGAGTTGTCGTGTAAAACATAACGTTAAAGCAGTTGTTGTCAACCCAACCTTCCTTGATCCTGAAACCCATGATTGGAAAATCTTTCCCATAAATCCGTTTGATGGCTACTTGCCGATGGCGAAAGAAGAGCTCGTTACTTCAGGTGAGGGAATCATGATCCAATCCTGTTCCAAAATACTCAAGAGTCTGGTGTCTTCCTATCGCAAACGAATTCAAACTGTTCAAGTAGTTTTTTCACTTGGAGGAAGCCATAGAATTTTGCTCTTCAGACGCAAACAAGTTTGACGTCATTGACTGTTCTAATTTCGTCGATCGCGTTGGATTAGCTAATTTAATTGCAGCTTGCTACCAAAGGTTATCGAATAATCCGAATGCAATATTGTACACTGAAATCATGACCGACAGTGAACATTCGGCAAACAACATCGTCGAGACATCTCTTTGTTCTCCATTGAGTTTGATTCCCACGATTTACGGGTTAAGACTTGCTGATCATGTTGAATTAAGGGATTCTGCCGTAGATTACTTGCGTTGCCATAGCCTTCAAAGGGGACGTCCAGTGAATCTCTGCTGGCAAAAAGTACCACCTTTTCAGAACATAAAATTGGTCTCTTCTCCAGTCTTAAATCAATGCCTAACCAAGTTGGCCAAACAGTGTCATTTCATGGATCAAGAAGTTCCCGAATTTTCCGAAACTGGAAGTGCTGGAAATGAATTCTACTACACCCCACTAACATTCAGTTGTATTTTGGACTCAATGATTCAGCGCTTGGGACGTGATTGTTGGTTGACAGATATGCGTCAGTTTGACGTCTCTCCCCAATTCAACCTGGCAAGAAGAACATTAGAAGATTGGAAGAACGGGAAGAAAATACAGAAGTTTTCTGCTGGTATTAAGTCCACACTGGAATCTACAGTCCCCAAAAAAAGTGCCGCATTACTTCGTCTTGCTTTTGTCCCTAAAGCTTCATTTGTTTATAATCGTAAATTATCCAGACCTGGTGTTCACTTTATCGACAATTTCCAGCTTGAATTGAAACATTCTCCTAAAGGAATTAAAGTTGAGACTGTATCGTTTTTACTGTCTCTTGATCATGGTTTGGATGAAACTTACCAAGCAATTATAGTCGATGTTTTGAATGGACTAACATTTTTCCTCTTGGATTCCATTAAATCCATGCGAGTTGAAGAATATAATCTGCCCTACCCGATCGGTCAAAGCAAATCATCTCAACTTCCGCTGAAGGATGAAATGCACATGATAGTTAAAAGTTGTATCGAATCGGAAGACCAGTATATCCTTCAGATAAGCATTGAATGTAATGGAAATGTTTCAGGTATGTGATCTGGTTACTTTTAAATTGTGTGGAGTAATTGATTCATTTCTCAATTTTTACAGGATTGAAGGTGACCACTAACGAGAAGGCTCCCTGCGAATCATGCCATGACATCACATTTTCTTTGGATCAACCCAGCAAAATCAAACCGTTGTCAATCTCATTTCCATTTCCGATCCTTGCCAAAGATGTTCGAGCTACGCTCCATCGCAAAAGTCGACATGTTGATTTGGTGTTGAAAAAATCCCTGCAGGAACCCTGGCCGTGCGAGTTCCATACTAAAACGTCTAAATGGATAGTAGATGACTTACTTCCTTGGGAAAATTCCTCATCTGATAGTATGTTCAACATTATTGAGCATCATCTAGCCAGTCAGTTTTCTTCACTGGAAGAAATCGATGCAGAAAAATCTCTCGACCCGAAATGTTCCGCTTTGCACTCCTTTCGTTTGAAGATTATGGCAATGATGTTGGATGACGTTGAATACGTCAGCTATGGTCGAAATAACGATTGGTACCTATTGAAACTCCATCGCCCCCTTCTTACTTCCCCCATGGGAAGTCCAATTTTGCTGATTACAGCTTTGGATGATAACCATACGAAAAAACATCACAAAAAGAATATCTCCGAAAAACTTGCCTATCGTCAAAGAGGTAGTGGATCACACTCTGATTTATAACAAAGTTTTTCCTTTTGGTACGTCTGGCCCTAAGAAAAAGTTAGATTTCGACGCTGGAACCGAAGAAGAATTTCAATTGTTTCGTTTTCTCCTGCGTTTAAATTCAACTAGGTAATGACTAGCTTACTTATAACAGTTTAATTACTGATTACATTTTTTGACAAACTCACCTACTAGAATTGAACCCAGCAAATGGCAGAAGAAGACTGTTCCTCTGGGAGGCAGCAGTCCTTGGCTTGCTACTTTCTTTTCGCCTCTCTACCAGGATCTTGCAAATTATCTTTCGCCTCGTCATAAGAATTCTCCGAGTACGAAAAGTACGAAACCCGATAACGAGAACCGCTGTGCCGCTTGTAAGAAAAATCATGAGAAGTTGAAGCGTTGCAGTCGTTGTGGTTCCACTGTTTACTGCAGCGTCGAGTGCCAACATTTTCATTGGCCAACGCACAAACCTAACTGCAAGAAAGTCTAATTTCGCCGTTCTTAAAGGCCCTAATTTAACTCCCAATTAGTGACTGACCTCATTATCTGGCCTGCGCGTTTTCAAAACGTGGGAAAACTCTGATATTGTTGCAATCAAGTTAAAATTTTTTTTATGGGTTCCTTTTTTGGGATGAGGTTTTTTTTTGTTCTCAGAATTTTGTTAATGCAATCTGTTGTCACATACAAATCAAGATTACACTTTTTGTTTCAATATATTTGTATTTTTTTTAATGATTAAAACGATTAAAAACGATTAACTATCGACGATTATTCATCCAGTACTTCCCGCTTGGAGCGCTGTTAGATCATATTGCATCATTGCCAGTTTTCTGGCTTGCTAAACTTGCTGCATGAGCACCATGATCCTGAGCATGACTCCATGAAAAATTTGCAAAGCAATAGCATAGTGATAGTGAACGCCTTGTGTCTTATTGCACACGTTTCGCTGACCTCGGTTGATTACGCATTTGTTTATTTTGAAATAATTTGCTATTCTAGATCTTACTTAGTACGGCTGGTATTGCTCGGCTTGCCTACAATTGTAACCTGCGATTATCTGATGAGAATTATCGTCAAATAAAATGTCAGACATCTTAGAGTCTGAAATTGTTGACTTGGTGTCTAGTGACGATGAAGAGGCAGAATCAAGCCAAAACGTTTCGGAACCTTATGTACGAACTCATGATTATGCTTGCATTCCCTGTATCAATAAGGTACTGTATTGCTCCTATAGTGACATAATTTATAATTTCGATTCTTTTCTCATTTTTGTTATTTATCACAGTCTCTTATCAATCCTGGTGAAACCATGGATTTAAATTGTCTTTCGTGTACATTGACTAGTTCAGATACAGAACGGTAATTATCTTATTGAAGTTTGAAGTGTTTTCACCGTTGTGTAAAACAATTGTGTTTTTTTTCAGGAATGCCCAATATTGGTGTTACAATTGCAATAACATTGCATCCTGTGATTGCCGTGCAGCTAATCATAACATTGAAATCTATAATGATTACTATCATGCACAGTCATTGTTGATTAAGTCCAATATGGACCAAACAAACTTGATATGCGATGAAGAGCTGCAACACTCTCAGAAAATACAGTCAGGTCTCCATGCCATTATTGCTTGGATTAAAGTTCTTCAATTAGAAATGACTCAAAGAGATTCATCGAGCATCAGTGCTTCTTACCTTTGTCAAGTTTTCATTGCCCAGTTAGAATCTCTTAAAACAGCTGGAGTCTTTAATGTTGCTGAGAAAGAAGGGAATGGCATTTTGAATTACATTGATCATCTTACTACCCAGTATGTAATCTTATAGTTTTTAAAAAGAAGCAGTTCATGGCTTTTAGTAATATTTTTATTTCACTTTACAGTTTCAGTGATAGACTCATACAAATCCAAGCTGCCCAGACAAAAGTTCGTAGTCTTCTCGATAAATGTAGCTTTCTACAAGAATCCACCCAACCATCTTCGCAATTTTCAAACGATGAACCATCATCTGATCTGGTTAACGCGATCACTACAGCTTTTAACTGCAACGATCAATGTAAATATACATCCTATATTTCACATTACACTGTATTAATGTATTTCACAGTTTAATTGATTCATTAAAAAACCGTTTTTGTTCTTTTACTTTCAGCTTGTGTTGATGTCCTTGTTTCATTATTGAAAAGAGGACCAAATCTAGGAAGTGCTCCTGAATTGGATTCAAACCAAAGCAAAAAAACAGACATCCTTAAGAGAAAAGAATCTGTTGAAGTGAAAATTCGTGACGTTTGTTACAATCGTGAACCACCTTGTACGTATTTCTCATATTTGAAACTTGTTTGTTTTTCCCAAGCTCAAGACTTTTCATCGCAGGTCTTAAAACCTCTTCTTTAGGTAAACAGCGATATCCCAAGAGGCGAGCTGAAGAAGAAACAGAATCAGATACTATCAAGATCAGCAAGAAAAGTCGAGGACCCCCAACTGTCGGATTTCTCCATAGAGAAACATACGATGATGAACACGTGAGCTCTTCTTTCATCTTTGGCCAAGAAATTCAAAGCTATCCTGTCCCAACCCCATCGATTGAGACCAGTAGCAAAGGAATCGGAGAAATGATCGACTCTGCGAATGAAAATTTCACCAATTATTGTGCCACATTTAAACAAATCCGCTCTGAGCTAGCGCAGAATTTTCAAGATGCTCAGATTAAACTTAAGGTAAATCAGCATATTATATTTTGTTCTTATATTTTTTAAATTACTAAATTGGGAATTGGCAGACTCTTGAAGAGAGAACGATTATGTTTGCAAATGAAGCAGTGAATCTACCTGAAAAGATGGCGAAACGTGTTACAGAACTTGAAGCTG
The DNA here is from genome assembly GCA_030770115.1 of Daphnia galeata. Lineage (NCBI taxonomy): Eukaryota > Metazoa > Arthropoda > Branchiopoda > Diplostraca > Daphniidae > Daphnia > Daphnia galeata. The sequence goes on along the minus strand of CM061116.1, from coordinate 16,437,953 downwards.
ATCTGGCATCCATGACTGAAAAGGCAAAATTGGCCGATGAGTCTTCTGCTAAAGCACGACAAGAAGCATCCAGTCTCTTGAAGCATGCACAAGAAATCCAAGAAAAATATGAAAATGAGTTGATACAGCATACCATTGATGTTGGGCAGTTGAATGCTGTCCGTGAAGAAATGGATAAGTTGGAACAAAGCCATTCACAACAAGAGAGCAAACTCACCTTGATTCAACAACATGCAACAAAATTAATCAGTGAACAGACTAGCTGGCAAGCTCAAAAAGAAATGTATGAAAAAGAAAACTTGGAAAAGGGTCAGAAGTGTGCCAAACGGAAGAAAATGGTCGAATCGTTGGAAAAAACAAATTACTCTCTTGAATTCTCGCATAGCTTCAGCGACACGATGTCAAGAAGTCCTTTCGAGGTACTTCATAATTAATTTACTTTCCTTAAATGTTTGAAATTATTAATATTCGTTGTGTTTCTAGAGCACTAATTGGGGAAGATACCAATTCATCTCTTGATTCCCCTGTTGGCGAAGATGATGAGATGACCAAAATGATTTTAGATCAACCGCTGAAGATGGTGCACTTTTTGCGTCGTGAAAAAGATGTTGCTGTCACACGGTGTGAAGTTCTTGAAACAGAATTACAGAGTCTCAAAACGCAATTAAAAGAAACGGAACGCCAATGTATCGAATTCCAGGTAAATTAATATTCTCTATAAATTAAAAGAGAAGGGAAAACAATATTTCGATTTTGTTATGATTTTCTCTCCACAGGCTACCCTGAGTCAGGAACGAGAAGAAAGAAAGGTTCTTATTGATAGTGATCGGCTGCTTAAGGATGAAAGAGATGGCCTAGCTGGGCAAGTTAAAGAAATGACGCTTGAAGTTAGTTCCTTGGTATCTGAACTAGGATCTTTGCAAAACATCAATCAGCAGTCTTTGTGTGATATGAAGAAGCTCTCTGATGAGAATAAAATGTTACGGGACCAAATTTCAACATTGAAGACGCAAACTGATGTCTTGCAAGAAAAACTGGAAGAGACGTTGACAGAAATTAAACAAACAAATATGCAATTGATCGCAGCAAAACTTGAATTAGAGAAAGAAGCTGCATTAACTAAAGAGGCTTCACAGAAATCACAGTCAGATTTGGTTGAAGCCCTTGCCAAACTTGAAGAAAAATCATCGATCGCTCTCCACTACAAGACACAATTTGAAAACCTCCAAATCGAACACGAAAAACTGGTTAAAGAACACGAAGAAACTTGCGCTGTCCAGTCGACACGAATTCAGGAGTTGGAAGCTTCGATTGTCAAAATAAATTTAAAGCTGAAGGAATTAAAGGAGAAAAATTCTGTCCGGGAGAAGATAAGAAGAAAAATTCAAAGTTTCCAGAAAGAAAGAAACTTTAGTATTAACTCAAACGTCATGCCTCAACTAGTTCCTATAAAAGTTACGTCGTCACCAACATCTGCTAACGTCTCAGATGACTCTCCGAACGAAAATAAACAGTTGCAACTATTCTCATCAGTAAAGGGAAAAAACACTTATCCAGTGGTAGAGTCCCGCTTGGATGTCATTCCCCTTGGTTCTGCTAAATTTTCCGATATGGAAGAAGCAACTGTGAATGAACAGTCATTCAATCTGTTGTGTCGTGAATTTGAAGTTACCGTTCATGCTCAGAACTGCCATCGTGAAGGGAAAGAACCCAATGAAGAGGTTTGTTAATCGTTATTAATTAAAATGTCTTAAAAATCTATTTTCAATTCTTGATTTTATTTCTAGTGCACTGTTTGCTTCTGCCATCCGTTGAAGATAGTGTTGAAACACTCGACTTCATGTCATGCAGGCGAATTGTGTCCAGTACCTAATTGCTGGGTTTCGCTCGCCTACCAATCAGAAGAAGTTTCTAATGAAATCACTCGATTGGAATCTGATCTGCAACTTGTAATGGAACATGCTGAATTAGCCGAAGATTCGGAAGCTGTTGCCCACCAAGAAGCTTCGAATCAAGTGAAGCTTGCTATAGAAGCTCGAGAAAAGTACGAGAATAAATTATTACAGCGTACTGCTAAAATTGAGCAACTGAATATTGCCTTGGAGCAAAGCCAATCTGGACTAGCAGCTGCCTTGGAAGAACTTGCAAGTCGACCTACACTCGACGATTTAAGGAGTCAGCAATCTCAAAAAGAGTCTGTTCAGAAACAGCTGGAACAAGTACAGAAGAAAATGGAAGATATAAAGCAGGCCAATTTTTCAGAAATGAAAGAATTAAAGAGACGAATTAGCCAAGCCGAAGAAGAAATGAAGAATCTGCTTTCTCATGAAGAAATGCTTCAAACGCATCAAGAACAGATGAAGCAATCCCGTGACAAATTGTCCGTGCAGTTAACAGAATCTCAGCAAATCAACACCAAGGTTGTCGCAGAAAAGCAGGAATTGGAAAGAAAATTACGGACATCTAGGGAAGAGATTAAAGAGCTGCGGTCTCAGAAAGAATCGACTAAAATGGAGCTGGAACGGTTGAAGCAGTCATGCACTACATTGACCGAGCAGTTAGCGAATTCTCATCAAAATAACACTCAGCTGTTTGCAGAAAAACAGGAATTAGAAGAACAACATCGCGTAGCCAAAGAAGAAATAAGGAATTTGGAATCCCATAAAGCGTTAATTCTGACGGAACTGGAAGAAATTCTGCATTCCCCATTAACAGAATATCAGGAAAACCGTAATCAACTGATCGAAAAAAAGCTGGACCTGGAAGATCGTGTGGCCAAGGAGGAGTCATGGAAGTTGTTCTCAGATAAGAACGCATTGCGCGAGAAACTGAAGAAAACTGCACATGAAGTTACTCAATTACGCCAAAAGGTTGTTAAGTATGATGAACTCAAGATTTGCTATGATACGAGAAAATTAGAACACGAAAAAGTTTTGCAAGAAAGGGAAAATTTACTCCGACGAGTAGTTCAGTTAAGATCCGGGTTGGAGGAAGCCAAAAAAGACTATCAAGTTGAAGAAAGATTACGTAAAAAACCTCGTCTCGAAACCATTCAAGAAAATCAACAGGATCAGAAGAGCGCTTCAGCGAAGTCAACGGCGACTACATCAGTTTTCAATAAAGTTCCACAATGGATGCCACAGGCAAACCCAGTTAGCCCTACTGTTAACAAGGTAGCGCCCAGTGCGTCTGTCGTTCCATCTGCTGGGGGATCAAGAGGTAGTCATGACAGTGGGAAACAGCCAATTTGTGTGGAAGCAGAGGACAATCATAAGAGCAGAAAATTGTTTATCACACGACACGATATCCTGAATCACGCTCGCAAATGTCAGTTACGACAACGTAATTCAAATGCAAAGGTAGTAGCCAACTCTATTAGTTTAAATATATTTAACTAAACAAATTTTTTTCTTTTGTTTTCTCGTTTTACAGTGTCACGTTCCACTTTGCTTGGAATCGTCTTTGATTTTGAATCACATAGCCAAATGCAAGGCTGGAGCATCATGCCCTACACCTCATTGTTTATCTTCTCGAAAGATAATTCCTTATTGGAAAGCATGCAATCAACTCGACTGTCTTCTGTGTTACGTTAGACCAGTTGTAAATCAGAACAATAGCACTTCTGGAGTGTCAGTTACAGAAGCTATTGAAGCTGTAGTTAAAACGTCGCGCAGTTCGTTCCAACAAGTTACCGACCCATCCCAACCGACCAATCCATTCGAATTTTGTTCATCGAAACGAGTCGAATTCTTAGCGATGGCGATGTTAACCCAACTTCACAACAATGGTGTCAATCATTTTGCATACCCTTGTAGCTATTGCAAGTTGCAAGTGGAAACCCGATTACGCTGTAACGTCTGTTCATCTTCAGACTTTGATTTCGAAATGTGCACCCCTTGCTACAACGAGAACGGACACAACCACGAAATGGTTGAAATAGGATTCAGTTTGAGTGTTGATTCGTCGAATTACAATCAGACTGACTTGCCAGAACGCGTCCCTATCACACTTCGAATCCAGTCTTTGGTTCATTCATTGGAATGCCGCAACCCAAACTGCTATTTCTTGTGTTGTCATAGAATGAAGACCATCGTCAAACACATGCGTTCATGCGAGGCCAGTATCTGCCGTATTTGCTATCAGCTGGTTGCCTTAATTATTTATCATGCTAAACACGATTGCTCCAAAACAAAATCCAGCAAAGAATGTGCAGTGCCGTTTTGTAACTTTTTGAAAAGGAGAATTTCTAGTTCGGCCAATATGAGCATTCAGTCAGCATTTGAAAAACTTGCGTGTGTGACCAGAGCTAAGGATTCACGCAGCGAGGATTTAATTGGAAACTCGTGGCCTCATCAACCAAATCCAAATAGGAAGAAAACTCCAACGGAGAAAGTGTATCCTCAGTTGATCCTACCGTCCGAGCTGTGTAAGTACAGTGAATTCGGTATTTATTAATTCAAGTAATTTTATGTTTAACAATCAAGACGCGTTTGGTTCAACTTAGTGGTTATTTGCTTTGTTGTATTGATTTGTTCAGTCAGTTTTCCAAATAATACATTTTTTTTAATTATTGTAAATTTTGCAAAGTAATTTAATTGGCCAATTAACTTTGTTTCTGTCGTAATTATCGTTTTGAAACACATTTAAACATTTTTAAAGCATACGGTGTAGTTGCGAGCCAATTTCGCAGTCCCATTTTCGGAAGGTAAAACAAAATAACACCATTCTAAAACGAGGAGTTAACTCACCATTACTGTTTTTTTTCCAGATGCCCTGTAACCTTGGAAAAATAGAAGTGTTTAGCAACTATAAATCAACCTTGATCAGCCACCAGGACAACAAGGTTAACAAGTTATGTACCACCTTCTGCCTTATTAACTCCCTTAAGTATAGATCCTTGCTGGTTGGTCCGCTACAGTAATTACACGGTATTCCCTTGGTATTTTCGAAACCATTTGAGATGGAATAGTTGGAAAACGAGGTTTTTAGGGCGGAGCTAATTTAACTATTTATATAAAGAACCAGAACCCTCAGAGGCACTACTGTATCAGTCAGTTCTCGAAATCCAACTACGCGTTTCTTCTTACTTTTTCATTTTTTAACTTTTCATTATTCATCAGTTTTTGTGAAATTCCAAGCAAAATGCCGCAAGTTAAGGAAGTGAAATCCCTTTTCAAATTGAGCGCAATGTATGTTGCCAAAAACATACATTACTGGTGCAATCCAGTAGAAAAGGAGAGTTATACAGTCGTGGAACCCGAATGCCGTCCCAAATACAGTTACAACTCTTTTGATAATCTTCGTAAGTTACCACATAGATTTAGTCATTAGTCGTCCTCCATTATATAAAAATTTTTCTTTTGTCTCCAGCTTTTGTTGTTCTGGAGGAAGTCATCAAAGCTCTAAAAAAAAATGGGACAAAACAATTGAAAGCCTTTTCAAAAGACACTCCTGATCGTGAAATTAAGGACTGGTTAGTGAATGGCAATTATGTGTTTTTCGACTATGCCTTCCATATTAAAGGTTATCACCGAGTACAAGTGAAGGAAGATATCTTCAAAAATCTCATAACTCAGCAACTCCAAGAATTGGATTTAAGCCAAACAAGAAGTCCATGGACATATGAAATTTCAGCTGCAGCTGAAATTTACAACCTCTTAGATGTTGCTGCATTTAAATGCCCAACAGTAAATATCTGTTCATTATCTAGAATATTTTAATTTAATTTAAAAACTTATTGTGACTGCCTTTTATCATCTTATAGATATTGAAAAATGTGAATCTTAAGAACACCAACAATTTCAACTGTGGGATTTTCTTAGCAAAGTTCAAACATTTGCAAATTTTGAATATTTCACACTCTGCAGCTGAAGATATTTGGTTGCAAATTATTGGGAGTTCTTGTAAACATCTTCGGTATTGGACTAGATCTTTTTGTATTTCTAATATCAACATTTATAAATTCCGATTGATAACAACATTTTATTTTGAATTTTAGAGAATTGGATGTTTCGTATTGCAGTCGGGTGACTGATCATGGTATTCAAGGATTATGTGTAAGTTATTTTGATAATCAGTGCAGGAAAAATGAGTTAGTAGGACTGTGCAAGTCGATAGAATATTGAATCTGATAAGGACAAGGGTTACAGATAAGTTTCAAGGAACCTTTGAAAAGTAAATGCAAGTGTAATTTTTAATGTTAGGTCCCCTAATAACACACTGACTTTCATTTCAAGTTGTCCTAAATTTTTGGTTCAATGCTAGATTTGTCTCAACTTCCTTTTTTAAATTATTTTGTAATTTATCTGCATTGTTAATTAGTTCAGACAGATATTTGAATGTAAAATTTCTCTTTGTCTTTATTTACAGGTAGCTGACCAGATTCGAACAGATGTGTGGTATGACCAGCTGTCGGAATCAGAAAGGAGGATTGATGAGAGAGGCAGAGAGACTTGGGATTCATTTTGCTTTTAACATTTAATATAGTTTTTATTTGTTAAAGATTAGCACAGACAGATGTTTGTATGTTAAATTTCTCTTTGTCTTTATTTACTTTAGGCCGCTGACCAAATTCCAACAGTTGTGTGGGCCACTGGATCCTGACCTTTGAATTTGGTGTGTGCAGGGTGGAACTTGCTAATGGTATCAGAATCAAACTCGTGTGTGAAGACTTCATTACTTTGAATATGTTTAGAATACTATTTTTGTAATTACTGTAATAGGTAGACTTCCAAATTCATACAATTTTTAAGATGTTCAACTTGAATTTATGTAGTGAGCACCTAGAATCATAGTGTAAACAACTCCAAAATTTTGGCAATCTGAAGCTATTGGCTATTAGGATTTATGTTTGTGTATCAGCCGTCTCAACTTTCTTGGTTTCCAATAACTTCTATTTTTGATAATGTTGAAATAAATGAAATATAGAATGAAATTGATATTGAAATGAATTGCATTTATTGTCCCACCTCCACCCGCAATTCCACCACGATTTTACATAACACATATACATCACACAAACATACATAGTTATTACATACACTTAAGTTAACCCGTTGGCTGCCACGCCATACAACCCGTAAGTTGCTCTTTCTACTCTCTACACGCCGTGTCCGAAGGATCCACGACCAAGATGGGACTTGCCATTGCTGACAAGTCCGGGCTGACACGGTGATGGGAGAAGCTGAGTGCACGCATCTAGAATCCATCACGCGAGTCGAACAAGGGGGAAGTCCCTATGGTGCACTGTGGTGCAAAGACCTAACGGCGCCTTTCGGCGAATACTGTAAATAGGCAAGTGCAACTGTTCTATCTTATGGCATTTAGACCACAAGATCAAACAGGAGCGGGCCCCTAGGAGAGCTAACATGGGGGAAACAAAGGCGTGGCAGCCAACGGGTACACTAACAAAAGACATAAATACCAACAGCAATAACAGATGACTCCCAGTTGAACGGACAGATGTGAAGATCCACGATGAACAAGTTGTAGGGCGCCACAGCATTCCTTCCACACCAATCCTTTATCTAAATAAATAAATAAAAGAATCATTAGAACTGTGATCAACATGAACAGTGCAATACAAAATTCACACTACCTCCATCCACTCTAGGCAGTCTTTTTTTTATACACCTTAGCTTCTAGTTGGGATGTACAGGTGTAGAATAAAAGAAGATATTTCCATGTAGAGATTTCATATGTTTCTCCAGGCTTCCTTGTTCGTGATTTGAAGCTCCTTTCAAAGACGTAAATGAATCTGTAAAATAAGTGACAATTGCAAGATGGTTATAAAACTTGTAATCAGAAATAGCCACGAAAGAGCAAAAAATATGCTTACCAATAGAGTACATGTAATCCTACAACTGTAAGGTAACAAAGTTGTATTTTTCCAGTAGAAGGGAAAAATTGTACCAGGAACTGGGAACATTGAACTACTAGTGGATTAAGTAGTCAATGTATGTTGCTGGTTTTCTCAGACCTGAAATTGACAACAGGTATACATTACACACATTTCTTTGGATTTCAAGTAGAAGTTAGGAACATATTTTAACTCTAAGTATGTAGTAACGCTATCGCTTAACTTACTTACGAAATCATGGTTGAATTTATCCAGAACACAACAAATAAAGCGAAAAAATAACACACAGAGGAAGAAAGACATTTTCCAAAGACAAGGACAACAATAGCGATAGACATCTAGCGTCAGTCATTAGACACTCATCCTTAAGACTGGATTGCCAATCCAATTATTCTTTAGACACTAATAAATCTTAAATAGACTCATTATTCTTTACTTAAACTATGCTTAAATTGATAGAAACTGTGTGGAGAACAAAGTTCACTTTTTACTTTTAGGCAATTAGAAAACTCAATTTTGGCCGGAAGTACACCGGAAATAGACCGATAGCTCCTCAACTATTGAGCTGTGAGCAAAATAATTCACAGATTCGTGATCCCCATCAAATTTTAGGTGGGACTGATTTAATTTAAACGAAATCCATGACATGGCCCAAAACAAATTTCTCTGAACTATGGTACGTCGATTTTTGCGATTTTCGACGATTTTCGGGTATTTTGGATGGAAACATGAACTATACCACATTTTTCACGAGGATCACGAAAATCGGTTTCTTTTTTACGTCAGCTTAATGGTTACGTAGCTACAAGCACATTTAGAAACCGGAAGTAAATTAAAAACACCCTATGGATCAAACGAATCAGATTTTTACAAATCTAATGAATGAACTTTGTTTCCTAACTAACAAATATCAATTATCAAGTGAAACTTACTTGAACACTTCGGTCTTAAGTTATCCTTGAAGCGATTTGTAGTATTTGATTCATTTTCATGTATGCTTCATAAATCCACAAGTCGCACACGTGAATGTAAAACACGAAATCGTCCATAAGAAACTAGCTGTAATTTTCCAATCAAAACATTGTCAAACTGAGTGACGAACAACGTTTTAACCACATTATTCACAACAACAGAAACTAATAACTCGTTTGTTGCCATAACAACCAGCTGCTTGCGAGATTTGACAACTGAGTGCAATTCTTTGATTGAGAATTCAACACTAAATGTTTAAAAAATACACTGAAATTTCACAATAATCACGATCAAATCCGAGAACTGACAGCGATAAGATCAGAATGAGGGAAAACAGACGACAATAATAATCAACAAACTGCAATGACGCCATCTATATTCAGAACATAGGACTGCTTATTGAATCTTTGTGCAAACTACCAGTGAGTGAGCCAGTGGAATTTCGTGAATTTATCAATTAATGTACTCAATGCAATGCAATATTTTTATTTCGAGAGTATCAAGACCTTGGACGTTTGAAAATAACTAAATTAATAGTTTTCGAAAAAATAATTCCATTTCAAACTATAGCGCCATTTGATTGTTGATGCGGCCCCAGCGACAGGACAGCTCTTCGAGCTCTTTCAACATTCTACTTGAACCAAAGTGGCGCAATGATAATATAGCATGGATTCCATCCATCCACTAAACCTTAGAATAATGAAATCTAACATCAGAGTTATAAATATAATTTTTTAAAAAATAACCAATATGAAGGATTACGTTCATGAAAATTGAAACTGTCCTTGGACCATGAAGAAGGTCCGATATAGCCTCGGTTGAAGGCCTCTACTATCGATCCATTAATTGCTTGTTGGTACACCTGTCACGCTATTACGGAATTTTTACCTAGATAGGAATTTTAAAAAATAGTATGATCATTAACTGATGACAATGACCTTGGGTATTATTTCAATCGCCCCATTTTCTTTATGACATTCATACTACAATCGCATATCCATCTTCTTGGGCGACCTCCATCGGAGTTTATAATATAACGACATCATCCGTTCTGCGTACCTATAATAAATTCTCTGCGTTAAAACCCGTGAATCAATTTAACAAAGTATTTTAGGATTTAGTTAAGTATTACCTTAAATTGTTGGGTGGGATGCTCACTGCAAAAACTCATGATTCTGATGAAGCCGTAGTTTCCTGCATTTTAACTGATAAGCAAAGTCATAATGACACACCTGAAGTGTAGGAAACGAGCCATGCTTTTGTAATCAACAAGAATTTTGTGCGTCATCACGTTTCCTTGTTGGTAATAACAAAATTGTCACGCCACTAAAGCCAATCGATTTTCACTTGAAGCTGGTGCGCACATTACCTGCTGTCTGCTGACTACCGGAGTTGATTATCATCATTTCCTATGGAACAAGTCCTGTCCGATTCCGTCGCCAATCGTTAGTCGAGGAAATAGTCGGTAAAATTGGATGCCCGATAAGATTTTGGATCAATATTGGAGTTCCTGAAACTTAAAAAATAATTTTCAATCAAAAGAATTAAAATACATGAAAATTAAAAGGGGAGGAATCAATTAATAACAAGATTACACACGGAGGTATTCGTATCAAACCTTAGTCGTGTCACAATATTCAGTTTCTTCGATGGCTTCATCATCGTAGTAATCGATAACCTCTTGGTAAACATAAAATTTTGATCCGGAAGCGAAGCCTTTTCTCTGTCGTCAGGTTGTTCAACTTGGCCAAAATAGCCGCAATATCCTTTTAGGGTGTGAATCCAATTAGAAGCGAAAAAAATATTCTAGGGGTTAAAAAGAAAAAGAAAGGATGAAATCACCTAGGGTCACATCTGTGTCACAGAGTCAATTCCGGCTACTCCTTTGGCGGTTTAATCGGTTGAAAAATATTCGGCAAATAAGAATTCATATTTTAGTTCCAACAAAATCTAAGAATGGACAAATTTTACAGAGAGTGAAATGTTCTATCAAGAACTACACGGGAAGGTGAGATTATTTGAATTGGTAATAAGATCCGGTACCGCCATTTCTCCCTGATTAACGACGACGCAAAATTCTTTCATCATTCATTAACATCAGAAAAATACTTTTCTTTCGGTCTGTTGCAAGCGTTAGACCGTGTTGATGAATTTGCTCTTCGTCACCGTGAATTTTGTAGTTAATCGACTGCGTCCCTGCCAGCAAGAGCACACTAGAATAAACAATCCTGTCGGCAATGATACCTTTCAAAGTACCAACATTTTAAAGATATCCTTCTCTTTTTTAAAAACAAAAAAAATAAACAGGAAATGTTGAACGTCACAGTAGCCGACGTCAGCTTTACACTCGACTGTTTACGAAAAAAACATTAAATAACGGGTGAAAAGGGGCTTGACAACACGCCGAAAAACGTCCGTTTTTATCAGTTAACTTGGCCATTAAAACACTTTGATAACGATAAATACAGGAATTAATAGAATTGAAGAAGATTGCGGCTTAACATTTTTCGGATAAAATGAAATAGAAAGTACCGAAGTAGAATGACGACGACATTTTTCATCCGCTTTAGACTCCAACGGGAATCCATTCAACTGGAAACTTGTACATACTGGTCACTACGATATTCCATCATCACGCACGCACGACGATGTAACGTCTAATGTAATTCCCGTAACATAATTATTAATCTAGTTTGGCGTGAGTAATCGGTCAAGTGAAAAGCCTTGCGTCAATGACCTTCTTCCCGACGCTATTGATTTTACGTTACTCAAAATTATTGAAGGAACAATCTAATTAAGTATCGAAATGCTATTTTCGGATGAATTTCCCTCGAAAATATCCCGTATTTATTTTTCAAAAAGGTTTCGTTTGAAAAATAAAGATGTGCTTGGGTTTTTCACATTTACAAATGAAATTAACGCGATTCTTGTAAAGACTAATGAATTTTTCTGGGAAAAAACAATTATGTTTGAACTTCGAATCGAATTCGCGGAAATCGAAAAATATAATGAGTGTGCAATAAAATTACAAAATTTCTGGTGGCGTTTTGAAAACGTAACAAACAAAAGAAGATCATAAACAAACCTTGTCCGAAGAGACGATTCTGCTAATTGGCGGGAAGAATATGAAGTAAAGAAGATGGCTGCCAACATCATCACTCGTAGAGATTTACGTGGAATAACGTAATATTTAAAAAACTGTCCTTGGTATCTGAAATCTTTTGTTTGTCAGTGTAGGGAAGGGTTAACACACACACACAAATAACGACCATCAACGTTGATGACAATTCCCAACACAAAAGAAGAAGAAATCCGCCCCTTTCTACACACACGGAGATAAAGAAAAAAAATTTTCTAGTTAGACAAGGTCGACAAAAGGTTGTGTTTGAGTGACGTGTGCAAAGGTTTTTCCTAATAACACACACACAGTGACAAATCTTTTGACAAGATATTTCATTGCCAATCCCTACTCGATATAGAAGCCGTCAAGGACGACCAGACGAATTGAGACACAAAAACAGCAGACGATCGGCTCATTTCGTCGTCATCTATCGTTAAATCTTCACACACACAGAGCAAAGAAAGATATATTATAGCAAACACTTTTTGTTTTCTCTTTAGTTGTAGTTAATACGTGGACAAGAACAGACTGGTCCTGTCTCTTTATTACAATTTGTGTTGGGATATTTTCAGTGCTACAACATGCAATTAGAGGTAACCAAATTGTTTCTTTAACTTACCAATAAGTTTCATTATTTAAACGTTATGAATCTTATGTGAGATTAGAGGAGAGAAGAATTTCAACCTGGAGATAACGGGACAGAGTTTACACTTCGTTGGCATCACCACGATGTTAAATTGGCCGACACGATGACACGCGCCTGGGAGAAGAAATTGTTTCTCGACGTGACATTGGCCAGTGGACACAGAACTTTGGGTGCCCATCGACTCGTGTTGTGTGCGTGCTCGGCTCTTTTGGAAAATCTGCTCACCTCACCGGCCAATTCAACCGTTCAATCGCATACAAACCCCATGCTCTACTTCAACGACATCGACTTTGATGACTTGGAAGTGCTCGTCGAATTCATGTACAGAGGTAGCATGACTGTCACTTATCAAACACTTCCAGGTATTATCAACGCCGCTAGAATCCTTCAAATTCGTGGACTCAATCCAGGTGAGTTTTTTAAGATTATTTTCTGGCATTGTAAGTTTTTTTTTTTAAATTTTTGATTTGTTTTTTGATAAGATATTGACGAGCCAGTTGATTCACCACCGGAATCGAGTGGATGTAGTGAACCACCTGCACCAGAGCCAACTGGTGAGCCGATACGAAAGCGGATAAAGAAAGATGTTGTCGACGATGTTATCAAAACTCACCACATGGACATAAAAGATGAAGTTGGTTCAGATCACGAAGCTTTTCACACGACACACAGCGGAGGAGGAATCGATCCAGCCAACTATGAAGAACAGAAACAACAACAATTGGCCGCTTTCCTATCCGTTTTGGCACAACAAACGCCTCTCAACCAATCGACTAAACAGACGTCATCAGCCGGCCCGAGTAAATAATACATTATACATGTATGGTTTCAATTAATGTTAAAAATTGAAATTGATTTAGGCCCGGCATTGAGATCGAGACTCGTCTGGGATCCTGCGCACATTGTCTACCTTGAAAGTTGGTACGTTGGAGAAACTCGTTATCCTAATCTTGTCCAGTGCCAAGCTTACGCCAATCAGCTGTCGAGAGTCCCTCAAACAGGTAAATTCATTAAACTGTGAATGATAATAAAATGAAATTATTTTACCCCCAAAAATCATTATTTTAGATCAAAGTGGCAAATCACGAACTTCGTTGTCGGTGACTGCCCAGAACGTGTCACATTGGTTCCAGAATAGACGCCGGAAGGATACTCATCCGGAAATCGAAGAGAAACGAGTCAAGCGGAGTCAGACTCGTCGCTCTAAAAAGACCAACAGTGGAAATCCACTGGATCTGACTCAGTCGAATGCTCCACAAATCAAACAGTCGACAACTCCGCCATTGAACTGTTCACCTCAGGAGCCATCACATCATCATCAGGAGCACGACTACCGAGACTCTGACGATGAGCCTGGTTTGTGCATTGCTGAAAGTGCCCACAACTCGTACAACAGCGACGCGGAGAACGATCATCCAGCAGCAATCCATCATCGGCAATATCAAAATTAAAAATCGTTCTCAAATGACTTTCACTATACAACCCCCCGCCGTTCTAAATAAAAAACACACACAAAATGTTCCTTTCACTTTTAAAAATGAATTTACTGTCCCTCCCCTCCTGATGTAAAGAAAAATTCCCTCTCAATTTTTTTTTTTTCGATAAAAAGTGAATTAAACTTTAAAATAAAGTGTTTTGTCATAAAACAATGTATTTTTTGTTTTCCTTTTTTTGTAAGTATTTTTGATGTAAATTTAATTTTTTTGTGTTGTGAAATTAAGGGGGAGTGGTTATACAACATAGTATGAAACACACGCAATGAAAGGAAATAATTAATGAAGGAAAAATGATTTAGGTAAATGCGCAAGAATTTCTTTTGCGATTAGATGAAAACCGAAACAAAAAAACAAATGTGATATTTTTTAAATTAATAAACGCCGCTTCTTTTTTAAACCGAAAAAAAAATGAAAAAAGAACAAAATTACACGACACGAGAGATGATGTAATTTAGGGGAGTAAAAAAAAAAGGTCCATGACTTTGAATGAAAAACGAAAATTTCTAGCCGATTTGGATGCGAATTGTTATCAAATTGTGTGTGAAATGGATATGAATGAATGGATGGGAGGAGTATAATAGGGGATGGGCAGTTCTTTATAGGAGGACGAGACTTTTTGTTTTACACCAGACACGAAATTTCAAAAAAAAAAATGAATAAGAAATCTACAATTACAGAAAAAGAAAAAAAAAATTCAATTAAAAAAAAAAAGATGAAAGAATTTCAACATCTTTTTTCTTTTCTTCTTCAAACGGATAATAATAATATATCGATTAAGAATAGCGCACCTCTGCTGTGTACACACACGAACAACACACACACGTTTTACATTGAAACCCAAAAATTTGAAAAGGAAAAGTGGTGACCGAACAACGTGCGGAGATCTACGGCAAAGAAAAAGATGAAATCATAAATTGTCCTACAAAAAAATGAACTAAATTCCAGTGGGTGGTGGTGGGCAGGAAGGTGGTGATTAAGTGTAACATAAGTGTAGGGGGGAGGGGGTGGGTTATAGGGGGCTCTAGTGGCACTTGGTAAATCCCTGACTGTGCTGCTGCCAAACACATCCGCACGAAAGAATAAAAAATGAAATTTTTTTGTCAAACTTTGTTGTTGCTGTTGTTGTAGTTTTTCAATGTTTAAAATGGGGAGATGAGCGATCGGAAGTGGATCGAGCCCTGCGGAGTGAAGTGCCTCGACGGATTTGATCCATCAGCGATTCGCGATGGTGATCACTTCCGCCGGATTGCTGATGTTGCTGTCCTTCGTGGTGATTGCGAGAGTTGTGTTTCTGAGAGATCGACTCGGCCGGGCCACCTGGCGAGTGCCCGTGCTGCTGTTGCGCTAACTTGGCGTTCAATTGATGGACGAAACTCGACTTGGACAACAATCCCGAAACGACTTTATTTCCACCACCGGAATCCTGCAAAATAAACACAACAAAATGATTCAATTGAAATGGAAATTTCTTGATTGAAAAATTGCCGAAAGTCTTACGGAATTGGAAGGATGACTGGGCATGTGTTTGGGCAGCGTTTTGTTGTGATTGGCCGGCGCAGTTTTAGACGTCATGTTTTTGGTATTCAAAGTGAACGACGACGTTTGATGATGGGCGTGGTGCTGGTCCAAATGGCGCTGAGCTTTGGGCGTGGTGCCCAGCGTTTTTGGCCAATACCGACGGCGGATGATTGCCGCGCCCAGGCAACTGTATCATCATCGGCGGAGCAGCAGATGATGAATCGCTGGATACCCGCATCGACTGAGCACGTCGGACCACACCCGGACTGGCCGGTTGGTGACGTATTTCGTTCAACGTTTTGACGGCGTCAGCCACGCTCAGAGAACGTTCCGGAATGATGGGCACGGAATCTTTCGTGACTGTCGCCGCCGGAGCGTTATTCACTCCGCCGCCGACATCTTCTTCTGCCGTTTCCAAAAGGAAATCCGGCGGAGGAGGTAAGGCAGCCAAATCGATCTCGTCAACGGATGACGACACGAGCGCCGCATTTGTTTCCGGAATATGAGGCGGAGCAATGTCTGTTTTTTTTTTATGATGATGGATTCATTGAATTATCATCAGAAGGAATGAAAAATAGTTTGTGCAGAAAAAAATAAAAGTGTGTCTACTACCATCAGTGTGATGAGCTTCGTCGACGTTACTGACTTCATGCAAAGTGGCAAACGACGGGATGGACGTCCTTTTCATGGTAGACATGCGCACACTACCCCTTGGATTCCAATCGGAGCCGGCCATCGATCCTTGATCGCCATAACCTTTCAAAAAGAAAATAACAAGAAAACGAATCAAATCAAAATTCAAATTTCCCGCGCCTACAACAACAACAACAACAAAAGTTTTTTAGTTTTTTTGTGTGTGTATACCTGAAAACGAGGCCGGCCTGCGCAAAACTGGCCTTGAACTAATACAAGCCGTAGGAGGAGGAGGAAGAGGAAGGGATTGTTGGTGATGGTACGGAGGATGGCGCCACATCGAGTCTCTTGATGGGCCATGACACGAACATGCTATCGTGTGTCCGATGCGGGAGAAACAACAACAAAAAGGAGCAAAAAAAATAAAGCAACAACATTAGAAAAAAAAAGCTACGACGATCTACATACAACAGCAGCCAACAAAAATAGAAAATAGAAAATAAAAAAAAAACAATTAACAAAACGAAACAACAGAATAGGTAGGCGTGGTTGTTTATAAGGTAAAAAAGAAGAAGAAGAAGAGATTTTGATGCGGTTCTAAATTACCTTGACCGTCTTCATAAACGGTGCACGAAGCTAACGATGTATAGATGGCGTGAGAAGCCGGATCGTCTCCGTTCATCGCACAATTGTTGGCCGCCTGTTGTTGTTGTTGTTGTCGGAGTTCACTAGCGTTCATATAAACCGGTTGAGGGACAACTGCAAAAAAAAAAAGACAATAACATTTTAGTTTTTGTTAGAGAAACATTTTTTTGTTTTTCAATTCAATTGTTTAAATAATTAGAACACGGCCTTGTTCATTTTTAACGACGTCCAACCCAAAAACTATTAAAAAATCCCACCAAGTTGAATAGCATTTTTGTGTGTGTGTGTGCGCAGTTTGTTCACACCTGATTGCGGTTTGTTGGGCTAACGAACGAGCCCCAACATTTTGAATCAATTTTTCGTCAAGTCAAAAAAGAAAAAGAAAATGGCCGCTCTTTTAAAAAAGACAAGAAGAAAAAGGGAGTCGTTTGTAACACAACACACGAAAACTCCTGGGCGCATACACACACCCCCCACCAGCAAAGAGAGAAATGGATATAATTATATATTATAGCCCCTGCGTTGGATGATGATGGATCCACCACACAGAGCAGCAACAACATCACGACGTTCAAAATGCAAGAGAGGAATAAAGTGATGTGGTCTCCCCTAGAGGGCAAGTTTTATGTATAATATAGTAGTAGTAGAAGACGTACTCATATCAGGCGCTGCTTGATGAAAGTCGGGCAAGATTGAGGATGCCGGTTGATTGTTCTTCTTCTTCTCCGTCTGTTGCTGCTGTTGTAAAACTAAAGAGTTTTTCTTGTTGACTTTCTCCGATTTGCTACTTTTAGCCGACGGCGGCGGCACGACAGGACGTTCAAGAGACGAGCAACGCTGCGGTAAAGGCGGACGTCCAACGGTGCCGCCGCCGCTGGTCGACGATGTCGTTCCCAGACTCTCTTGACTCCCGCTTCCGTTGTTGCCACCGGCTTTTAATTCGCGACATCGTCTCAACGTCTCGTATTCCGGCGATTCTGTTTTTATTATTACAAAAAAAATTTTTGAATTAAAATAAGAAGAAACAATTTATTTCTTGGGGGTAATTTCACCAGTTGGAGTTGAATTGTTGGTGCGGTCGAATTTGTCGGTGCTGCTGGCGCACGAACTTTGGCCGGTGGTCGACGACGATGAAGAATATTGTTCCAACGGTTGGAATGTGTAAACAGAAAGTGCAGCTCTTTGGTGGTGGCCTTTCTCGTAGGCCGTTGAAATCGTGTGAGGCCTCTCATTGATCATGGCCATGTGGCTACTGTTGCTGGCCGTTCGATCAAATTGGACCGTTTCCTTTTTAAACATAAATAAAGAATATTTTATTGAATCGAGTTACAAAACTCCTTTTGATCCATCGCAGTTTGACAGAAGAACAACAAAGAAAAGAGAAAAAAAAAAGGATCAATCAAAGTTAGTTGTGTGTTAATACTTGAAGGTTGGGCCAAGTGGAGCCCATTCCGGGCGGATAAGGAGTACAGGGCGTGCTCGAGTTGCTGTTGGAACTCGAACACTCTCCGCTGGAATTGCTGGAAGAAACCAGTACCACCTTTTGTGTATGTGTGTAGTGAAAGAGAGAAGAACAGAAAATGAATGAGAAAGAGAAATCAATCTCTTATCCGATATAAAAGGAAAGTCTCCCCACAAAAAAAAAAAGAGCTGGAACACACAAAAGAAATAAAAGTTTCGGGGGGATATATATAGGGGATTAGAGATACACTACCTCCTGGGCCAGCAACTGATTAGAGGGCGGTGATGAGTTGGGTCTGTAAAGAACGAGCGTGTCCTGAGACGTGAAACCGGAATCTTGTGAAGAAACGCTAGACAGTCTCACTCCGGCGTTGACTCCGGCCACTTGAGATAACGATCGATGCCGGATATGTTGCTGCTGTTGCTGCATTGCATGACTAGGCGAATTCATCAATTGGTTCTAAAAATAAATAAAAGAGAAAATGAAAGTAGAAAAAAACAAAAAATTATTTGAAAATGTTTCACTTCCGTACTTGGGAATGAGAAGCGACGCTTCCGCTCGACGAGCTGTGAATCGAACCCAAACTGCACATGGAAGACTTGCGTGACCCTAGTGAACTGGGACTGCTGGGAGGCGTTTGTAAAGCCCAGTGATTGTGGTCCGTCGTGCCCTTCAACTCGGAAATCATCTAACAATGTCACATAAAACAATTATGAAATTTTTCATTCAATTTCATTTAAATTTAAAAAAAAAATGTTGTTTTGTTTTACTTGTTCGGTTGATGAGGGCAATGAGAACGGGTCAGCTGTGTGCTTGTCCAGTTGAGTAATGATCTCTTCCAGGTGACTCAATTCAGCCATCATCGACATTTCTTCACTCTGTTGTTTGTGTACATAAAAAACAATGTCAACTTCATTTCCTATGGATTTATTGAGACGGATGGACATTGTTTCTTACCATGACGGGTTTGAGACAGGCGACAAAGAGGCAATAGCGGCTGCGCTCCTCGACCAGAGCTGATTTCAGTGCCTGTTTCTCCGTTTCCTGTTTGTTTTGTTTCCCAACAAAAAAAAAATGTAGAAAAAGAGAAAATCAAAATTCAATTGCGACACCCAAAATTGGTAGCTAGGGGGAGAGAAAGCGCAACGAAGAGGGTGGAACAAGAAAGAAGATTTTGTCTATAGAAGAAGGGAGGAAAAGCAATAATCAATAGTCCGCTGAGTATTGAGCCTCGAGCGTCAGATTACCGAATGTGTAACACTCCTTATTTGGATTTCTCATTCAAATACACAACTAAAACTTCACTCAAAGGGATTCTTTTTTTAGGAGCTTCGGGGACGCTACTTATTTGGCGCAATAATCTTCTTATAGTTTTCCCCCCTTTGATTAAATGAAAAGGAGGAGACGACATGGGGTCAAACACACACAAGAGAGAAAATTGTTACCTGAAGAAGGGCGAGACGTGAATTGAGGTCGATTTGTGCGGCGTCAGCTGCACGGAGTAATTCTTGATTGGCGGCGTTGAGTTGGCGGTCGTTGGCGCCACCACTTCCATTTCCATTGGGATTTTGTCCCATCATTCCACCGTTTCCACCAGCCATTCCACTGCGGATCTTTTTGGCTTTCTTTTGCCATCGCTGCGCTTCGGCCGTTCTCTTCTTAATATCCGCTCTGACTTTCTTGTATTCTGCACAAACACCCGGGAGAGATTGGAGCAATTGTAACATGTGCCAAGTCATTTTTGTTTTTTGGGGTTGAGGATTTCTCTCACGTACCTTTTGAGTGCTCCTTGTCGAGATTGACCACCATTTTCTTCCATTCTTCCAGTTTGTCGTGTAACGGAAGAACCAGGCACTCCATCAAGGCGCTTAAATGAAAAGAAAAGTAAATATTGAATTTTAAAAAAGAAAAATTCTTTTGTTTTTCTTTTTTTTTAATATTGTAAATCTGTTTAGTATGAACCATCACGTCTTTTTTCCGTTTTCAAAAAAAAACACTTCATTTTAAATTTTCTCGACTTGTCCTTTTCAATTATTCCAAATCAAATTATAATCATATGGATTTGCAGCTTGTTGAGGGAATCGTGCGTATGCGTGCGTGTGTCAATAACCCGTGAGCTGCTTCCCCTTTTTTTATTTTTTTTTATGACCAGGCACGTCTTTCTCTCTCTCGTGTATTTTTCCTCTCCTCCCCCTTCTTTACCTGGAAAAAAATATTCCCTCCTCATCATCATTTTGTGAAAAGTAACAAAACAAACCGGGTGGGGTTCAAAAAATAAAATAAAATTTCCTTTTCCTTTTTTTTTAAAATTCGTTACTGGACCGTTCACGCGTGAAACGTGAGTCCACAACGAACGAGGAAACAAAAGTTGCTACTGGGCTTTTATTATTTCTCTCTTCAAAAGAAAAATCCGTTAGGGCTCCTCTTTTTTATTTTTTTGTCGTGGAAAAACAACAGTCACCACCACCACCCCCCTCGTCACTTTGTAGTATAAGGAATTTCATTTCACGTTGTTGTTTCACATTTGGTTCAGTCGACTGTGATGTGGAACCCAATTTACTACGAACTGGGGGCTAGGACTCCATCCGTCCAGGAGGAGTATAGGAGGGGGTATTATCATTTTACGACGACGACAACAACAAAAAAAAAGAAAAAGAAATAAGTGAAGCTGTCCAAAGTCGTTGGTTATTATGACGGCTGACGAGTTGCGTGTTGTTATTATTATTATTTTAGTATATATACCTGGTGAATGTTTTAAGCCGGGCTTCGACGGCTTTGTGGCGCAGGCAGATTCTCGTGAGGACCGTTCCGATATCTTTGGTAGCTCCTGTTTTTAAATAAATAAATAAATATTCAATCAATAGAAAAACAAAAGAAGAACATCCGGATGAAAGATCATAAACAGCTGATCGACTGAAAGACAAAAATGAAAGGAATAGATAGAAAAAGTAGGGCGTTTGTTATGAACGGCTACTACACACATCGTCGAGGGTGAGACTTTGACATTTCAGATGGAAGAGGGGGATATCCAGAGGGGGAGAAAAGTCTCCTCCGAAAATAGAAGTGTGTACACACACACACACATCAAAATGGTGGCTGGATAAATAGAGAGGGGAGAGAAAGAAGTGAATCTTCTTTAACACTTATTTCATGATAATATCTACGGGATTTTCTTAAAAACGTACAAAAGAGGAAGAACAAGAGAAATATATGGTGGTGGTGGTGTAGTGTGGGCGGAGTAGAAAATCGTTGGTTCGTGTGGGTCAATCTAGAAGAAGGTGAAAGAAGAAGAAGAAGAAAACGTGACTGCGGGTTTGTGATTCAATTCTCATCCGCACACGGAATCCGGCAATGAAGAGATAAAATAAGCCAAGTACAAAAAAAAAAAAAGAAAAGCGAGAGAAGAGTATAGGAGAAAGCAACTACTTCCGGAGGATGTCGTTGATTGAATTACAGAAAGAACTTGGCTCCTTAGTGGTTTGGTGAGAAGAAGAAGCTTCTTTTCTTCTTCTTGTTTATACCATCATCATCATTAACCAAAAGTATAAAATAGGCGCCTTGTAGTATCTTTAAAATAGTTGTTGGAAAATGAAAAGAGTTTTGTTTGACATGACCCTCCTATAGCGGTTTCCTCTTTCCTCTCGTAGGAAAAAAAATGTCTTGACATGAATTTTGACGGACATACTAGAAAATCCACGTCAAGTATCTCTCTCCTCTTTTGTGATCAATAAATTCAACAGTCGAGAGTATCTCGTGGGCCCCTGACTTTGCAGATGGTTTTGTCGTGTGTTTCTATTAGATTTTCCGACGGGCTAACTATAACGTCTCTCCTCTACGTCCTGCTAGTACCCATATCTCAAAAAGGAGGGTCTCTCTGTTGTGTGTAGAAAAGTGGTGGAATGAAAGAGAAAGAGAATGAAAACGGGGAGATGAGAGACGAGGGTGAATGAAAGTGATGGATCCAGGAGGGGGGAAGGTTATTGATCTGTCTCCTCCTCCTGACTCTACACAACTAGTAGAAGAGCAGCAGCTCAGCTCCTAGTTTTGGCTCCTGAACGTGTATATATCCAGCACGCGCAGAGACTGGACATCCAAGGAAGACAAAAATAAAAGAGAAATTGTGATATTATTATTATATAGAACATTGTGTCCAGGAGAGAGTCGTCTTACACACTAATATGTCCGACATTTTTCTTCTTTTTCTTTTCCCCTCTACGACGACAGGAAAATGATGGATGGATGAGCATCACATCACGATTGTGTGAATTCAGCAATTATCTCTGCTCCGACGAAGAGCCACTCACGACAATGTTGGGGATCGAATCTTTTTCCAGTCGATACAAATAATAATAATAATATCAGAAATCGCCTTAAGGGTCAAACAACAAATTGATTCGACTTTTATTCGCTTGGCCTTTTTTCTCATCTTTGTGATCGATCCTTTATTCATAAAAGAAGAATGCCTTGGAGCCTTTTTATTTGTTCAGCAGCATTCCGCCGTGATGCACAACCATCGATCATTCGTCGCTACTCTACATCACATTTTCCACATCTTTCTTCGACTTTGTTGTGTTGTAGTTTTTTTGTCGAAAAAAGTTGAGCGTCAACACACTAGGCAACCCTGGAGCGTCGTCGTCGTCGTAGGGGGCGTCGGCCTCTCTCTCTACCTTGGTCCGCTTGGCTACTAGTCAGATCGGATAACTCTAGCGGCCAAAATTCAGATTGGGAAAAACCTCATCTCGATCAGAGAAAAAATTTCCTTTTTCCCGGTGGTCTTTCCGAACAAAACAAATGGCAAGGACAATTTTCCAACAGGTGTCACAAGTTTGATGACTATCATTCGAATGTCTTTTGTTATCATTTTAAATACCTTTGGCATTGGTGGCCGAGTCGGCAATCTTCTGAAAGGCATCCAAATAGGCGGCGATGACTGATAACGTCGATCTGTTTTGTAGGAGACAACAAAAATAAAGGGAGAGTCAGATGTCGTCGTATTAAAGATAACCAAAAAGATGATGATGATACGACGGCGACATTCTCGTATTTTTCCCTGATTTTTTCCTAAGAGAATTTGACACCTCCAGCCGCCATGCCGATGGGGCATTGCGGTCGAAACCGCAACACGATCGCAGTCCATGACATTGAGAATGTTCGTTTCTTCTTATTATTATTATTATTTATATTTTTAAACTTTTTTTATATTTCGTGGGAGGGAGGAGAAATTTGTGCGCAGAAATCAATACCTCCAAACAACTTCCCCCTTCCTTCAGGGTCCAATTGTGTTGAAAAAGAAATAAAAAATAAAATTATGAAATTCCACTCGACCGGAAGAGTTGGAGGTTATTGACCAATTTCTCTCTCTCTCTCTCTCTCCTTTTGTTTCAAAAATCATCTAAACAACAAAGAAACGCCAACGAATAAATATTTCAAACTCACTTG
Source organism: Daphnia galeata (assembly GCA_030770115.1). NCBI lineage: Eukaryota > Metazoa > Arthropoda > Branchiopoda > Diplostraca > Daphniidae > Daphnia > Daphnia galeata. Next base: position 16,414,163 of record CM061116.1, on the reverse strand, counting down.
AGCGCAGTGTGAAGTTTAGAGGCTTTGGATAAGAAATCTTCCCATAGTGGAGCGCCAACCTGTAAAGAAATAAGAAAATAATCAATTGATCAAACTTTTGGTGTTGGTGTTTAAATTCATTCAAACTTTACAGCCAAAGAACTTAAGATTTTTTTTTGTTGGTTGTTTCACAAGTCACCGCACCCATAAAAGATAAGGGGCTACTACTACACAATTTATAAATTTTTTTTTTGAAAAATAAGAGAAAAAAGTGAGCGCGCGGGCAATTAAGTGCCCGAGGCGGTTCTAGTTTTCCACAAGACCCTTCAAAACATCTGCCTCACCGGAAGTTTACTACCAACTCCCCAACCACTACCACCATGGTGCCGCCGTCGTTGTATATATACACACACACACATACACTGAGAACAACACATACAACGAAAAACTCGACCAAGTCCCCAAACTCCCCCGACACAACGCCGGCCACCATTTTTCTTTTTTCCAAAGAACTTTGTGTGTAGACTTTTTTCCACCGTTACACTCTTTTACTATATATATATCGACCACACATGAAAAAAAACAACTTTTTGAACAAATATATATTATTTACCTTCATGTCGGTGATGATTTGGTGGAACAGGGCACCCATGGCGCTGCCAAACTCCTTGTCCACTGTCACCGTTAACGTCTCCATAATAACAAAATGTTTGTGTCTTTTTTTTTCTCGACTTGATTGATATTTATATTTTACGCAATGTCGTACTTCTTTTGTTTGTCTCAGATAACTTTTACTTTCATTTGCCACATTCTTTTTGATCAAATTCACTCCAGTTTAGATTGGACTCCATTTGGTTAATTCACCTCCCGACAAACAGCTTTTACATACACACACACACACTCTCTCTCCCTTTTTGGGATGTAATATAATGTTGAGGCAGCGTGGGCCCAAATAAAGAAATATATGGTTCGTTTTTCAACCAAAAAAAAAAGAACTAACTGTAAGTCGCCTCGTGTTCTCTGTCCAAAACAGTTAGGGCTATCACACACACACACACACAGGGCATCAACACACAAAGCCTTCAGGCGACACTTTCTTTCACCGTTACACACACACTGAAAAAAAAACCACAGCTTCTTTAATTTAATTCTTGAACTGTTAATTATTACAAGATTGAACTTGAAACGCCACAAATTTCGAAATGAAACAGAGGCGCCGTTTTTTTGTATACCCCACAACTTCTACGACGAAGCTTTTCCCTTTTTCTGCCTGGGAAAAAAAACAAAAGAAAAACGTTTTTTTCGACACGTTGATCTTGTCTTCAGCTCGCGTTGGGGGCTACTAACTTGCTAGGGCTCTACCGTACGGGAGGTCTACACTAGTTCGCCTATCGGAGGGGGAGATTTTTTTAATTCAAGCTCCTCCCTTCCCCCCCAACTATTGTAAGACATCTAGCGGTTGGAATCAAAACTAAACGATTCAATTTTTTTTGGTGGGAATTTAAAAATCTCTCGGCAGAGAAAGTTTTGACGTAACGCGCACATGTTTTTTAGTCAAGACCATATGTAACAACGGCCTCTGAAATGTGTATGACCAAATGTTCTCTCTGAAGGCGTGATAACATCGTCAACGCCAACCGAGAGATCTCTCGTGCGTGTTTGTTATTCGAGTGGTGCTCCTTGAATTCAAGGACGTGAATTTAAAATAAAAAATAAAATAAAAACGCTAAAGAAACAACTTGGAACAACAACGGACACTACGGATGACTGCGAAACCACTTGAAAAACAAAAAAAAAAAACGTTCAATCCACTCACGAGTCCTTTTTATCCCTCTGCTAATCGCGACACACATTGCAGATCCTGAAAAAAAAAACGCTAACGTTTCTAAAACGGTTTTTCTCTTGGGTGTTGGCAGGCGATACCATCAGTCAACGTGACCTATTTGACTGTCTTGCTTAGATTATTATTATGACTAGAAAAAGAAATGATGAAATTGGCGAATGGAAACATTTTTTTTCCTTTTCAACGAATAAGAAGAAAGAAACAGAAAATATCGGGTGACTCGTCGCCGCCGCCGTCTCTACTCGGATTTCCCAAACGAATAAAAAGAATATCATCAATTTGATTTTCTTTTTAATAATAAAAAAAAAATACACGGCGAACATAAAAGAGAAAGATCATTTTGTGGAGGAAGATTGACACACGTCATCATCTTGACGATGGCCATTTGAATATCCTTGACGTCCGAGTTCCGTTAGTAATGCAATTTCATCGCAAGGCCAATGATACGATCGATAGGGCGTCAGCAAACAAAAAGAAGAAGAAGAAGAACTGCTCTGGTTTCCTGCTGCTGGAATATCGAGGTCATCAAAACTGCAAACGAGGCAACAGCCAAAATGGAGAAACTTGATTTCCTTTCTAGATTTCTCTCTTTCTTTCTTTAGACGAGAGGAATGAACCGTTACCGAATAGCAAAAACTTGCCGATAGACGTTCCTTGCATCAATGTGATGGAGCAGCTGATTGAGACGGTAACAGCAGACTGGATCCAAATCAGTAGCATCATCGTCGTCTTCGTCTTCTTGATGACGATCCATTTGGATGTCTCGATGGCAATTATCTTTTACGTTAGTTGTTCTGAGAAACCTCTCCTGACAAAGCAACATCTCCGGACACAAGAAGATCACGACTCGGATATTATTGTTGCTACTAGTAGCAGCCACTTGGAGGTGATTAGAGAACCACTCAACTCCCTCGACGGCTGCCAAATCCTCATCGTCCGCATCATCTAGAATCTATTTTTTTTTTTTTAAAGAATAAAAGAAAAAAAAGAAACGTCAAGGACGTTTTGATTGTTAACAAATCCCTGCGGCTGGGAAAAACATGTCAATCGATTAGATTACATTCACTATTTTGATAATATATTTGTAGATACTACTATACCAGACTGTTGGGCACGTAATTCCGGATGGCTTCTTTTAAATGAGAAACGTGCCGGGCTAATCGGCTCATCGATCGACTGCTGTACAGGAATAGAATGGGAATAACTTCTTCTTCTTTGGATGGATCCCTTCTCAAGAGACTCTTGTCTTCCACTGAAACGTGGCTGCTGACGAAATCGTCGAGTGACAGTCTTGGATACATTTTCCGTTTCAACAGGACGTAAATAACGGCGGACGAAACCAAGAGAATAACGACAACAAAGCAGGAAATCCAGTAGACCAACATTGAAGAAGTGTGGGAGCGATATGTCAGCACCATGTCGGGATAACCTACGTAGAAAAGAAATCCATATTCATGGACTCATGAAGTGATGGATCGAATTAATTACTATATACCCAAAAGTTGGACTATGTTGCTGTGGCGAGTGCAAGTCTTTTCCGGGTCAGTCAACGGCGGATGACATCGATCGTCTTCTGGGACCACCACGACGCAATAATAGCCGGCAGATAAATTGTGGAACGTAATCAAACTCCATTGCTCTTGCAATGAATATTCGATGACGGGCAACGTGGACGAGCTGTCCTCATCTTCTTCGAACGTGACGGTCAAGTGTTTATTATTGATGGGATCGTCCGTTTCGTGACAGGCCATCAAGTCAGCGTGAATGTCATCGTGTCTAAAGAGTTCGACGTGATAGGACGGAAATAATTCAGCGTCCGCTTCGTCGTCCAGTTTGATAAACAGACTCAGGTCACTCTGACCGCTGGCCGATAAATCCAGGCTCAAGTTCCACTTGAAGACGTCGTACTCTGTGACGTCGCTCTGCAAATAAATCGGACGCTCCAGCAGTTGGCGGGACATGCGAATCGAATCATCGTGGTAAAATGCCAAACGAAAACAGTAACATCCGGTATAGATATGTTGCAGCAACACTGACACCCGCTTCTGTGTGTGTGTCATCATCAAAGTTACTTTAGACACACAAAATCTCCCAAAACTGTCTTATGACCTCATTTGTTTTGTAAAATAAATTTTATCAGATTTGTTTGGTTTTGTTTGGTTTCTTTACCCGGTCAACTGGAATGTTTTCATCGCATTCGATTCCAGTTAAGTTGTTGAGATCCCGTGTCCAACAAATTCGTTTCGAATGCTGGACAACAGTGGCGGCTTCTAGCGTCGAGTGATGACTGTAGCAAGTGTGTCCTATCGTCGGACAGCTCCCGAGCGGCCATCGCAATACTTCAACATTGAAATTGTTGACAGATCGACGGCGCCAGCCCTTAACATTTCGCTCCAATTGATCAAGATTGATGTCCAGGAGTGCAGTTCGGCTCTTTGGATCATAATCGACTAGTATACACACAGCAACAACACACGTGTGTGACAGTTGTGACACACATAAAAAAGGATAAAAGAGATAAGAGATCCAATGTCAATCTCCCCCAAAAAGACAAAAACTTGGCGACAGTCCAAAAATCAACGCGACATTATTTCTCATTCCACAGAAAACGAAATGAAAATAAAAACCTGATGTCGTCGGTTGTTGTTGTTGTTGGGTCGACAACTTTCTCTTGGCTGCTGAATGCTGTCCTCTTATTTCAGTGGAACGACTCGAGTCTGATGAATAAGTTGGGGCTCTTGTGGTGGACGTCTAGTAGAGTTTGGTCAGTCGAATAATGTGACACAAATAATAAAAAGTAAAAGTTTGTTTCGATAGTTTAGCGAGATATGACAAATATTCAAATTTACTTATAACAATAAGAAATATTTTAGACATTTTTTCTTTACCTCCAGTATTAGCAGAATGGGGAGCAGCAACAAGGCGAGGCAGAATTCGTTACGCATTGTTTGCGATCGTGACTAAATCCACTAAGCATTCACTTTCAAACATCGTCGTCAAACAAATAAATGAACAATGTTCAGTAAAGAATAGAAAAGACAAAATATTTGACTTGTTATCTCTTCTTTAGGGCGTTATCAGGATGATCTAGGAGATAGAAATAAATGCACCTGAACCTGAAAAAAAAAACGTTGCTAGGGACAAGGAAAGAAGTTAGTCATTAATAAATGATGCCATACAAAAATTTGATAATGAGATTTGAAGACGAAAAAACGATATTGTATTTTCGAACATTAGCTGTTTTTTTTTCTTTTTTTGTTTGTTTGTTTTCTTTCACTTTATGATGAGGGATGGAGGTGGATCTCCTTCAGTGAATGAAAAAAAGATTTTCAAAAAAACAAATTCAATGACAACAAAAAAATAGTAACTGAAACCAATTTTTAAAGGGATGGAAAGTGGGTAGGAAAAAAAAATGAGAGAGGATCAATTTAATCAACGGGTTGACTGGTTTGCAATTCTCTTTTGTTTTTTTGTGTTTGTTAAGTTTCTTTGTTCCAGTGATACAACACAACTTGGGGTAGGAAAGAAGAAAGCACCGGAATTAACAGGATGATTTCTATCTTTTTTTCTTTTCAATATCTATTCGGTTGCTGATTTGCTCGTCAGGTAACGGCCAACAGCTTCAGCATCGCGGGCGAGCCAAGCGGCGTTCAACCGTACTGATTCAACGCTCTGCTGGACGGTGCGTTCCGTTCCGGCGCAATGGTGTTCCTATACAACAAAAAAAATGTAACAATTTTCTCTTCTTCAACATTTTTCAATAATTTAAATTCAATCAAACCTTGAAAAAGTGCTCAATTTCAACGGCTTTCTCTTCGGAAGCGAAATTCTCCGTCAAAGACTTCACCAGCCGCACCAAAAGGAATGCACCTTTGAAACGCTCGTTGAAGAGATCCCAGTTATCCTTGAAGTAGTTCCAGGCCAAATCGCGGCCAAGTTTGCTCGACGCTACAGACGAGATGACAAATACCGTGTCCTGTGACCTGACCTCATTCGACATGGCAAACGCCAGTACCTAATGAAATAAACATGAAAAAAAGGAAGCGTATTAAAATGAATTTCCTGGAACAAGAGAAGGAAAAAGGGAAAAACCTCTTTAAGGATTTCTTCGTTCTTGATTGTGCCCAAAGCGCTGGCAATACGATCCTTTTCTTCGTGCAGAGTCGCCTCTCGATAAATTCGCAATAGATCGTCGTACTTGGATCGACTGCCCGTCCGTAAAACGGCTTTATAGACGGTGGAACGGAAATCGGCCGGAACTTGTTCCTCTCCCTTGATGTGCAGTTGGAAACGGCGCTCAGCCTCAGCGATCACTTCCGGATCGTCAAACATAGCCATGCGACCCAAAAGTAAACTGCGCAAGAGCTTTGTCAAATGCTCTTCGTCCGGTTTTGATTCCCAGCCAAGTTTACGGGTCATACCGCCCAACAACTTGCGACCGAAACCTAATAAAACCATCAAAAACAGAACAGTAACAACAATGTTTCGAATAGATCAATCAATTTGTTCTTTACTTTTCAACAATTCGTGGTGGTCAGTGTAGGCCAGCAAATGGGACAACTTGCTCAAGGCGCTGCAGACACGATTCCAAACAGTGTACTGATCTTCGTTGGCAAAAGCTTCAAGTAGCGTCAAGGCTTCGACTGTGGAAGAATGACCGGCCTGGACCAAAGCGAATAAATCGTCCAAGAGACCCAGACGATCCAGCGGCGGAAGAGTTTGTTGATGGATGGCCGAGACCAAGTGTTTGAGCAGTTCAGGCTCATAGCAGGTACGGTAGAAGCCAACCTGGCCGGGGTTCATCTTGAACCATTCGTCAGGTCGGATATCGTTCAAAACGATCTCGGATTTCTCTCCTTCCAAGACAAACGACATGCTGGGTGTGGTGGGTGAGCGTGAAGTAGCGATTTCAATCGGTACCATCCACATCGTATTGTTCTCGTCTTTGGTGCCGTCAGCCAAGAATCGCTGCTGACTCAACTGCAGAATTCGCTTATCTCCATCCTGACGGGCTGACACTCGAATCACTGGGAAGCCCATTTGCTTTGTCCAGCCAGACATGATGGTACCAACAGGTTTTTTGCTAGCCTCGCTCAATGCGGCCCACAGATCTTCGGTGAAAGTGTTGCCGTACTTGTGACGAGTTAGATACAACTTCATTCCACGTCTGAAATCCTGCATGATTCAATTCAACCCACAATTATTTATTGATAATTTACAAAGGCGATCATTAGCTACTCACGTCATCTCCAATGTAGTTATGCAACATGCGGATGATGGCCGCTCCTTTGTGGTACGAAATGTCGTCAAAAATCTCGTCAATTTCATCTGGATGACCAATGGGGACTTCGATGGGATGCGAATTCTTCAAACTGTCGAGGTCTAGGGCCGGTGTCGAAGTGTCTGTGACGAATTGTGTCCAGATTTTGAACTCGGGGAACAAGTGATCGACACAAAGAGATTCCACGAACGTAGCATAACCTTCATTCAACCACAAATGAGTCCACCATTCCTGTTACAGTTAATATAACAGTTAAAAATTTAGTCAATAAGCTTTTCAAAAAAAGATTTCGTTACCATCGTGACAAGATTGCCGAACCATTGATGGGCAAGTTCGTGACCAACGACGATCGCTACCCATTGGCGTCTCTGTGTTGATGTATTTTGATCGTCCACCAAAAGGCAAGTTTCTCGGTATGTCACAAGACCCCAATTCTCCATAGCACCTAAACAGATGACATGAAAGCATTTAGACTAAAAATGTCGATAGGATAATATTAAAATGACGAATCAAAATACCAGCGGCGAAATCAGCTACTGCTACGAGATCCATTTTGGGCAAAGGATATTCAACCCCAAAATATTCTTTGTAGTAGGGCAAGACTTTTGCGGCGACATAGAGACCGAAACGACCTTGTTCTTTCTTTCCAACTGGAGTGTAACAACGCACCAACACTCCGTCAGCAGAGCGTTCTTCAACATAGTCGAATTCGCCAACTACGTAGGCAACTAAATAAGTCGACATGATGGGTGTGCGATCAAACTTGACCACTCTCAGGTTAGGATCAGCTTCGTAAGGCAATTCGGACACTACCGGCTGTGAAAAATTTAGTGTAAATTAGTTTTGAGAAACAACAGTTGCATAGTCTCAATTTGTCATACCATGTTGCATAAGGCCACACGATCTTTGGGCACCACCAATGTGATGTCAAAAGTGGCTTTAACAGCTGGTTCATCCCAGCAGGGGAAAGCACGTCTAGCATCTGTGGGCTCAAACTGAGTGATGCCACTGTACCGTTCTTCTCCATCAGCACTGCAGGTGTACAAACAACAGTTAAATTACAAGTTTTGATTACATAAACGAAATGGAAACTCACCTGAGGTATTTGCTGCAGTAAAAACCTTTAAGTTTGTCAATGATGACACCTTTAAAACTCAGTTTCAAGTGATATTGCCCAGGTTGCAATACTGAAGGAAGTTTGAATATCGCTTTTTCATTCTCAACATCAAGAACCACTTGGCTGATATCGGTTTCTTGCCCAGACTCGTCAGCCAGTTTGACATTGTCAAGCTCCAATTCCAAAGAGTTCAAAATGATCTGGTCCACAGGCTCAACTACCTGTTTCAAATGAGGGCAAATACTTTAGATATGCATTCCAAGCATGCTGGTGTGTGCACGTTGAGCACATGATGCAGCAATGGCAACCAGCAGCTAAACAAAATTGCCAAGCATGCCAGACAATTCATCAATAAATGTTCAAATTAAGAATGTCGTACTTTCAACGTGACACTTTCATGTCCCTCGAAGACTAGTTTAACCAAATCGGGCTTGATGGTGATTTCGTAGTGGACGGGTACAACGCTCTTGGGCAAACGTTCAAAAGCTTTGACAGGTAGCATTTTACTATTTAACTCTTCTTGTTGCTCGAATTCTCTCGTCTCTTTATTTTCTGCTGATCTACCTGTCACAAATTCACGGCTGGCTGAAAACCTGACAAGCTGACAAGAACGATGGCCTAGTGGTCCAATGGGAAAATTACGGAATGGAACGGCCAGCAGCAGCTGATTTCGAACGACGACCGACGATGAGATAAAGCTACTCATAAAGGAAGGGGACCTTTGTAATAATTCCCCCGAGGCTAAAATTCTGTTCCGATTTAAACCCAAGCGTGACGCTTTTGACATATAAAAGAGTAATCTCATTCCACCCCAACATAAATAAAAGACGAATTGATGTGGAAAAAAGTGAATTGTATTACGACAGACAATAAAGAAGTGGAAAATTCGAAATTTTTACCCGGTCAGCTGAGACTCGAAAGATGCTGTTTAGCCTTATTCTAAAAATAAGAATGCCGGCATTTCAAAAAATAACAAAAAAAGAATTTTCCAAAACATGTTTTTTTCAGTATTGATTGAATCGCTGACGAAGATCTTGAATTTCTTTCGTCATTTCAGGTGGTAAATCTTCATTTATTTGATCCGTCAAATATTTTTCAATGTTGTCCACCTCTTTCATCCAGAAATCTTTGGGTAAATCAAAGAGTTCTTTCCAGTCGACCGGATTCTCTAATCCATCCATATTGATCGATCCTAAAAATGTTCAAAACAAAATGTATCAAATTTACAATATTTTTCTTAATAGGATTTTCAACTCGAATGGTTTACCTTCTTTAGGAATGAATCCAACGGGGCTCATTTGTGCGATATCGTCTTTCTCATCGGAGCAACGGCGTAAAATCCAATCGAGAACTCGGATATTTTCACCAAATCCAGGCCATAGAAATTTACCCTATAGCACCAGCAACGACATTCTAATTTATTCGCTGTTTTTAAAATTCTTTAAATGGCGTCCAATTTTACTTGAGAATCACGACGAAACCAATTGACATGAAAGATTTTAGGCATTTTACATCCGGGTTTCTTCATTTCCAGCCAATGTCCTATGTAATTGCCAGCGTTATAGCTGAGAAACGGACGGGAAGAAAAAGGATCGTGCATAACTTCATGACCGGAATATTCAGCGGCTGTTGTGGCCTCTGAACTAACAGTGGCGCCGACAAATACTCCGTGCTGCCAATTGAGAGATTCGTAAACCAATGGCACACCAACCGGACGTCGTCCACCGAAAATGATTGCATCAATCGGTACTCCTGCAGGATCTTCCCAGTTTGGATCGATCGTCGGGCACTGGCAAGCTGGAACACAAAATCTATACAACACAAAAAATAACTCCGAGAGATTATAAACTGGTGGGATTTACAATGAAACGAAAAGTTTCATAAAAAGAATCGGCTTATAAACAACGAGGGGAGGGCTTTATCTAGGGTCCGTAATTGACACTCAGCTCCAGGTGGTAACTGTTAAACCTCTTGTTCTTCGACCAAACTATTTACTACTGATGCAGAAGCAAAAGATCGTAAATCTTCTGAGAGGGGGGATTACATTTTTTGTAAAGAAAGATCATTAAGCCTTTTCCTGCTGGGGGGGGTTTCTATTCACTTTTGTTATTATTATTACCTGGAGTTGGGATGAGCGGCAGGACGTTCGGAGCCCGGCTGCCAATTCTCCTCGCCAAGCCAAGACGTGATGGTAACGCCTTTTGGTAAGTCCTTTTCTAAACCCTATAGCAACACAATTTAAAATAATAACCACACAGAATGAGGAGAGGCATCATCATTATTATAATTTTGTTCCAGTTAATGCCGAAGAAAAACCCGCTCGCGCACAGTTCGTTACGCTACAAGATGCGTGTAACACAAGTTTTATATATTTGTACATATTTACCTCCCAAAACACACCGCCGTCAGAAGTTTTGGCCACGTTTGTAAAAACTGTGTTTCTCTGGATCGTTTCCATGGCGATGGGATTTGTCTTGTAATTGGTACCTAAATCAAAAACAACTTTATTATAATTAACCCTCAAACTTGAAATCTATATTTCACCGCTAACCTGGACAAACGCCAAAGAATCTGGAAATCAATAAAAATGAATGGCTGTTTTTAAATTTAATTTTATTATAATGTTTTTACCCATTCTCGGGATTGATGGCTCTGAGCTGGCCCTTTTCGTCGAACCTCATCCAAGCGATATCTGTCAAAATTATCAGCTTATTATACACAAGGAATTATTTCAATTTTATTTTTAGGATCGTCTTATTAGTACCGTCTCCGACGCATTCGACTTTGTATCCCGGCAGGGAAGCTGTCAACATAGCCAAGTTTGTTTTGCCGCATTGGCTGGGAAACGCTGCCACCAGGTAACGTTTCACTCCTTCGGGATTAGTTACCCCGACAATCTATAAATAGTCCCAACAATAATCAATAAATCAATACTATTCAATTAATCAACGGCGCTATCAAATTCTCACCAGCATGTGCTCGGCCAGCCATCCTTCACGACGGGCAATAGCCGATCCGATACGAAGAGAGAAACATTTCTTACCCAGAAGAGAATTGCCTCCGTATCCGCTCCCGAACGACATCACTTCGTTAGTCGCCGTCCTTTTTAAAAAGTCATTCAATTTATATTTAAGGAAATTGTTTAATACTTTTAATGGATAAACAAACTTGTGAGCTATAAGAGTCAATTCGGGATTGCACGGCCAATCACGACGGAGTGGCTCTTTCAAGGGTAATGGACAACCGACCGAGTGAAGACAACGAACGAAATCCGAGTCTGCCATTGCGTCAAGGACTTGCATACCCATACGAGTCATAATTCGCATACAAACGACGACATAGGCCGAATCAGTGGCTTGAATGCCGAATTTAGACAATGGCGAACCCATAGGACCCATACTATATTCAACAGATTTTTTGAATAAATTTAAAATTTGATTTTTAATAAAGTTTGAAGTTATTACCAATAAGCCAATAGGTAAAGTGTCCGTCCTTTCATGCATCCGGGGAATCGTTTTTTAATGGCAACATCCAAATCTTCGGGTGACATCCAATTTCCCAATTGTCCCTTGACTCCCGGTTTCGGTATCGGGACGGCTTCACGCTGTGATTCTGTGCTGATGAATGTCTTCGATTCAACTCTGGCCACATCTCGAGGGTCGGTGTGTGCCAACACACTAATTTCAAACCAGGTTTTATCATCTGTTATTTTAAAATAAATTGTAATTACCAATTTTCATATTTAGGCAGCGGCTGGACGATCCCCTCTGCGATCAAAATGTCCAACATGAGTCGATTTTCCTCGTCGGATCCATCGCAAATATGAATGAACGAAGGCTGACACAAATCCACGTCGTGTTCCAGAAAAGTCAACACCTTCATTCGATACAATTTCATTGAATTAATAGCCAATTGGAAATTAAAAACTTAAAACTGACCTTCTTCGGTAGGGAATCGATAGCCCCACGAACGACAGGAATTCCTTTGAAACTGACAAGTTTCATATTGTCTTACAATGCAGTTGTGTGGATTACAGTCAATCTTAAATTAGCAGCGCAAAAACGTGATGAGAATGTTCCAACAAAATGAAATGTCGATCAATACGATACTCCTCCGGTAGGGTCGCAAAACGTTCTCCATGTCGACGTCGATACGCTGTCGGAAAAAAACATTTCGCAGAACATCCAACTGTCGCATTTATTCTTGGAATTGGAAAATATTCATTTGGTATTATTTTTCCACGTATTATTTTGATTGTCATACAGTTTTCCGCAGGGGGTTTACAGCTGTGCCATTTGTGTCAACTTAATTTTGGAAAACACGGCCAAAATAAGAACACGGGTGATGAATCTGGGAAATAGGATGTCAGTGTCGATTACGGCAATAAACCGTCATGAAAAATAGAACGGGAAACATTCACTTTCGTATATGAAATGTATAGTACGGGGGGCCCGTAAAATGTATGAGATGAAACGATTGCGTGCCGGGCATTTTCGATTTTTCTGTATAGCGTTCGTTATTATGTTATGAACTCAACAACTGACGTCAGTCTAAACATATGACGGATTTGTCTGTCATTTACTCTTGTCACTTTCATAAATCACATTTCAGGAGTATATTACTTTCTAAATGAGGAAGGTAAACAAATAAATGCAGGATCGATCGATAGAGCTTCAGGTGAGCAGACCGGCAGCCCGGTATAACTTTACTACAGTCGTCAATTATTACCCAACATTAAACATTTAGGAATGTGAGCGCCATACCACGGACGTGCAGAGAAGCTGATCCAGACGTCCTTCTACGAAATATAATAATTATTATTATCTTCTATTTAAAACGGCTAATAATACACGTAGTAAACTTATGTTTATTGACTTTTATTGACTGGAGGTCTCGTGAATGCGGATATTATAATCTGTCAAAGTCAAGAGCTCAAAAACAATAGGGTGGTTGCCTTTGTGTATTTTTATTGTTTTTTGTCTTGGGGGTCATCACGGTCTCAATGCAGGATCTTCCAAAAAACTACTTATTACCTACCTGAAATTATTCACTGCGCTATTCAAATTATCGGGTTTTCCCCTTATCATCAAATCGTCGGGTTTCCCCCTTTTGGCCACCTTGGGTTTTCCATCAGACTCTTGAGTGCGTGAACAAGAAAATAACATTAAATTCCACAATATAATCACAATTTTGCTATTCGGTCAGATTAACACCACAATTTTGTTGATAGTGCAGCTCATTGATAGTATCAGCTCATTTGTCATATCATCCATATGTGTTACATTATATTGTATTTCTCCATCCAATAGATCGAAAACGAAAATGGCGCTGCGTACAACCGCAAAAGCCGCATCGTTATATTCACCTATAATTTACATATTCCGTGAGTCACGGAAAAGTGAATGACATTGAAATTTCAGCGCACCATCATGCGGGTTCCACTCTGTTTGTGTCCCACACTCTTGTCCCCAAATCTAAATGGAATTTTGCGTTTCACTTAATACAAACTGAATGAATTTTTTCAAGGCGACAATAATCAGTGAACGAACAAAAAAAAACAACATTAGTGAGATTAAAAATAAGTGACTCTACCCGGAACCACTTTTTTTTTCCACTGATGATCTCGCCCACAAGGTGTGGTCGTCATTTCCAGTTTGAGATAAAAAGGTGTCGACAGTAAAAATCTTGTGGGTTCAAGTTCAATCTAGATAACTATTCACGGGTCGAATCATCTTGTCAAGTTGAATGAATTGCTTGTGATTTTAATCACAGCGACATTAATAAATTGTGCAGCGTATCTACACAATAACGTGCCGAAGAGATTGATGTTGCGCTCATCATTTCAATTGAATAGATTTGCGCAACTTGGGTTAATCTGATGAAGGGAAATAAATTTACAACTTTACAATTCCCTTTGAGCGCATCCGGCCAAAGTCTCACATGATTTATTGTCTTTAGAATTTTAGATTTTGTTGACCTTTTGGTTTTATTCACGCTGAGGACTGCTGGTATGCCCTTCAACCATCCAGTTGTCAAGGGTCAAGGGTTTTAGCGGATACATCCGGTTCTCGTACATATACGAAAAACAACTTTCACGATTCTCTTGTCGTTCGTTTTTTTTCCATCCGTCTGGATGACTTTGCTCATCAGGTTTATTTCCCTATTTTTTTTTTTGCCTTTTAAAAAACGGAGAGCCAACAGTTGCCAGTTGCCAAAGTGTTTTGGAATAATTGGCGATGGCCTTGTGTGTGAAACTCAGCACATAGGGAAAAGGGGATTTACACGCAGAGAGAGTTTCATCTTTTCTCGTTCGTCACAGAAATCCATCCGGCGGGAATTGAATAATCGACTGATAGTGGCGGTATACTACAATAATAAGGATATTCCCGAATTCTGTGTTCGACCTTCACTATGTAACAGACTATAGTACCGATGTCGTTATGCGCATATTTATTTATATAGCGCGGCAGAGACGTTGAGGAACTTTCGATTTTCAGTGTAGACGTGATGAATTGTTAAGGTTACATGGGATGACACACTGGACTGAGCTGCAGCGATGGTCGCGGCTTCTTTGGTGGGATGATAACTTTGACATTTTTAAAGAGAGACGACCGCGGCCTACGTGACGAATGCAGTTTGTTCCTGGTCGGGATTCTTTACTATCCATTTTTGTGATGAAATATTATCCCTTAACTTCTTCTTATAAAAGAAACGTCAATTCGATAAGACGATGACATCAATTTTTCAAAAAGAGAAAGAAGAGTCCTTCATCATTCCGAAAATAAATACGGAAATATTTGAATCCATTTGCATATTTCCATGAATTTTTTAAAACAAAATAATCATTTCAAACAGAAGGTCTTGTAACAACGTCACCTTGACAAGTAGAACAGAAATAACGTCGCCAGAAGAGCAAACGACGATGATAATAATGAGCTGAGTGCTGGAATGTGTTGGCACGTTCTCCGTCCGCACGTTGGCCGTTTATTGCATCAGTTGAGTAGCGGGAGAGAGAGTCGACACAGGGTCACAATTCGAATCGTTTGCTGGACAGCGGACAGTTTGGATAATAACGTATAGGCATATCACGTGTGCTGTGCTGGAAAAGAAGATGATGATGATGATGGTCTATTGTCTTGCAGACAGTGGCCAGTCGTGACGCTCATCCCGTCACGCCAACTGCCGATCGATGACTCAGCCGTTAGATGGAAAACAAGAGAGCGCTGCTGCTGCAATCTTCTGTTGCAGCCCAAAAAATGCGGATAAGGTTCAATTTTCGTTGTGTTTGAATCTACACAATAGAAGTACTAGTATTATTTCATTATTTGCATATCGTTTATGCTAATAAACACAAGGCAAAGAGCATAGCATAGAGTACACAATTCAAGTGTCGATTTTGCAATCATCGCGCCGACGCTGTGATGTCTGTACGAACGAAATTCGGTCGGTCGGTCGGTCAGGCGTTGGAGCTTGTCGCTGGCTGCTGCTCAAAGATGCGATGACCCTACTGAGATAAAACGCGTCTAACGGAGAATTTTGGCCGAAATCTTCCGCGCACGCCCGGGGTTTTTATCTTAATGGTGTTCGCTCCTGCGCATTATTCAATGAAACTTTTTATAAAAAACAAAACCCAAAAGAGGTACACAGTACGTCGGCAGTTTCCCAACCCATGTATGTACATGTAGGCAAAGATTGTACCGTGTACCGTGTACAGCAGCCATTGACATTCAATCTATACGAAACACTTGACTTTTTTTCTGTTTGGGTTGTTTGCACTCGTCGGTAAGATGCGAGGAAATCAATTTGCGTACTTTGTTGTCCAACTCTTTTTGTCGGCCATGTGATGGACCCTGGACATTTTTTTCCTGCTGTGACTTTGTGTATAAAAGTGCGACAGTGTCGCAGTTGTTCCGCCGACCACTAGTCCGCATCTCCGTTCCGTGCAGCATTCACAGGATTAAATTTGTTTTGAAATGATGACGTCAAAAATGCAGGTAAAAAAATGAATGATTGACTATTGGTTTGATGCGGACGAATAATGAATGATTGTTATTATTATTCCGCCTGATAAATGAAACAGGAACTCATTTGCGTGATTACCTTGACGGTGATGGTCATCTGGTCGTTGTGCATACCGACGACTTTGGCCGCTACCGGATTTCTCCATCCGGAACGTAAGTGTCAATCGATTATATAAGCTCGTCGTCAAAATTTATTTTAATTGTACCAACTATTCAGTGAACTTTCGCTATCAGCCAGCGGAGCAGAAAATGGACATGGGGAAAACGACGAGGACAACGACGACGACGACGACGACACTCACCGTAGATGACACCAACATCTCCTTCTTATTCAAAGTGAAAGTTTATCCATTCAAACGTAAAATCTTGACGAAGTTGATGTCCAATAACAAATTGTTAAGCGAGCAACAGACGCCTCATTTCGGTGGACCGGAAACGGGCGTCGTTCATCGCCCGACTAGCGATGGAAATATCAACAACGGCGTCGTGGCTTTCGGTGTTGATCTCGGATTGCCCGGATCACTCGGCGGAATGGGTTACGGCCATCAAGTTCCGTTTTCCATTCCGTTCGAAACGCTTTCCATTTCATCGGTTCAAGTGCGGACGGAATCTCGTCACACGGCCAACGAAATCAGCGATGATCGCAACGAATATTAACGTGAATTTAATTCATTATAAGTTTATAACAGACGAGAAATAAAACGAAATCATTTTTCAAATTATGTTTTACTACAAATTATTTTATTGAGACTCTAAATTCCGAATTACAAAAAAGTGAAATGCATATTTTCTCCTCCACCAATCGCAAAGGTTTTTGTTTTCAATTACAGCGGAGATTGGGCCAGCAAACCGCGCACAGTTTTCATCAGGTATATGAATGTTAATACCTACCTGTCGTGATTTCAAAAGAGAAAGGGAATATGTGAGAAATAAGATTTTGAAGTGCTGATGCCTTTCACACACCTACCTGCAATCTGTTAGAATCCAACAAGTCTACCAATATCTGCGATAAACTTCGCGAGATTCGCCCGAATTGTTTTCACCCGAATTACTTCCGCCGTAATAATAGTTGTTGGCGGGTCGGCTGATGTATTGCGGCTGGAACGATTGTTGCGGGACCGAGACAAGAGGACGAGCCCAGTTATTCACGGGAGCGGCGGCGGCGGCTGCTGCGTACGGGTTGTAAGCTGTTGCGTAACTGTTGCGATTGACGACCGGATATCTTTGCTGTTGTCGATAGCTGACGACAGTTGGCATGACATTGCGGCTGAAATAATAACGAGCCTGGGCATCGGCGCCGTTGTTAATCAACACGACGACGGCCAACAGAAAAGCCACGATCTAAATGTATTCAATATTGTCAAGTTAAAGTTATTTTTCAAAAATGACTTTTATTTTGAAATTATTACCAAGATGTTGAAGCGAGACATGTTGAAGAGTTGGTTGAGATTGGAAGGCACACGACGGAATGTTTTGATCACAGCCGCGGCACCCGTTTTATAGCGAAACACGCAGCAGCACGCAGTAATAACAATCGTCGATGTGTGTGTGCAATATCCTTGAGAGAGACGGGCAAAATTATTTCTTTTTTTTTTTTGTTTTGTTTTGTGTTCCAGAACACTGTGGGCGGGCAGACGTATCGACTACCGCCTCTCTCTTCTTCTTGTTATTATTTACATTTCCTTGATGCGTCTTTTCACGTTATCGTGTGTAATTGCCCACCATCCAGAAAACGCCCTCACGACTGATCTTACCCAAAAAAAACCGCAAAAACTATCCAGGGGAAAATCCCGACACCCGCATCTATGGACGAATAAGAATGTGTACATACTTACGTAGATATGAAGCCACTGATTGGCATATCACTCAGTTATCAAAACATAAAACTGGCCACACCTTTATTTTTTGATAGTATGCATCCATTTTGAAATGTTAGTTTGATTCAGGTGATATGAGGAAGTGAATTCAAAATGTTTGTTTTGAAAATTAATTTCAATTTTATTTGATATATTTCGGATACGGGTCGAAATTTTGATAAATTGATGTTGCGTGATGCACTTTAGATTCAGAATGTCAATTTTGAATATTAAATCAAAAACTTTTTTAAAAATAGACCGGGGCCAATCATTTCCGTGCCACATTTCGTCCCGACACGTTTAAAGGCCATTAAAATGCATTGCCAGCCTTGGGCTACATTTCGTAATATAATATTCTCGCCGGTTGAATGATGTTAGTCTCATCAATTGTTTTTGCATAATCAAAAATCGTGAGTGGCGATATTTTCACTATTATATAGCCGAACTTTCATATTCGGCTTCGCGCTCCATTAGGTTTAATTATTTTCTTTCAGAAAAACTGAACGACGTGCGTCTTTTTTGTGACGTAATTGTTGAACTATAATAACGTCAATTGTCACAAGGTGTTTTTTTGAGGCGGGATTTGACATTTGCATTCAAACAGCAGCTGGGGATGTCGGCCGTTCAATTTCGATGGGAAAAATAAATTCTTGTTAATGTAGCCATCAATCTTGATGACCACTTTAGTCAAATAATATGACGGTGCATATCAAAAGACACAACAATACACTAAGTATTTTGATTACATGTTTGAAATTTTTAAAAATTATTGCGATCAAAGTGATCGACACTTCAAGGGGAACGCGGTGAATCTGGAAATTTTTTAAAAAAAGTACCGCCACTATATACACACTCACGCACAATGAAGTCGTGATTGGCATACGAAATGATCTTGACAAAATAAAATTTGCGGTGCCCATCTTTTCCAAAAAGCGTTGCGGAAACTTTTAGAAACTTTTTAATATTTTCCGTTTATTCGATAATATACTGTTCGTTTCAATAAGTGAGATAACTTGTTAATAACAAAATCTTGGCCCTCTATATGTTTTCTATCCGTTAGTTGCCGTTTTTTGTTGTTGTTGTTGTTGTTTAGGGGCTTGTACTGACAGTAACTGATTGGTGGCTCATATGCAACTCACTATATAGCAGCTAGGTAGTGTACATCTTTCTTTTCTATTTTTTTCTTATTCATTCTTTCAAGGCGGACGTCTTTATATGGCCTTATGTATTATACGCATATTCCATTCATATTTTGTATAGCCGAGCTCAAGACGAGTCAAGGGGTCCAGCAGATGAGCGCTTCTTTTTTATGAAATTGCTGTGTATAAAAATGTATGCATACATACAACTGGAATACAATTAAAAACCTTTTGACCTTATATCACTTGGCCTCGTCGTTGGCCGGGAGGAATTTTTTTAAAAGGCCAAACTGCTGGTCGTCTTTTATATGGCAATTGAAGAGTAGTATTTAAATGGTCACGATTCTGTAACTTGGAAGGCCAAATAAATTTCAAACAACAATTGCGGTTTTAACTTTATTGGCAGCAGCAGCACCTGCATGTTGGTGTAGATGCCAACGATACGCATTAGATGATACCCTATTAATTCTTTTATCACTTGTCATTCTATATAAGAAATAACTTGAAAATATATTATTATCATTCCAATCGTTCGATTGATCGTAGACCAATAGTTGTTACATCTTTTATGACAAGTCCCACGTTCTATTCCTGGAAAGTAATAACAATTCAATATTATTAGTTTTTAATCGATTTAATTGATGGAACGGATAGTCGTCGGTGTATAACCAAATTATGACACATTGTAAAACAATTTCAAAACAAATTTTCTAAAAATCAATAAAAAATGATAATTATTATTATTAAAGGACGACAAGGGCGAGTCGTTGGACCGAAGAGAAAGACGAACGTAATTGAGCGAATCGATGTTAACCAAAGAACCACCCAAAAAAAAACAACTTCCGCCAAGAAAAATTTGAACGAATTCATCGGAACTAGTACAACCCAAAAAGACTAAATACAATATTTTAGATAAATTGTGATGTATTATTATTATACAATAGATTACAACTGGCAGAAGAAGACAAAAAAACAAAATGTACGATGTATATATGTTGTAGCACTGGGTATATTATTACATGAATTGAGGCATTCAAACTGTCCATCGAATGAATTTTTCCCCACACAATTTCGTTTTGTAAAATTTTTTCACTTCAGATTTTTGTGGGTTCATCAGTTTGGGCCAGCAAAAACACGTAGATACTTTAAATGTTATGACGTTGTTCCATCCCAGTGTCATCAGCTATGGGTATATATATTGGCTGCATCATATACACACCTGTGACCTGTCGGACCCAAAAATATAAGAAAAAAAGATTTTGTTTTTTTTAAGGAAAAAAAAGTGAAAGGTGCTGCTGCGCATCAAAACGCGTCACGCATAGGAAAAACATTGCGCATCAGCACGTCAGGTCCGTCCTTAAAAATGGCGTCTGAATCGTGTTGCCTTCTTATTTTTTTTTTCGTGTGTCGCTTTCTAAAAGTGAATGGGAAAAATAACGAAACTCACCTAGAATTTGCGATAAGACGCCAAAAATCGTCTGTAGATATCCTCGTCGGACTCATCCGAATGATAATACCTGGTCCTGGTCCTGGTAGTAGTTGCCTTCTTACTGCTGGGTTGCGCAATAACTCGTCTGTAAACCTCATCCGATTCATTGGAATCGGAATTGTAATAAGAAACTGGTTTGATCAGCGTTTTCGATGTCTTGGCGGCGGCAGGTCGTCGATGATAATATTCATCCGATTCGTCGGACTCGAACGAATCGAAATCCGGCTTCCATCTGTACTGCGATGGCTGCTGCACTGCTGGACGTCCCCATCCGCTGGTGAACGGATTGTAAGGTTTGATGAACGAGTTGTAATTGGGTTTGACGAACGAATCAAAGTCGTCATCGTCGATCGAGTTGATGGAATTGATGGATTTCTTGCTGGTCTCAACAGCGGATGGAACTGTCTTGTAACGGTTGGACGACGATGGACGGTAGTAGTACGTGTTTTGAGCTCCGATATCCGTCACCATGACGGTCACCACACAGCAGACGAGCTATAATAAACACACAAATTCAAAAGAAAATTAGAAATTTTGAACGACATTTTTGTGATAAAATGAATAAAAGTGAACGGCATATCAGAAACAGAGATAGTTGAACTTTCACTTTCTAAAATATTATTACGCCGCGACTGGATTTTGTGCTGTATATATTCCCTGAAATCTGTTTTTACCATAAAGGAGCAGCGAAACATTCTTGTTGTTGGCTTGGGTATACCGTTTGAAATGCACACTTTGAATGAAGACTGGATCGTGGACGTCGAGTCTGTTTTATAGGCTACGTCGTCTCTCCTCCTAATGGTCTGCTGTTGTTATGTTGAAGCTACAAACAAGAAGAATATAAACACCGCAGCGTTACGATATATCCTTGAAATATTCAAAAGACTCGACCCCTGGTGTATAGTACATGGGCGGAGAGACTCCTCTCTCTTCTTCTATTTTAGCGCATTTTTTTTTTGTTATTTGAAATTTGAAACGACCTCACCTGTCAAATTTGGCTATTGTGCCACCTTTTTTTTTGTGCATCATCTCGGCGGTATTGCACCGCTGTGGATTTGGCTGGAGTCGGCGGAATTGATTTTCCCCGACGACGACGAAGGAGAAAACACCGGTTGGGATTATTAATTACCTGCCGTGGATAATTGATGCGTGTAATGAAACCGATTATGAATCATTTAAATTATATACAATATAGCGAAGGCTGATGCTGAACTGTGTGTTGTTGGTGGTCGTACGCATGTTATCCGTTTGGATGCTGTATACGTGGAAAGTCTCCAACTGTGTCTCGATTATTTCAATATCGTTCAGCCTTGTGATTTGTTTTCACTTGGCTATCATCGTTATTATAACTATGTAACCCGCAACTACGCATATCAATTGATTCAGCACTTTCGTCCTAGGGCTGGCCATTTTTGATTCATCGTGAAAGGCATGCAATTTGGCCCTTTTACAGTCAATTTTCAATGTTTTTCCCTAAAAAATAGGTTGCGCAACATGATCTTATTTCGATCTGTACGTATAATATTGATGATTAGCTGATTGGTTGTTTCTACGAATCCAATTGCGATTTCATTTTCATCTAAATCTTTGCCAATTTCAATCTCATCAGATCTCGTAACTCGGATTTTCCCCTTGGCACAGCCAACATGCATCAAAAAATGGGACAAGTTGAAGCTTTTCAATGGCTCGACACAGTATACAGCATATGGCAGAAACATTCACAAATTCTTGATATCATCTTTGAGGATCTGTTATTAAAAGAGAGAGAGAGAGGACGTCCGTTCAGGTTTCTCTATTGCATGCGCAATGCAGGCCATCATCAGAAAGCGGAAGGCAGACTGAGTAAAAGTGATACAAGAATGTCATGCTGTATAGCTGCTGTAATCGCATAGAAAACACGAAATGGCCAACAAGTTTTGTTTTTCTTCTTTTCAAGGTAATCAACCGTTTCCACCTGGTGACAATTTAAGTGCCACAACAATAAGAAATAAGACATGCATTTTTCATATTTAAGTGATTTTTTTATTATTATTATTGAAGATGTTCAAAATAGCCCAAACTGTGAAATCTGGCGCTGCTGGTATACGTTTCGTCATGCGATTTTAAAAAATGATAAAAGCTGCTAGAGGACCCGCACATTAGCGCAATAAGAAACGTACTTGTCCCTGAATATAATAGAAGATTATATATAGGATTATTCTCTTATTATATCGGGATGACGACATGTGCGCTGCGGCATCAGACATATCCTCGCAGCTGGATATAGAATTGCGTGATGAATTTCGGTCTTTTAACAGAAATTCATTTTCGTGTCTGTAGACGTTTAGACGGCGCTGTGACAGTCCGTCATCAAACAAAAGCTCGAATTGAATTTGAATAATAACAAGTTTCGTTTGGATGATGATTATTATTTAAGAAAATGGTGTATTTTATATAATTCAACCGACATCGGCAGGTATAAACAACAATACCAGTGCAGCAGCAGGTGGAGGGTGACATGTAAAAAAACTTTCTATACCCAACAGTCATTATCTTAATTCAAATTTGCAATTGAAATCGTTTCGTTTTTGATTCCTCCATACATCAATATGCAAATGTGCTTGAGAAACTGCTACTATCGGTCGTCAGGTAAAATAGTAAATAATAAGACAGACACTACCTTCATCTCTATCCGCAACCCAACAAAAGAAGAAAAGAGAAAGGGGAAAACAGCCCGGAGAATAATAAGGTGCGCATCGCTTATATAATAACAATTATTATATGTAAGGCTCCGTTTTCCATCTCGATATTAGTTTTCTTCTTTGTTGGGTGGCTTTCTAAAATATAAACGTAACACACAAAATAATAAGGGTGCGAAGATAACCCGACTCCGCCTACAATGAGACCCCATTTATTATCCATCCATCCATCCATCCATCCAGTATGGAGCGACTACCAGCGTCTGAATTCATGAGATTCCACTGAATGATCTTCTACGGAATCGTCAAAATGATTGTTCCATCTGATTGGCTGCATCACTGGTCGAGCTGTAACAGGTTGAGTCCAAGCAAGGCGATTGACGTTGTTGTTGTTGCTGTTGGTAATATGCGGGTTGTTGTTGATCGAGTGTCTCTGAGGACGGGGAACAGACGGGCGACGGTAGAAACTCGATTCGATGGAATGATCTTCAATGGAGTCGTCCAAATCCAACTTCCATCTTTGCTGTTGTTGTGGTCTCACTGTCGGCCAGCCCCAGTTGTTGTTGTTGCTCCTGGCGACGTTGGAATGGATGTTGTTGTAGGCGGCCCAAGGGTTGTTGGGCTTGTACTGCGTATTGCTGTTGCTTCGGCTGGTGATTGAATTGCTCTGCATCGGTCTGTAACGGTTGACGGGCATACTGTTGCGATAATAATAGTTGTTGTTCTGCTGGGCAGAGGCCCCGTTATCCATCAACATCACAGCCACAATACAGGAGAGAAGACTCTGAAATATAAATCAATTCACATATATTATTAAGTGCTGTTTTCTCTCGTCCATCCACTTGATTTGTGGGTCAATAAATGAAATTTTTAATAATTAGATTGTTTTGATTGTTATATAAGTTTTACCGTGAGAGAGTAGCTCAACATTTTTTCTTTCAGGGAAGTTCGCTCGGATTGAAATTCACAATTGGAATGATGACTTACTCTCTGCCGTGAATTCGTTTTTATACTTGAGGCTGCATGGTGTAGTATATAGTCAACCACCGAGACTCCGAGACCTCCAAATATCCTTGAGAAGATTCCCTCCCATCACCGATCCGCTTGCTAGGGGAATTTCTTTTACGTATACGTACATATACACAATTGCGTGGGAGATGTAATTTGACATGAGACTATCCTCTCTCTTTTTTCTATACTTCCTTCCTTCTTCTTCTTCTTCTTCTTCTCCTCATCAGTAGTTCGGTGAGGCCGTTCGTGCGAATGTAATTCCCCTCCGAAAACGGAACGACCTCTACGTCAAACTGTTGCACCATCATCCTCGCACTTAATAAAACTAGGCCTATTAGACACTTATTTCTTATAATATAGAATCAATCCCTGTCCTATTTACGATCCATCTGGAATTTCATTTCAGTTATTACACATCAGTGATTTATATATGATTATTTGAAAAGTACCATATCATTTTGTAGAATTGTAGGCAGGTGTGTGGACCCGAAAATATCGCAAGCGACGATTTGTGACATTGAAACAAATACGACCTGGAACTCTGCTGCTGGTAGAGTATAACATAACATCGTGATGACGATAGTTTCCGTTGTCTTTCAAGGAAGCTCCACCACGTCCTCTCTCTCTCTCCTCCTGCCGACTGCATGGCATCACGATGACACGACACAAGATGCATGACTCTTCCATCTGCTCATTCAAGGCCGTGAAAAAGTTCACGTTTAGTGGTTATCTCTCTCTGTCTCTATCTCAAATAGGAAATTGCCAGGTTGTGTCTGTTGGTGTGTACACAATTTTCATTGACGATATACCAAAAACACATAAGAACATTCGCTATAAAGTTCGATTGGTTCACCGCATCGATTATATCGGTCTCACCTGGTGATCATTTGTACTGGAAGGCCGCGTGAATATTTTAAGGTTATAAAGGAATTTTGAATTCAATTGGATGGCATCAATAAAAGAATTAACTCTAATATTTATGGGATACTATATTTCAAGGTAAATTTGATGGGCAGCAGTGAAAAAAGAAGAGAAATTTAAATATAGGATTAAAATGTGCAATAAACGTAATAATAAGGCCATCCATCCATTGGATATGTGCTGCAGCACTATACGTGGGAATAATGTTATTATACCGTGTGAAATATCAAGTGGAAACACGTTACATTTCCCGCAGGGTGTTTTGTCGCTACGACCTGTGCGGCTGTGCCTGTGTGACTATGGGCGAAACTGATTTCTTAATGACTCCTGGCGGATGGAATGTAATCAACCATCCCCACAGCCCTTGCCAGTAGCGAAAGTAACAAATCAAGTCGCTAGATTATATAATATGTTATTTAAGCTATACAATTCCGAATGGTAATTACTGTACGTGTGCTGAGAGTGTGTAATTTGCCCGTACTCCCGGCCCGTTTCGCAATTCTCACACATCAGTGGAGAAGATTATATCAAATTCTCTTTTCTTCACCATTTTCATTTAGCTCCGAGGTTGCGCTGTGAAATTGGAATATTCATAAGCTCAATGATGTGTAATATGTAAAAATGGAAAAAATGAATTTCTATTTCTATGTTGACTTCCATCCGGACGCGGGTGCGCATTCAAAAACTCTGGCGGTGGTCAGAAGAAATACGCCAAAAATTTAACGGATAAATGTCGTCTTATTTTTTAAAAAATAGTGGAAACATGATGCAAACCTCTATTATGTAATATTATACAATGGCTGTGGAACTTTCTCTGTAACGATAAAAAAAAATCCACAATCAAATTTCGAGCGGTTTTTCTCGTCTGTCTGTCTGCGTCCTTATTTGTCTATGTAACAGTTTTTGACTCTATTATTCAACCCATAAAACCTGTAACCTAATCTTTTTATTACCATTTACTTCGTTTTGTCTTCGAAAAGTGGGTCCTACCAGACTTGTATAGTAATTACTTGGTAATTACTCTGCTGTCATGACAAGCTGTCAATTCTCCGACGAAATTCGTATTAAACGCCGAATAATATTTGAATTTTTGCTCCGCGATTGGTTTCTTTAAGTTTAATTCTAGTTTTTTTCATATAAAATATTCTTTTAACGTTGGAATTCACGTCAGTGTCTAAAGTGGCTGGACATACAACTGCAACCTCGAAATTCTTGTCCATTTCTGGAACTTGTTTGTTTTTTTTTGGTCTGACGGATCGACCTCATCCCATCCAGTGATGTGCGCAGCCTCATCATTATACGGCAACATTCACGTCTATAAATCCTCAAACTGCCGGGCAAGTATAGCCATTATTATAAAGGCATTGGGCTTGTCTACTGTACATACAACACAGCCGACAATTCAAGGAAAAAATAAAACAATCGAAATATTTTCCAAGTTGTAGCTACTCAGTGGCCTCGGACGTGCCATCACTAGGTGACATCAAAAGTCAAAGGAAGATATGCCCAAGGTCTCGTGTATGTAGAAGCAGTTCATCACGATTTCTTATGTTTCTGCCCGTCACGTTATTTTTTAAAGTTTCGAGGTTATGCCATCGATAATTACCGCTTTTAAAAGCGATTTACATATTTAATGTGCCCCCGAATATAGCTACACACACGTCAGGGTTATGTCTATAGTGGACCATTTCTTATTTATATAGCGAATGAGTGATGATGCAATAATTCACAAACGAAGCGGGAAAAAAAAAACACAGAAGCAAATAGAAACCGCAAAACAAAATGGGACGGAACTGCACTGGACTTTGCGGAAGTGAAAGGATTTCGATTGCCAATATTATATAAGGACGCACATGATATTTTCAATGTAAATAACTCATTTCCGTAATATCAATTAGTTGTTAATTGAGGTGACCTCAAGCCGCTGTTCATTTCTATACAGGACGTTATACACATTAGATATCATTTTGTTATTCGCATGATTTGTTCGTTATTAAATGCTAATAAAATTTTGACGACGTATTGTCATCGAATTACTGCGGCGAGGCCATCGTGTTCCTATTAAAACCAAAAAAAAAAAAACGTCCTTTCACTTTGGCGAGAGCGCTAAAGTAGTTTTAGAGCAGTAAACACAGTAGTGCCAGTGAAATTAGAGCCATTCAAAAGTTTTTTCTGTTAAATAATATCCCAGCATTAAACGTGATATTCAATTCTCTGGTATGTATAATCCCATTGTTGGGCCGACACTGATGGAGAATGTTCTCATCTGAAATTTCACAGATAACAACATCCAAGATGCTCCCCATAAAGTTTAATATCCACTGAGCGATTTATTTAAAATAAAAGAAATTTTGAAACGTCAGCGCTTTTCTTGGTTGTGCCCCCAGTCAGGTGATATGTTTAGTCTCCAGCCGAGAAAACGTAAAATTCACATTCATCATTCGAATAAAGAGACGCATGCTGATCCAACGTCCAGCGTCTCACCAAAAAATAAACGGCAGGGAATCTTTTAAAAAATAATAATAATAATTCACTATAAGGAAATGATATGCTTTTTTAAAAAGAATATAGGTGTGTTTATACCGTATATATATTTTGGCACGTGAGTTGTCTTTTCCCCTGGGCAGCTCATTGAAAGGACGCGGTGGTTGGCTTGTCTGTCTAGGTCATTCGTCGTTACAATTCGCATGTGTGTAAAAATGTAACGAGACCAAGATCATTGCATGAATCAATCAAGGTAGCGACAACCTTGCACGCGCTATAGTACAATAGTTACATCGAATAATAATGCAATATCGCCAAGGTGATTTGTTAAGGACTTTTTTTTGCCTTCCTGAGACTCCAAAATGAACCAACAGATTTGCGTATAAATAGCCAGTCAATTTCCAGACTGAAACTATATTCTCACGTCTTTTCTCCAAGCAAACAGTTCACAATTATCATGTGCCGCCTTAGCAATACATTGGTAAGATTTCATAATCATATTAAACTCTGAAATTGAATTTGAATTTTCTGTTGAATTATTTTTCACACTATTCCCACATAGATTGCCGTAGTAGTTTTGGCAACACTTTTGAAAGAAAACAGTTGCTTCACCTTGCACCGTTTTGACCAGAGCAGCGATGATCAGCGTGAAGTTTCCATCGACAACCAACAACCAGCGACGGCGACAGGTATCGATGATGAGGCCTCAGCGTCTCAGGATCGATTATTCAAACGCAGCGCCGTTTCACAACCGTCGTCGGACCATCATCATCAACTGACGGCAGCCGAGTGGCAACTCCTTTTGCAGGAGATTATCAGTCAACATCATCATGTCGACACTTCCGACGAGAAGATCCACCACAGCGACGCTCTTTTGGCTGATGTGGCAACAACAGGGGAAATAATGTTGAACCATCATCAACAGTCTCAACATTTGGATAGCAGCAGCGAAGAGGAAGGACTGATGGACGACGATCAAAGTTGGGATCAAGTGAAAGACGCCGAATTGTTGAAGAAACTCTTTGGCGTTTCTTGGGAGTCGGTCAAGGATATGAAGTTTGATCACACGTCGACCGAGGATTTGATTGAAGATTGGCTTCGTAAACAGCATCTTTCATCTTAGGATAAATAGTATATCACATTGGTGCGCGTTTGGCGATATCGTACGGGTTTGTTTTGCGCTGTGTGTAAATATCCTATTTTGTTCATGTGTTTATAATAATCCTCGCTGTTATCGTGTGTTATATACTTTTATATCCAACCACCTGTGCTGCACATTCTCTTTATGCAAATGTATACAGCAGATCTCCTCCTCTCGCCTTTCAATACAAAACTATCACGAAATTCAAATTGTTGTGTCGTTCGACGCGTCATAGAGTCAGCCGAGGTATAAAAATGATGTACACACATGCGGGGAAAATACTTGACCATTATGTGAGCTGGCTGTTAACGTGTCACCGTCTAACGAGACTCTTTGTTGGGCCATCAACGATCGGTTTTGCATATCAATCAAGCGATTTCTCTCTTAGGATGCGATTGCTTATTTATTTTGGTCTCTCTTCTAATACAGCAAGTGATTCTGCACGCGAATATTACATAATGAAATGGCGAATTATTCGATTGCGGAGAATGGTGATGAAGAATTGAGACGGCACGAAGTTGTTCCGCGTGAAGCTTTTGTACATATAATCAGACAATGAAAGGGACACGTTTTTTTATTCAATATAGAAGGGGATTTAAAGGTATAATATCTACTGTCATTGTAGTATCATTGAAATTTCTATTCAACAGAAATAGGGAGGAGAATTTGACCAGTCATAACTTGGTCAAACAATCGAGAGAAAAATAGGCAAGACGGAAATCTAGTGAATAATGTATGGGAGTGTCCAATGACAATCACCTGCGCAACGCTAAATTTTTTTAAAAACATTTTTAAAGGTGACTTGAATGCCGCTCCCTCCCTGAAATGATATAACCTTCTGTCCTTTGCACTTGACATGACTCGAATTCAGAAGGTTAAACACCGGAAAATAATTAAAGCTCTGCTCATTTTATAAATAATTTTGATACCGGTCTACATATACATAATTCAGATTATTATGTAATCAATTCAATGAACTCTGCGCTGCAACCTTTAAACCGGTGAGCACTAACCCAATTAGAATTTCAAGTTCTGTTTTGAATAATGAGTACTTGACTACCCTACATATGCAGAGAGAAAACCAAACCAGATTTCAGTTTTCTATTGTTTCGTTTTGATTTCAATGAATTATTATTAAATCCAAAAAGAAATAAAAACTGAAAAAGGGAAACTTTCCTTTTCATGTGATGATGACGAAGTGTAGATCTCTATAAACAGATGGCTCCTGTGAAGCTGCCAGTTGTGACGTAAGCAATCACGACGTTGATGACTCACGATCGACACGAATAATCTGCTCGCAGGACGGAGGCGTTCAATTGCACATTGAAAACAAGCTCCATGAATTGATGAATTAAAAAAAAAAATGTTTTTGAAATTTGAATTTATTACGGTGTGTGAATAAGGGAGTAGGCTATGGATGTGTTATAACGTGGGAAGTATCTTTATCACGCACCGCCTTAGACTGACGCTTCTGTACATATATGCTAAACTGCTATATTGGGTCATAACTGGAGATGCTGGCGTCTATAACAAGATACGTTCGAATAAAAACTTTTGAATTAGGCAAATTTAATCAAATTACTTTAAAAATTCTTATCGTACCTGATGAATTATTCGACGTCTCGGCGAAAAGTATAGCCTTGAATGTTGTTGAACGCCACGAATAATCGGCATAAGATTTCGTGATGTCCTCGGAAATGTGTTTTTATTTCAATCGCCTTATTTGCGTGCGGAACCGGTTGGGTGTAAACACGAAGGCAAAACCAATCAGAGATTATCTATTTCTATTGAGATATTGAAATGCAATCAGGTGTGGAATATATCGACGCTATGTAGATATTATGGATCAGTATATTGCGTGTGTTAGTGTTGGAGGCGGCGCTTATTTGTTGCGCTCACAATTTGTTTTGTATAAGCCCTGGCTCTCTTTGCGTGACAAATGATGTAAGATCTACGACAAGTGGCCAACAGAATATCAATGAAAATGATGTACTTGAACTACTTTTTTGATCTATTTTGCATAGTTTCCTATGAGACCAACCACCGTTGATAGAGTTCAACTATAATTTACACGCCCATCCACAGTATCTTGATGAATGTGTCAGTTAATAAATTATTTTCTTTTAGTTATATAATATACGTACGTACAGATGAATAGGAACATATAAAAGACATCATTGTATACTACCCCAGCAATTACCGGAGCACTGGATGACTGTCCATTTGATTTCACCTTCCGGCTCTGTAAAAAAAAACTGACCTACATATTCTTATTCTACTCATATTTAAGCGTCGATATTTTGTTGTGTCACTTTGTAGGGAGCCTATCCTACAAAACTGTTTATGGGAGAAATAAAAACGGAAGGTCGATTTGACTATATTTTTATTGTGCCGTAAGTGTGCGCTGTCCTTCAAAAGGCATTTATACAGCTCAAGAAAAATGTTGGACTTTAAACACAAACTCGCAAATGCTGTATAATAAATGTTATACTATTTTTAGTTGTCTAACCCATCACGCAGCCATCCATTTCTTTTCTTCAAACTGATGTTTTCTCATTACACGTTTAGATCACGGAGAGTTCTGTGTATAGTTGCCTTTCACTTGTTACCGAATTGGAAGCCCTCGATTCCGTTTAAAAATAAATACAATCCCCCCAGTCTGTGAAGCATGTGTCGACAGAGAGCCATAGGGTATTATTCCATATCGATTTATTATAGCGAGAGGCAAATTGGGGGAAAAAAAAAACACATACAAAATAAGGCGAATCTAAATTTGTCGAAAAAGGAATTTCCCATAATCAAAATCCGTTTGAGAGAATAAGTTGCTTTTAACCTGTCAAATAAATACAGTCGAACACTTTCTGGCACTCGACTGCTGCTAATTTGAAATGGGCGTTCCAGCTGTGAGCTGCGCAACCTCGATCCTTTTCATTTGTATAAATGGAAGACGAATTTAAAAGGGCCTTCCAAACTGCTGGAGATCAACTGATGTTGATCACTTCTATCCTCTTTGACTTGGAGAGTGAATTCAATGCAGGTCAGGGATTTATTATTTTCCCAGCTGTAGAAAACAAGTGGAACACGGTGATCGACAATCGACTTTTGTGGGTTGACTCTCTCGCGCGTGAATCGCCAGCAACGTCCTATACACACATGGACTTAGCACGAAATCAGTGGGTAGATGAGAACTAGGTTGTATAATAATATATACAAATTTCTACCTTATTATATAGAAAATGCTGCAATGTCCATCATCGGCAAACGAGTTCACCCCCTGATTACGGATCACCCCACTCCTATGTTTTTTTTTTAAACTGTGTCAAGTTTATTCTTGACGTCAACTAGGATTTTTGTCAGCATAAGAGGGCTCTCTCTATAACTCGTTTACGGGAGAGGCAACGCCTTTTTTAATGAAGAATTATTCTAAATAGCAACAAACCTGTCTGAAAGTCGGCTGTACCTCTAATGGGACATGCCCAAGTCATTGTTTCCTAAAGACTGGAACCACCAGCAAACCAGCCGAGCGAGAGAGTAAAAGGGAGAAACAGAACAAATCGCGTCGTCGTCGTCTAACAACAAAACGCATAAAACAACCTTGCATCACAGCTATAGTACAAGGCCTTAGAGATTTTTTTAGGTGGTGGTGGTGGGGGTCTTTCTTATATACTGAGACACATAACACACACCCACGAGTCGCATAAAAAGGCGGTCACCCAAAACAGATGGATGTTATTCTCCTAGTTATTGTTGAAGCGGCAACTACTAACCCAATAGCGTCATGCGTCTTTTTAAAAACGGATTAACAATGGTAAATTTACATTTACACATTTAAAAATGTTCAAGTGAAAAACAGCAGAAGGTATTTAATAAATTCTATTTATTCTATTCAGCTCCTCGTCGGAGCATTGGTGCTAATCGTCACTCACCTGGGAGAAGTTGAGGCTTTGGGTGTTCGCCAAAACGATACGATGATGGGAGAAGAACATCATGGCGCTGCTGGTGAAACGGCCGTTCCAAAAGTGGTCAATCGGGGTAAGGTTAAATTTCAAATGACAAAATCGTTGATGACGGCTGTCGCCTCGTCTTCGAATACGAATAATCAAGTGACGAGAAATCGAATCAGTCGTGCCCGAACGACCCAAGCGCCAAATTCAATTGCCGCCAGAGATTCGATTGAAAACAATTTCTCCAAGGAAGAAGAGAAAATGAAAACGACAACTTCGAAAGTCGTTTGGTGGACTTCGACCACTTCCAGTCCAATAATTGTTTTAGATTCTCTGGAACAAGATGACACTGTATCATTGGAGATGACTGCAATTAAACCTAAACTCAATGCAACAGTGCTGATCAGCCGTATCCCTCCAGTCAATCGATTTAATCGTTTCCGGACGACAACTACACCAGTCCCGATTCCGGTGACCAGAGATTCTTTGGAACAGGATGATGATGATGACATTGTTCTACTCACTAAAGCAACTACACCGAAATCGGTCAAGAAACCTGCTGCGCCAACTCAAAGTCGTTTTAGCCGCGTCCGCACCACAACAGCAGCGGCCAGAGATTCACTGGAAGTCAACGACGTTTCGCTGGAAGTGATTCAAGTCAATCCAGCTCCAGCGTTGAACCGAGGAAGAACTGCATCAAGAAAACAGAACAAATTGCAGATGACGGCACGCAGAGTGATGACAATAAATCGATTGAACCGCACATCACAGACTCCCGCAGTCACCACAATGCGCAGTTCGATCCTTGCGGATTCTAAAGAAGTCGATTTATCCTTGGAAGATGTTGCTCTAACTATCTTGTCCACAACACAGGCTCCTGCAGCTGGAACGACGACCGAAACGGCCATCACCACCGATAGCGAAGTCACTACTACACCAGCGGTAACCATTTCCATGATGCAATCGGATGAGAGAATTGACTTGTCAACGGAAATGGACGACTTGATGACGACGACGACACAGGGAACTACAATCATCACAACCGATTCGGACGAAGTTGGAACTACATCGGGCATAACGATTTCCAAACAATCAAACGAATGGGATGACTTGGATGATATTTTCATTCTTCAAACGACGACAACTGCTGCCACCACAACAACACCGGAACCAACTACAACAACATCGGTCAGCCGACCCCAATCCAGAGGAAGAAGTAGGATGCAAACGACAACGACGTCGACTACAAATCAGATTCCCAGAGTGAATCGCGTGAGAACGACGATGGCACCTAAAATATCCGAGCCAAATGAGTCGATTATCATGGCTGTTTTAACGACAACCAGTGCTCCGGTTACTAGAAATCGATTCAGTCGCGTAAGAACGACAACAAGTCCATCAATCAATGAAGCAGATTCCCATCAGAAAGTACCCGCGGCGCCGGCAACGACAACAATGCGCAATACTGTCCTGGGAAATCGTTTCAACCGTTTCAGGACGACAACGACGACCACAACGGCGGCACCAGCGGCTGTTGAAAAAGAAAACGTTGCCCCAAAAAGAGTTGCAGCAAAGAAAAGTCGATTTGGAAATGTTAGAACGAATAAAATTGTCCCAGCAGTATCCGATGACTCTGATGAAAAGGAGACCATTCTCTTGGGTGACGTATTGAAAGTGAATAAAGCCGGAGGTAATAATGTTGTCCTTCAGATGATGAAAACGGAGACGGCAGCACCAGTAGTTACAAGAGGTCGATTGAGTCGCGGTAGAACGACAACGACTGCCCAGCCGATTATATCAAGACATTCTGGCGAAGAAAACGTGTCATTAGAAGATCTGATGGTCAAAATGAATGGACCAACTGAGCCGGTGATTGTTGCTGATGTTCCCTTGATTAGCCGACACTCTGACGAGCAACGGGATCATGTTTCCTTGGAGCAAGTGGACAAAGTCGTCGTTCCATTAGACGGTGGATTGATGGTGCTAGTTGATGTCAGCGATGAAATGCCAGCGACAACCACTTTAGATCCCATTTCCAATGAGTCTACAGAAAAAGACGACTTCACTTTGGTTCAAGATGACGTCATTATCTCTGCTGTAGTGCCGGAAACAGTTGTGGTCGACCTGCCGGACATGAGCGATGAAATCATTCCCGTCGTAGTCGTAACTACGACGACGGTCAATCCGATTTCGCAGGAATCTGAGGAATTTCCAATCGTTAATAAACCGATGACGAGGAAGATCGCTAATCGAGGACGAGTAAGAAAACCAGTTTCTCAGATTTAAAACCAAACGAATCAACAAAACGGCAGCCGAAAATAGTCAAAACGACAAAATAAACTTTTCCTATGTCCGCGTCATAATCTATCGAAATCTGAATTTGTGCGAGTATTGAACATATTACAATTTAATTTTCCATGTAATTTGTTTCGATTTGGATTGTTTTTTGGGGATCGGAGAATATGTTTTTTGTCGCTATATTACAAGTACTCCAAAAGTCAGTCTATCTCGAATTTCTGACATCGGAGCATCACAAGACATTTTTGACATCGTAGCTCGACAAAAGAACATCAAACAGCGGTAGAGCTTTATTACTTATTCTATTCATTTTGTCTTATTCATTTAGTGAAATGAATTAGTATCTAGCACCACATATTGGCGCGTTGGAAAATAAATTATTTGTTTGTCTCGTCTCTTTATTCTTAAATGAACGTATGTGTAATTAAATAGCAAAAGGGAAGGGTTATGGGAGGTGGTGTCTGACCTGGAACTCACGTTCGTACTTCATTAACAGCGCAGTGGGTTAGGTACGACTCTAAGAAGTCAACGATTTCCGAACGTGAGAACAACTAGTCAACAAGACCCAATCTTTGACACCGAGGGATTTAAGACAGGTAGACGATCTTTATGATAGGCATCCTTTATAGCAACAGGATACCTAAGAGATCGGGAAGTTGAATTTAGAAGTAATTTGAGGCTTTACATAGAGATGCAATATTTGACCGTTTATTGAGACAAGAGCAGAACAGACACAGATGAGAATCAGATGATACACAGGCTATATCGGAGGGACAAGGAATCGAACGTGAAGACTTTTGAATACGATACAGTGGGTTTTATCCATTGCGCAATCCGGACGACAGAGTCACGCACGCAAAAACCTGACGACTATACCACCACAAAGCGCACGGGTGGGTGCGAACGTATTGCGATTCTTTCAAAACCTTCTTTTTTGCGCAATATTCCCATGTACGTAATATCCAACTTGAAAATTCTTTAGCGTGATTTGACGCGACATCTTAAAATATATGTGGCTCCATCGGGAAAAACGTTGACGCTTAAATATTATCAGAGAAAATGACAGTGAGCGGTGCCTAAGATATATTGTTGATAGAGCTGATTTAACATGTTCATTATCATTTTATTTCCTTGATTGTATTATTTGAGGGTGGGTTTTTATATCGTGTGAGAAGGGCGAGGCACAATTCCCCTAGAGGGAACTATTTCTTAAGTGAGATGGGTGGAGCAAGGTCGTGATAAAATACATTCATTAGAGGGGATTTTTAAAAACAGTTCAATTCTTCTCAAACATTAATTCACTTCATTAATTGCATAAAATATGACCTGCCGCAAATATCAATACAAACAAAATTGTTTCATATTTATTAGACAATGTCAAAGTGTCAACAAATTGACATGGTAGGTCGATTGTGCGGTAAACTTGATTTGAAATGCCCTCTCAAAAATAATTGAACAGTTGGCTGCCATCCTACAAATTGACATCTCCAAAAACAATAAACCTGTCCGAGAAAATACCAAAAGAAATACGCCCAGATCCAAACAACCAGTTCGTCTTTCCTGCTGCTCTCTTATATAAACTGTTGCTGAGAGAGGAAAAAAAAAAACTCCCATTAGCAACGATTTAACCTTGCGCATAATAATAAGTTGAGTATGTAGATGTTATTCGCAACAGATTTTGACTATACGGAATCGCATAAATAGCCAATCCTACTTAACAGAGAGATGTTATTCCCCAGGGACGGTTGCTTCATCGAACATCATGCATATTGTGATCCACATCACTATGGTAAAGTAGATCTAATATCTTTATCTTCACATTTTAAAGTAATTTGT
Source organism: Daphnia galeata (assembly GCA_030770115.1). Taxonomy (NCBI): domain Eukaryota; kingdom Metazoa; phylum Arthropoda; class Branchiopoda; order Diplostraca; family Daphniidae; genus Daphnia; species Daphnia galeata. The sequence continues at coordinate 16,377,125 of CM061116.1, read as the reverse complement.
TAAATATTTCTTATAAAGTTCCTTGCCGGAGCAATGGTGCTCAACACAAATTACAGTTCAGTTGATGCTCTCCCTACGTTTAACAGTGACGCAATGAGAGAAACTGATTCTCTCCAACATCCGGTGGTGATGAAAGCCAAAAATACAATTTCAAATACAAGGACGCCGTTATTTAATCGAAGACAATTAGCTTTAAGGGATCGTATTATGAGTAGACTGTTGACAACATCTGCTCCTATTCGGGTCAGAAGTAAAATTTATCCGACTCTTAGAACGGCAAATCCCAATCGAGTCTACGTAGATTCTCTCTACAGAGATAAAAACAACACGGGGCACAATGTTTTAGTAAGACCGAGAATAACCAAACCGACAGAAATCCCAGCATTCCTGACGGCTAAATTCCCGATTATGTCTAGAAATCCTAATATTGAGAAATATCAATTTAATCGCATCCGCACAGCAACACCTCTTGGCGTCATATTCAGAGACTCTGATGAAGATGACAAATATTCCATGGAAGATTTAGCGCTAGTTATCAGCAAAGACAATACATCGGCTGTCGTTGAGAAACTGCTGGAAATGACATCAGGAGTACAATCGACGACCGCTATTCCTTCGAACATCTCTTTGAAATTTTCAAACGAACAAGACTCCTTGGAAAATCTACCAATAGGCATATCATGGGAACCGATGAAAGACGGAGTGTCTTTGGCAGTACTTAGCGAATTGGACGCCAGCATCGAAAACAGTCCTGAATTGCCTGGAGAAATTTCAACTGAATCTGATGAAGACCTCTACCCAGTCTCCAGGAGGACCCTGAATTTGCCACTTGAGCAGACAGTGACAGTTTCCCAGGTACAATCAACAACTGCGACTCCCTGGAATGTTTCAATTGTGAGATTTTCAGATGAGCAGCAAGATGATATTTCCTTGGAACACATTGGACAGCATGTTGCGAGAAGCATTTCTTGGGAACCGATCAAAGAACAAATGCTAATTATGCCAGAAGCAGAAGAGATGGAAGATGCAACCGAAATGGTTCCCAGAACTGAAATGCCGACAGACTTTTCCACTGATACGACGACGACGTACTAACCTTATTTGAATACTTTCGGAATTGAAATCATTGTATGCACCATGTAATAAAATCAAGAATAGAATTTATTTACTCAGGGTTCAGTTGTTCAATAACAACAAGAATTATTCATTTTTTTAAAAAAGTTATATTTTTCTTTTTAAATGACCATCAACCAAGTAAGTAACCAAGGATCCTTGAATATCTGTTTACCTTGATTTTCATACGGGGATTCCCTTTTTATTTCCCAGATACACGGGTGCGGTTATTATAAAACCTGTCGTTATTTGTATAAAGGCGACAATTATATGTGGTGAAAAAATGACGCAATGTTAGTTTCGTGAACGTGAACGTATTTCCATCTACCGGGAATAGCTACATCTATTTGGATTGAACGCGGAACGCAATTCGGTAATAATAACATGGTCTAACGGCAGAAACTCGGAAGAAACACGTTCCAACGTTTGAATAAAAACCTGAACTGGATTTGATTAAGTGAAAAAACAAAAGTTAGCGTAAATAAATTGTATATTGATTAAATGTGAAAACATTTTCCTTATAGAATTACATCCTGTTCCAACCAGTTTAGATGTCATGTGCGCCTGTATATTATATCTTGCGAAACTACTAAACTAGAACTATGAGATGTACGCAGAGGAAAGTGCTAATTAAAATTTGTCATTCTCTTCTTTAAAACAATAGAGATTTGACGATTAGCTTCTTTTTCTTATAAAAGTGTTGTGTCATCCGATTTGTATTGTTGATTTTTAACAATACGCACAGCGTTACACATCCAGTTGTGTATAGCCTTTAGAAATCCAACCAGAAGGTCGCAAAAAGGCCGTGTTATGAGATGGGACCACCGTCGCTCTAAATATATATACAGTCTATATACACTTTCTTATATTATTTGGCTGTTATATAGCGTCGAGCGTCTGTATAATTAAACTCCGTTTGGACGACCTTGATATGTCTAAATACTTTGATTGATGTCGGCTGCGTAGTATATCCCGTCTTGTCATATATATTGACTGCATCATAACTTGCGTATTGTTTCACGAAATACAAGAGAACGTAATAAATGCCACTGTATAGAGAGCGGCACACGCCTGTTGGTATTTTGATGGCCACTAGGTAGAAATCTCATCATATAGCGCATAAGTTCGCACGCCCTCCATTGTTGTTTGAACATGTAATGTTCTTTCTCATTTCCAGAAACTCACAATTATTAGCAGTGGCGTTTCTCATTTTGTCCTCCCATTTTCCTATACCCGTTACACAAGCCGTTACACGTCATTCGTCTACAATATTCAAATTTTTCGCCGTCCTATAGCTGCTGATGTAGTCTAAATAAGAATGTGACCGCTAAATGTTTTCTTGTATCCTTTCACTGAATAAATTATATACATCAATTCAGAGCTACTGAAATGACGACGATAGAAAATATAAGTCGTACCCGAAAACATTAAGAAACGGATTCTAGGAACATGTCTGTTTTTTAATTAGATACCAGATAGCGATAGGATCGATGACAAAAAAAAGAGACGAAAAAATATAATTAATATTGTGCTGCTGTGCCACTGTTTTTCATGATTTCGCTTCATCATTAGGACCTCTGCCAATTCCCATGGAGTCGCGTTCGTTTCCGCGTTCAACTTCCTACATGACAGTCGTGATTTCGATCCATTTCTAAAGCTTATTGACTTGTAAATGTAGAAACAAAGGTGCGCTGGCGTTTCAAGCGGAACGTCACGATTTGCCACGCCTGGCTTTCAAATAACTCAAAAAATTCACGCAACAAGGGCAATTCTATCGCTAGCTGCCTTTTGTCTTTATTATGAACACTCGAATAAATATTTCAACCGTTACAAAAACAGAAGCGTATCACATTGGCCAGATGAAGACTAAAATATAATACACGTAGCCTTCAATAACTCAAACAATTTGCTGATTGTTTTTTAGCGCTTTATTTAATAAAATGTGCTGATCATCTTTTATTCGAGAAAATTCAATTTTCGCCAATGGCAGAATTGTTATTTCTATATAACGATTGACCCACTTCCTCACGTTCAATTTTTGTTCCGCGTCTATTTTCGTTCGCATGACCTTTTAAGGTGTGGTGACAGCAGCGCTTGAGCATTTGCCCTCTCGTTTCCTAGTACGACGAACATTGAAAACCGCATTCTTGCGTAGTGGGAGTTAACCCAAATGTTGCCACTTGATTTCACTATATAGCAGCAACAGCTGTATACATAAATAGGCTCTCTACATATAACAGCAATAATAAATGACAAGGTCAACGGAATCAAATTTCCTTTCACTTCCTGTCTGTGTCGCAATTTTTCGTCGATGACGAAGAAAATTCACTTTCGTGGGCCGACGTTTGTCCGCCTTGCGAGTTTCCATGATGGAATATTTTTTGAAATAACCAAAAGCCATGCCTGTAATTGCCTGTATGGCAATACCACATTATAGAGGGAAGGCTAAAAAAGATTCCATACCCATAGATCATTAGATTGTAATGACTGGCGTTGCCCATAGGAAACATTATCAGCTCGTTTTTCATTTGTTTTTTTTTTCTTCTTGTCGATTTCATTTGAAATAATGAAAAGAACTGATGAAAAATCTCTTGTTCAAGGATATGCTCATTAATAGGAAACTGATGGAATCAATCAATACCTACTTCTTTATTAAGGAACTAGTCAGCGCATTGAGTCTGTTGACGTGATTTCGGTATTACCCATTTTGCATCACTATCCCGCGCACACCTGGAGGGAATCGTGTCTAGGTCCACTGGGGCCATTGTTCTTATCTGCTGTGTTTTGTACCTGGCTACCAAAAAGTGGCCCAAAAAAAAAGGACTTGGGTATATAATAACCAAACCAAGCGGCATCATAACCTTGTAACGTGCCGCAACATGCCGACCCACCAAGGTTAGTCCCGCAATGGGTTTTTCGCTGTATCACGCTAGACGTATATATAAAATACCAACGTACCAGGCACCGTCAGATTTATTTCCTCTGTGATACTTGACACAACTCGTTCGATGACGTCCAACACTATGCCCCGCCGTCAAATTTTCTTGGTGGTAAATTTTTAAAAAAAACTTTTAGAGATTTGAATATTGAAATGACAACGTTGGTACTGTGCTGTTTTCTATTTTAGATGGTGGGATTACTGCTGCTGGTTTTCGTTACAAGAGGAACCGTTTCTTTAGCCATTCATAGTGATGAAAGACGAGAAGTTGATTCGATCGAAATTGAAAGCCACGAATCGCTGATCCCGGAGCAGCCGAAAGTTTTTGTTAATACTCAACAATTTCCAGCAAATAACGGACAAATCATTTCAAGATATTCAGACGAATATGATGACTTATCCTTGGAGCGAGTCCATAATATCGGTCCTGTTTCGGGTTCGCAGTTTTCTGCTCCAATTCAAACGACCAGCAATGGACCGCGAGTCCAATCACCGAATATCCGCAATCCAGTTTTGATTCATTCCGATGAACACGACACGTTTTCTGTCGAAGTTTCACTAGCCGGTATTTTAGCAAACACGCAACAGAGTGCCCAGACAACCCGAATGGCCTCCAATGGTGGACAAGAACCCGTCACCAGCAACATCGGAAGAGGAAAACGAATTTTCAAGCAGCCGGATGAACGTCACATTGTTTCTGCCACACCAGGTAAACAGGTTATTATACGGACGGGAGCGACACCTGGCAGTCCTATTCAAACTACATCCATGCACAATAAAGCCACGTACAGACACTCTGACGAGCACGACGATTATTCGGATGAAGTCAGATCGATTTTAACACCGGCAAATCCCAACATCCCATCATCGGGACCCGTTTACAGACTGCGCTCTGGCACTGAACACGGCAGTCTACCGTGGAGAGAAGGTGAGGATGACGTTCATGTTCAAATCGATCCATTAACAAAACAGGTGGTGAACATTAGAACCGAACTAAGGGACTCGATCGAACACGACGTTGACTTTTCCGATCAAATCACATCCCGCATCGCTACTTTGCCCAGCATGACGTCACCAGTTAACGCTAATGCTGCTGGCAATGTCCAAACACCTTTGACTGTTAACAGACGTCTTTATTCGCAGCATTCCGATGAGTTTGACGACAGATCTTACGAGGTAATAAGAGGAGCAGTTAATACCAACCAACGGAATGGACGAAATTTTACGGCACCAACTCAAGGGGTACGTCTTGTTTCACGACACTCTGACGAGCACGATGATTCTTTGGAGATTGTAAGAGGCATTCCTATTGGCCAAAATCGTCCGGCTGCAGTTGTTCCGGTTCAAACGTCCGTAACGGGATCGCATGTCATCGGTAGACACTCTGACGAAGTTGATGATATTTCATTGGAACTCGTCAGACCCATTGCGGCTGTTGGTGGTGCCGTTAATCCGCATCAAGTAGCAACTGGAGTTGAACATCTTTTGAGACATTCAGACGAACACGACAGCTCGATAGAAGTCATTGGCCGCATCGAAAATCTTCCATTTAATGTTCCAGTCCCGACGGCGGTGCAAAATCAAGGCGTCCATCTCGTCCCAACACATTCCGGCGAACTTGACGACGTCTCTTTAGAAGTCCACCTGATACGAAATCAAACAGGCTCGGGTCAAGGTGTCCATCTTATTTCTCGGCACTCTGACGAGCGCTATGACGACGCCTCATTGGAAGTTGTAAGACAAACTGTTCTCAATCCTGGACCGAATCCTACAGCACCAGTCCAAGGAGTGATTCAGGTGGTTTCACGGCATTCGGACGAGATAGGCGACACTTCGCTGGAAGTCCATCTGATTCGAAATCAAACAGCACCAGGTCAAATTCGTTTATTGAAACATTCCGACGAGCATTACGACGTATCGCTAGAAGATACCGGAACCATTCTCAACCTTCAAAATGGACAGATATTAACGGGTCAAATTCGTCCTGTTCAAACCGGAGAACAACATTTGATCAGACATTCGGATGAAGTGGATGACGTTTCCTTGGAAATCCATCACACTAGGACGTCTGGAGTCCAGCCACCAATGGGGGTCAGTGGAATCGTTCCAGCGATTGCATCATCAGCTACTGGTGTTGAGCACCTGTTAACACACTCTGACGAACAGCACGACATTTCTTTAGAAGACGTTATTCGAAGAGCCCCGTCAAAAGTTGGCATTATGCAGCAGACGTCGATCCCAGTCCAACAGGATGTTCTTTTCCGGGATTCGCATGAACACGAAGATTTGTCCTTAGAAGTCGACATCAATTTGCTTCCGGAGATTCAACGCCTTTTGACAGATGTCCGAACCGACGTCAAAGTTGTTTTGCCGCAAGTTCCAACTCAAATAGCTCCGCCATCATCACCAGTGGTGATAACAACAGCAGTGAACCAAGGGAATCTAGTCGTCGAACAGTCACGCATGTCTCGCGTACTTAAACACAACGTTTCGCAAGAGTTGCGAGAGATCCTAGCGAATCCATTGTTTCAGCAAAAGATTCGAGAAATCGACAGCCGTTTGAAATCGGCACCAGATTCCTCCAGGACCAAACGTCTCATTGAGAAATATGTCGAAGCTTTGGCTTTGTCGTCACCGGCGCCTATCAACGCCGCCACCACCACCACAACGATTAACTCTTCATTTTACCTTTCACTTTTTATTACCTACTGGGTTTCGGTTTGGTTTTTATAGTTTGGTTTCGTTTTTTTTCGTACTAGATTGTTGGAGTAGTTTACTTTTGTTATTTCCAGTGTATACCATATAATAGCGGCTTCTTTTCCCTTCCCACAGGTTGTTTTCATTTTAACATTTTTCGGTTAATAACCCACTAGCTATTGCTGGGACATGCGACATTTTTGTGGTTAGCATCAAATCCCTTTCTTTGGGTGGTCGGCTGAATTCTTTATCAGACTTCTTCCATCTCATATTTTCAGTATATTAGCTAAAATACAGTTTTTAGCTACCAATAATGATGCGTTCATTCGAAAAAAAGCACTTTTTTTTATTTAGATATTTAGTTGTATTGTGTACGGATAAATTGCAGTAGAAATGATTTGAATTGAAATGGCAAGTTGGAACATGTGGAACTGTAAGTATAGGTCTGGTATAACGCTTGCGGTCCTTTACGGTCCACGGACGAACTTGGGCAATCCACCGCTAACATATGTAATAACTGGTTTCCATCAATTGATATGTAAAAGGGTCACGATGATATTACGTGAACAAGAAACTAACTATAATATTCTTCTTGATTTACGTTTAATTTAAAAAAAGGATTTCGCATCAAATGATTTAGCTGAAAGTTTCGGTTTTGGCACATTAATATGTAGCAATTTAAGGATCGACGGAGACTGACATTACGTGAGAGACATTCGGGAATGTAGAAAGTTCGACAAAAATGTTATTGCAGAGCCAGCGAAGGTAAAGTTATAAGTCAACAATAATACGAGCTTGCCCAATTGCAGTAAAATGCAGAATAATGGTCCAGTGGTCCACAGCGCAGTCAACATTTTGATTGTTTGGAAAAATATGATCTCGATTCTGGTATCGACACAAGGTTAAATACGCAATCGTCCAAGCTGTTGTGTTTCGCAATATTATATACTGTGTTTTGCTTGTCATGGTATTTCCGTTTTCGTATTATAATAAAATATACAATAAATTCAGCCGTTGGTAAATAATTATATTTAAAAATATACTCGTAGATGATATAGTTGCCGCGGTTAAATAAAATTATCAATCGTGGCATCTTATTATACACCATGGATAAGTTGCTAGCTCCAACTGTTTTTATAATCATAGCACCTCATAACACAGCATCCACGACTGCGCTGTGGTTTGAAATCTTATTGGTCTGATTGGTAAAATTTACTTGAACAAAAGGCATTCTTGGCTGTTGATTCATCTCATGCGATACATTTTTTTATAACTCAATTATTCTGCCAAGGTGAAATCATTTTCCTTTCACTTGCTATACTACATAAAAGTTATTGCAATATGACGGGACGATTTTCCAATCGAACGGTTCTGTTTAATTGCCGGTTTGTTTGTATAAATACAAAAAATGAGTTCAAGTTTCAATAATTGTGTTTGAAAAATCAGACGAGGTTGTTGTTTACTTGTTTTATAAGTCACGGATCGGTTGCCGAAAAAATTTACAATCAAACCAAAGAATCGATCGGCAATTGAAAAAAAAATACTCTAAGATCCAAATAAATGTTGAATGCAAACAAAAAAATTCACCTTGGGGAAAACCGAAAAACCGCAAAATAAAACACTAAACAAATCGGGGCGCACTTGCTCCGGGGCCGTTCTCAGTTTCAACGGAAAAGGTTCCTGCTGGACAATAAAAGACAATTCAATATTGAATGCACGCAATAGTGATCGCGTACTCGATCACGTATATAGTTTTGGAAATAAGCCACACAAAAGTACTTGACACAAAAACAATGAATGGTCTTATAAACTTCAATCACTGTATGTATAAAGAAAATTTACCGTCCCGTATAAATTCAATCAAAATTAACACTCGAAATATTCTAAGAAATAATGCATATGTCAAACAATATGAGATGCTGATGATATTGTTGCTCCATTGGATATTTACCAAGAAACCAATAAACCTCGCATATTAGATTCATATGAAATGTATAATATCTGGTATAATGAGGATATGATTGATAATAATGAATCATAAAATTTAGTTGTCCAATAAGTTAAAATACACCAAGGACAATATTACGTGTGGACCTTGATTGATTTTGCTCCCAATTTCACAAGCTGTTCATGAAATCTTGTTTGTTTTTTTAAATTCCAGTTAGTAACACTTGGCATAAACCGCCTCGCCCCTTTTCTTCCGTTGAATTCAAAACACACCCAACCAGTTTGGTATTGCGAAAAATTTAGCTGAAATCAAAACTTGTAGAATTTTCCAAGGGTTCAATGTTGCTTATCCTATAATGTCTATCAAATGTGTTGGCAAGGTCAAAACACAAAACAACTTCAAGATAGAAAAACACTTTCACTTCCTGCTGTTACTTGGACCTATGTTCGTATTTGGCTATATGGCTGAGCCATGGCAACATGTAAATTTGAGGCCGGCTGCCCTGCCGGTGCCCTCATTAATAGAAGTTACGCTAGACATGCACCCAAGCCAAAAAGAATAAAAATGGGTTTACCCTGGTATATTTCACGTTTCCTTTTCTTTGCCGCTAATAATAATGGGTTGCGGAACCTCATTTACCTTTTGTCCAAAAACACGCAAACTAGCTGGTGTAGCCTAGTGCTCACTGCTGATGGAATAAACGGAATATAAAAGATATCTAGTGCTGCACAAAACAATGGGTGACACGTAACCTTGTACACATCCCGCTATGGAGCCAAGGCTTTTCTGGGTTTTTTGTTATCCTATGTAAGTATATATCTTGGGCATGGTTGCAAAACCAGTGCTTTATTTCCTGTGCGACACTTGTCTGATATTGACGCTACTACAGTTCGATCCAGACCTTTGAAAATCATGCGCGTTTCACGTTATTTAGTGGTAACAAAGTGTGCTCGATATACCCCCGACCAAATTAAGGATTTCTGTTTTTTTTCCGCTAATGTTTTCTCTCTTCTAATTCATTGATTTGTTCTTTTCATTAGTTAGTCGGAGCGTTGGTGTTTGTGACCCATTTCAGAGGAGCTCATTCGAATGATTTCCCGGCTCAGGTGGGAGTTAATCGTCATGGTCAGACGATTAACGTCAACGGACAACTCATCGGCATTTCCCGGCAATCTCACGAGCACGACGACATCTCTGTGGAATTTATCGGACGCGCTCCCAGCAATCGTCAAACTGTTGCGGGAAGGATATTACCAACTACACCAATCCAACAGCAACAAGGTGTCCGTCTCTTCACCAGCAGAGACTCTGATGAACGTCACGACTTGTCTATCGAGGACTTGGTCGGCCGCAACCGTCAAACTCTTCAAATGACTCCTGGAGGACAACAAGGTGTCCGTATTTTCAGAGACTCCGATGAGCGTCACGACATATCTATCGAGGACTTGGTCGGCCGCGGACTTATCCGTCATAATCCAGTTCAGACCCGCAAGTTACCAATCCAACAAGGTGGTCACATTTTCATGGATTCCGACGAAAACGATGTCTCCGATGAAGTCAATTTCAGTTTACTTCCTGAATTGCTTCGCCTGTTTAAGCCGGAGATCCAAAATCACGCAACAGTCGTCGCCAATAACCAGGGAGCAAACGTTGGTCAACCCATCAACCCACAGCTGGCGCGTTACGACGAAAATCCTAGCGCATCATTGGAATTTCAAGAAATCCTGTCGAATCCTACTTTCCAGCAAAAGATTCAAGAAATCGACGAACGTTTGAAAAGAGCGCCGGCTGCAAGAGGCAAACGACTCATGGAGAAATACGCCACAGCTCTTGCGATATATTCGTCACCATCTAATACCGGAAGCCCATCAATCAGTTCTTCTTATTTCCTTCCGTTTTTGATCGCATGTTTCTGGGTTTGGTTCTATTAAAAATTGCACTTTTTCGCACGTCACTTCTTACTGTTATGCTACATCCGCTTTGGATCATTGCAGACCTGCAGAACAAAAACATTTTTTTGTCCTGTTTCCTATAGTTCCAGTTGAGAGAATGTGGTAAAAGAAGAAGGTTTATTTTTTAAAATTTACCATTTTTTGTTTTTGTTTTTCTAGTATAGGTTGATTAGCCGAGGACAGAAAGTAAAGATTTAAACGAAACTTAAATAATAATGTTGAATGGCAAATTAGACAAAATTACCCATCATTTTGAAAGTACTATATACAGGCGAAACGGAAATGAACCATTTGGTTGGATATATAACAGTATTTCTCGTATCTCAACTGATTTCATTGAAATGATGGTAAAAATGATTTTGCAAAATAAACGTGAGTCATTCTTAATGCGCAATGTGTGTACAGTCTCGGCATTTACTTATAAACTGGAACTGGCCGCAAACATAATGAGAAATTGATTGGTTCGCTTGAATCGAACGATTAATATGACAGAGTGAAATGAAACCACTTCATGGTGAAACAATAATCGAGCGCAGGTAAAGACATAAACTCTGTCATCGAGTGTCTCCACCTGTGGATTTCAAACAGAAATGACCAGTACAGACATTCAGTTTTCAGTCGTGAGGTGACAATAAAACCACTTTTTTTTTCACGAACCAGGAAATCAATTGTCACGATATTGTCGCAATATTACATTCCGTAGTTTGCTTCCCTCCACAACTTTTGTATTAAATCCCCCGTTTATTTGTTTTCTTTCTTCTTAATTGCGTCATTAATTCTTATTGGCGCTAAAAATTCGCAATCGTGTTTACATCATACAGCACTTGGACATTTTAAAAGAGAGTTTTCAAACAAATAACTGACCTTGCCGTTATTGAAAATGTGAAGGGCAGGCCGGCAGGGCATGTTTTAACTAACGATATGATTGAATTCTCTAATAAACTTTTCGGCTTACCCTCGATTGTTTTTATATTTAGCCATTCTCTACACTGACATTTGCTGTTGTTGTCCGTTTTGCCAGTGGTCAAATGACGCAAAAAGAAGGGGATTTTTAACAAATTCAAAGTTACATGTTAAAAAGCGTGTCCTTGGTAACATCACCGCCTTAGCGAATCAAACGGCTCGAGGTATCCTGGTATTTTTTTTTGCCGTCACATTAACCGCTCGATAAGAAGGAACCGCTTTTTTGGATTCAAGACATTTGACGTGAGTCTGCGCTACCTGTTGGATCGAAAACCCCATCATGCGTCGTTTGTTTCACATTATGGTAACAATTGAATGTTTTTCATTCATTTAACTTGTTCAAATTTCTGTTTTTTAGTTCCCGCTTTTTATTGTTCCACTTATTTCATTTGTTTTTCGTCATTCCGCGTTATATTAGCTGGTCGGAGCAATGGTGCTCGTTATCCATTTGGGAGAAGACTTTGGAGTTGCGCAAGCTCAAAACGTATTCGGTGTCCAGCAGATGAACGATGGGGTATCCTTCATATCGTCAGTCGACTTCCCGACCAGCCGTCACCTTATCAAAACAGTCAATGGACACCTCCTTTCTTTGTATACCGATGAGACAGGTGACGTCTCTATGGAAGTTATTGGTTTCGTTCCCAATCAACCCAATGGCCAAAGGCAACGACCAGGAGGAGCTCAGTTTAGAACAGCTAATTCCTTTCAAAATACCGAAGCCGGACGAGGAATGACCCAAATGACGAATATGGCCTCTGCTAGAACAAATTTCGCTTCCCCACGAATGAATCAATTCGAAGGAGACAATGTCCAGCAAACACAAATGGGTAGTTCCCCCAATGAATTTAATGTCCAGCAAACACAAACGGGTAGTTCTCCCAATGAATTTAATGTCCAGCAAACACAAATGGGTGGTTCCCTCGATGGATTTTCTGCGCCAGTCTCCTTTGGTGTCGCTGGAACTGCGTCCAGCGGTAATCCGAATTTCCAACAAGAACAACCAGGACCTCAATCCAACGAGCCTCCTTTCATGAATAATGCTGGAGGTGATTTTGGAAACCAACCGAATAGCCAGTCTGCATTCAACGAAGGACCTGGCAATTTTCCTGATAATCCTCAAACGCCTTCCCAAAAAAGTGGTCCTCAAAATCCGATCGCTGGTATCGCTGGAAATTCAAATTTCCAACAACAACCAGGACCTCAGACCCAGCAACCTAACGGACCTCCTGTCATGAACGGAGGACCTGCAAATTTTCCTGTCGGTGGACCCGTAAATCCTCAAATGCCTTCCCAAATTGGCGGTCCACAAAATTCCATCGGTGCTGGCATCGTCCAGCCAAGTGTCACATCTGGCATCGGTCATCTATTCAGGGATTCCGACGAGTTTCAAGATATTTCCGTGGAAAGAGACCTCGTCTTGGGCCAGGACGGTCGTCTTCAAACCGCCATGACCATTTCCAGGGACTCTGCTGAATATGACGACTCATCGTTCGAAGTTAATTTGAATTTATTACCACGGCTAAGAACCCTTTTGAATTCCCAACTAGTAACTCATCACCAGCAAGTCAACAATAACCCGAGAATGGTTTTCTTTCAACACGACGACCATGACAACGACCTGTCGCTGGAATATCAAGACATTCTAGCGAGTCCAGTGTTCCAGCAACAAATTCAAGAATTTGACGTCCGTTTGAAAAGAGCTCCCGCTGCAAGAAGCAAGCGCCTCATGGAGAAATATGCCCAAGCTCTTGCCTTATCCTCCAGTACCGCAACACCAGCAGCAACGATGAATACTAACTCTCTTTTCTTTCTTTCACTTCTCATCACTTGGATTTCGGTTTGGCTTGTTCTATAGGTTGGACATTGATCCTCTTTTAAGGCAGTTTTGCTTATAAGTTGTATAACTATCTCTGGTTGGGTTATATTTTTTTGGTTTCATGTATCATATTATGTTATACAGAAAATAGTGACGTGCCAGTTCTTCTATTATATCTCAATTTCATTAGCCCTTTTATCTTTTCTTGTCTCAGCTCATGCAATACACAGTTTATATTTGATTTGATGTTATGATGTTGGAAGGGTTGGGTCGCAGAGATTGGATTATAATGAGGTTCTCCTAAGTGCCAAGCCTTCTGTGACGAGGAAGTAGTTATAAACGCAACACAGTAATAGAAACAAGTATAGAACAATCGTCAACATTGACGTTCTCTTTTTTAAAAAACAAAAAAAAGATTTCAACCTTGAGAAGAATCATATAAAAACGTTCCATTTGGCGTCCGTATTCAAGGAAATTAAATTTAAAAAAAGAGATTCTTTCGCAATATCAAAAATTCCCAACAGCTCAGCACCCACAACCAGTTTTGTCCTAATTTGTATACGAATACGATCGTTATGTAGCAACAAACTGGAGATTTCGGTTTAGATAGAGAAAGAGTGAGGAAACCTTGCTATATGCCACGTCAACAATTTCAAATAACTAGCCTATATTTTCGTAGCTATTTAGGTGTAATGAGATTTCTCGAGAAAAATCAAAGTATGACGACTACTTGACGGGTCAATGACGATCTATGCCGTTGGTATGAGCGCTGCTGCTAGTATAATATAATTAATACAAACAAGTTATTGTAATTGGGAGGGTCGGGGGTTGCCGGTAGACACGTATAGTGGTCAAGTCCCTTGACAAATTTCCTGTAGTGAGAGGGGGAATTTTATTTTCCAGCGTGATCGTTTACGCAAGTCATCACAATGCGGGTTGGCAATTTGCTATTATCGTGTCATGTTGAGCTAAATAAAGTCGACGTCAGCGTTGTCGATAAGACCAGACCATAAATAGAAACTCGGTTTGCAGTGTGCTATCGATGTTTTGCTCAATCTTTGAAAATATTCACAAAAGACAACCTTCATTCCATCTCCAATTTGTCAAGGAAATTTTAGCTTCACTCATTCTAATAAATGTAATATTATCTTACTTAGAATTCTGACAAATTTTAGAATATAATCTAACTCAAATCAAAACCAACCTACTAAACCTAACAAAAAAATAAATGTCTCAAACTCTTTCCTGACTGTAAATCCCGGTGTCTTTTGACTTCTAGTCGGTTATTACGAAACGCTCATCAGATATCGTTGTATTTCACGTTCTCAGATTCACGACCTTGTTACGAGCGAATCCTGCTTGAAGGTTGAAAGCTCTAGATTAGTGGGCAGTCCAATGATGTATGAGCGTGGACCCTAGTCAGTCACCACACCACTCCCATAACCCTTCCCTTTTATTTGTATTTACAGGCTACTTGATGGATTTATTTTTATTATTCAGAGAGAAAATTTAACAAACATTTTGTATTTATGTCGTTGTAAGGAAATCTATTGCGAGGATTCTTATGTTTATAGCGCGTATTATTGTCAAACGTATCGAGATGGAAATCTCGCGACAAGTTGGCGACAAGGATAATATAAACACTTTCATCTAACGCGCGATTTCCTTTCACTTGCCGATGGTTGGAAAATCGTCCCAAATTTCGACTGTTGACCTGGGGAACGTCATTCAATAGTTTAATACAATAGAATAGTTAAGACTAAAGTATCCGGAGCAGCATATAGGAACGTACTGGGATACCATTTTGATGATGCTGGTTTTGATTTGCAATAGGAAATTAAAAGGATCATTTACTTTTGATAGATTATAGCCCTGACAACGTCTCAAGGTGTCTCGGACTCTCATATTTAAACGTAACGTAGACTATATGATCGCGCTCATGTCTAATTTTTTTGTTGAGTATCCATCGGCGGCTCCATTTCTTATACGTTAACCTTTACACGCCCCACCCAAGTTATAAAAATAGTCATATCAATTTTTTTTTTCTTTCGTCATCGTCCTTCTACAGATAATAATTGCGGGGATTCTTGACGTGCCTATAAGTGCAGATGGAAATCGCTCAATAGTTTGAGTTGCCAACAAGGTTAAAAACTTTAATGAGTTGATTCCTTTCACTTTGTTTTGGTTGGAAACTCATTGGCTAAATATTATCCTCACCATTAAGCAGCACGTCGCAATTTAAAGTTGAATTGATGATGACTGTCAAAGAAAATCATTTAAATCAATACCCAACCGCTATATACAAACAGGTTTAAATTTTCTTTGCCGTAGATATAGCCAGACGAAATGAGAACATCCTCCGGTAAAATAATACGGGATAACAAATTGTATTAAATGTAGTCGACAACAGTATTCATGAATACCATATTTGAGTCCCGCCATTTGAAACTATGCACCGGTACCGAGAAATAAAGGAGCTAGTCTGTCCGGTTTGGTGAGATAGAAAACATTTTCTCTGAATTGCGTATACAAATGTTAAGAATTTTTCACTGTGTACCACTTTCACGGTCACTGGAAACATATTCTCGATAACAGATTATAACATTCTCAAAAAGCCATAAGTTAGTTTGCGCAATTCATGCCGATATTTAAAATCTGAAAAAAATAAAATAAAGAACGACTACACAAAAAGTTGGACATGCAAACAAAAAATTAGGCTACTTGTGGCAATAACCTTGATATGCGTTGCCCAAAACAGTTCCGCACTGTCAAGGTTTTGACATTTTTTCTTTGATTCGTTTTTGAAACGCACAAGGTGCGATCGACAGAGACTTGGTCCCGCAACAGACGATTCTATTTCTATATGTTCTTTGATATCAGACTTGGCTGGTTCGTTTAATCGATCATGCGCCGAATTGTTTTTTTAACGGTAAAGTATTTCATTATTCATTAAAAGTGTCATCATCTCAGTAATGGATTTTGTTTGATGATTTACACAGCTGATCGGGATTTTAGCGCTCGTAGCGCATTTTGAAGGAAGTGACGCCGTTTCTACAGGCAGCATCGGAGATGCCCAACAAAACAGAACTGTGACGACAACCGTAGTGTCAAATATTCGAGGACCAATTGAAAGCATTTCAATTACCATCACAAACAACAACGGGACCGGAGCAAAGACCCAAAGAGAAATTGCCATTGGAGATGAAATTACTCAACTGTTTTTTGGAGAAGCCCCTGCTGCTGCTGGTTCCAAGGGTAGCGCTAGTGGACCCGGAGTAACCATCCAGGCGGAAACCGTTGGCGATAATGTTCCAGTCATTCCAGTTCAGCAAGAAGACACTACTATTGGAACAACTATCGATTCCATGGCTAACCCTATCGATAGCATTCCCATTACAGCCGGAGAAGGAATCCAACAAACGGGGGTGAATGCTGATGAACAAATAACTCAAGTACAACCAGAGACGAGCAATTTCGAGGGAGCTATTAATACTGGCGATTCTTTTATCGTCGGTGAAATCGAGAAAGTATTACCTCCACCAACGGAAACGACTGATAGTCAAATCATTCAAGTCGAACAAGAGCCAGTTATTGAAAAAGTTGATCCGTCCGCGACCGCAGACATCTTTACGACTACTTTTACCACAGGAGATGGAATTCAAACGAATGCGGCAGGTGCACAAGGGTCCGCCATACCGTCCATCGTCGATGTTACTGGTTTCCAAACGACAATTCCACCTATTTTCGTGTCTTCTGAAGTGACAGGTAAACTTTCGATGGAGCCTCAAGAAGAAGTTCTTGACGTGCAAGTCAATCCAGAAAAATACAGTTTTAATATCCCATGGGCGGCCAAACAAATTCCAATTTTCATCAATTCAAAGATAAAGCATGCTGTTTTCAACATACACGTTCCTACGTCACCATCTACGCATAGTCAATTTAGGGGAATTGAAGTTGAAAATAAACCTAAAGAATCGTCTTTAGAAATTGAAATTAGCGGTCATCAGCAGTTACCAGCAGCAATTGAATCAGCAACGCAGATGCCGAATCTCCCTCAAGTGGCTCAAGTTGAAGATATTAATTTAGGGAAATTTGATCCAGTTACCGTCATGGATGGAGAAGTCACAGGAACCAGCCAGATCCATCAAGAGGCCAGCATTGCCGACGCGGCCTTTTTTGAAATCGATAAGATTATCATAGGAACCGGAGTCAATCAAACTGACACTACTCCTGCCGATACCTTCGCCATCGACGGAATTGTCGCCCAAACTGACACGTACGGAGATCAGGTACTATTTCAAGTGCAACAGCCGCCAAATATTCAAAATTTCATCTCCGATGAAAGAGCTATGAGATCTGCTTTGGCTTCGCTGGCTACCCGAGTGAATTCTGCCCAGCAAATAGCCGGTGGCCGCGTTAACAACGGACGTGCTCTCAGTCGAGATTTTGATGAAGATAACATTTCCCTGGAAGTAATTGGCTTCATTTCCAACAACAATCAACGGGGAATAATCAATCAGACCGTTGATGGGAATCAACAGAGGCCTCTTTTGATCAAGTTTGATGATGATGGCTCTTTATCTACCGAAGTAATGGGTCACATGAATGAAAATCAAACAATCTCCCTTTCTCGTCCATCTCAAGACGCAACTTTGGTGTTAAGTCCCGAAGGGGACCGACAGAATGGCAACGTTCAAACGATGACAGTGAGCCAAGTTCAAACTTCAGTCAATGCTGGAGTACTAAATGGCGAAATCGACGTTGATATATCTGTAGAGAAAGCGGCGGATGGCCCAACCCACGCCCCAGACAATATATTTGGAAATTCCGACGAACAGGATGATGACTTGTCGCTGGAAGTGAACTTTAATTTACTGCCAAAGATAAAACGCTTTTTGTGGCCGCAACTGCGAAAGAAAGAGAAACGTCCTGAAATGGTTTTCTTCCGGCATTCCGGTGAGGAGCAAGACGACGACGATACGCTGAAAATGAACGATATCTTGGCCGATCGCGTTTTCCAGCAAAATTTACAAGAAATGGACGGACGTTTAAAAACCGTAACCGTTGAAAGAGGCAAACGTCTCATGGAAAAATATGCCGAAGCTCTGGCGATGTCGTCCGTTGCAGCCGCAACGATTAACTTTTCTTTCTACCTTCCGCTCTTGTTTGCATGTCTTTTAGTTAGTTGGTTTTCTTAGTTTTCTATATGACTCGATGTATATTGCCTCTCAAATTTATTTACCCCCCCATAATTTTAGTCGGTACTAACAAATTTATAGCGCAATTCAGAAATACATACATATACAGAAAATTG
Source organism: Daphnia galeata (assembly GCA_030770115.1). Taxonomy (NCBI): domain Eukaryota; kingdom Metazoa; phylum Arthropoda; class Branchiopoda; order Diplostraca; family Daphniidae; genus Daphnia; species Daphnia galeata. Next base: position 16,358,384 of record CM061116.1, on the reverse strand, counting down.
TTTCGGTTTGAAACGGCTACAAAAATTGTCATACGAATACGTAAATAATAAAACATTGTACGTAAAGTACAACTAATATGTGCGTAAAGCCTTTTCTTTTAATGACCCATAGTTTAAAAACAATGATTTCACCTGTTGCCGTTTTACGCGCTAATATAAATCGTCAATGCAATTTTGAGAAAGTGTGTCAATGTTTATGTCATAGATCGTACGCGCCCCTACGCTATACTAAGAAACGAGATAAACCTTTCTAAACCTTGGGCAGCAGTCCGAGAAGTCTGAAGGTATCTCAGTTTTTTTTTCTTTCTGATGAACGTTAGAACGGGCATTCAAACGAAACCTGGTCTATAAGATTAAGCGGCTGCGAAGGAGTTTGTTTCTTTTCTCTGTGAAATTTTGAACGGACCACACGGGCATTATGGTCTCACTATTCCAAGAGATTTACACATTTTAAATGTCAGCCCAGTTTTATTTTTCATTTCTTGTGTGATATCAGGTGATTCAACAAACGCCACCATGTTTGGATTTCATTACATCACGGTAAAGTGCACGTAATATATAATTGATTGCGGAGAGACACATTCTTTCATTTAATTTGTTTTGTATTATTTCCTGATTACAGTTTGTCGGAGTGTTGATATTATTGCCTCATTTACGAGAGGCTGATTCTTACTCTGTACAAACTAATGGTAAAAGTGAGATTGATTTTGGTGATGTTACTTATCTATCCGATGAATCGTCATCCATCACATCAGATGTCAAAGAAGAAGCTAATCATAATGACGAAACGATGGCAAGACAGAAACGAACGACTCTCACCACAACTATCGATGGAAAGTTTACAGTTCACTTAACTGTGATGGTTAAACCAGCAGAACAACAAGTTTCACCCCAGATGACTAGAGGTGGTCGACTCCGAAGCGCAGGGCGATCAGTCCATAATCCTATTTCCAGAAATTGCAAAAACGAGTACTGCGACTTTGCAATGGAACTTGAACTTTTAGAAAAACAAGTATCGACTCCGGTTGATTCAACTGGATCACAAGAAACCAACAAAAATCGAATGACAATCGAAGGCCAAGTGAAAACAACAACACTACCAGACAAAACAGTTGCCAAATATAGATCGTCGAGTCGTATGTATCCGACAACAACAACAACAACCCGCTACCCAATGATGACGCCTTCAATAAAGCAGGTCCTCGACCGAACCAAAACAGCTGAGACAACAACTCGCTATCCAACTTTGATATCAAGACCATCATCAGTAAAGCAGGGGGTCAACAAAACTCAAAGAGGTGGACGTTACCAAACCACTACTACTACCGCTCGTACTCCGGCTACTAACGTAACTCGAATTAATCGAATGAGAACGACTAGTAGACCACCGAGCAGAGATTTGAATGAAGATTATTTATTTTCCGAGCGAAGAAATGAAAATGGGCCAAATAAATCAAGGACATCACAGCAGGAGTTGAATCGGAGGAAATCCCCAAAGGCGGCCACCAGATTATTTCAAGCGACTCGAATTCAAAAGAAAAAAGAAGCCGAACCTGACGTCATCGTTACAACGGAAAAGAATGAACCAACCCAAACAACTACTGATAATCAAGTTCAGATGGAGAATGTCAACAATTCAAATATTAAACCAGACGATTTGAATGGGACATTTGATGGCCCAATTTTCAGAAACTCGGTCAAACACTTGAATTCATCCTCTAGCGAAATCAGTATTATGTCGACAACACCCGCAGGGGAAAACGTAACAACGCAAATGACAATTAACGATACTGTGCCATTACTAGTATCACTCAACGACCGAATAATGTCAAATGTCACGCAATCGGACGAAATCAACGTTACTGTGGAGCCCGTTTCAATACAAAATGATTCATTTGTCACTCAATCTAACGGGCAATTAGATATTCCCTTGGAGTCGAGCGGGAATTTTACACCAACGGAGCAAACTTTGCTAAACCCAACGGAGATTAGCGTCCCAATCCTAGCGACGACAAGCGGCAATCCGATTATTAGTATACCCTGGGAGCAGATAGGTGATTTTGAATTTCAAATCAATCCAATATCGAAACAAGTGATCAATATTCGAATACAAACGACGACCACCACCATCGCACCTTATAGTCCAATAACCATTTCTTATGAGGAAAAAGGAAATTCTAGTTTGAATCAAGGAGAAAGACAAGATGAGATCTTATTGGACGTCGTTGAATCGGGAACTCCCGCAGCTACTTTGGAAATAACTGCAACGGTTATTCCAACACAAACGGTAACCCCTACTGTTAAAATGCCAATACCATTAAACCGCAGGAAGCCCATATCTGTTGCGCAACCGGAGAGAGTGGATACTCCTTTAGAGCCCAGCAGGGATTTCGTTCCTACGCCAATGGAAATACCTGAACGGGAACAATCGGTGATCACGGAAGGTATTCAAACATCAACAACTCAAAACCCGGAACTTTTCAGAATGTCTAGCGAAAACAAACAAGTGGTCAGTGTAAATACTGAAACTGTCACCAATATTTCTGTCCAGCAAACGACGATTCCCGAAAATTCTCCATCTACAGAGATTTATATCAGTGATCCTGAAACTGTAACAAGTGAAATGAAGACGCCCATAGAAGAGAATATTCCAAGACAATCGGAACCAGATATTGCTGAGATTCAACCACCGATACCAATAAACCTAAATCCAAAAATTGATGGACAATTGAACGTTCTCGACAAAATGTATGTAGAGCCCGTCAGAGAACTTGCTCCTCCCACTGCAATTGTTACGTCAATGGCCCCTGTTATTCCTATTCAAACGATATCTACCAGCCCAATATTGGAACTTTCTGAAGAGTTTCCCTGGGAGCAAAGACACGATTACGAAGTCCAAGTGAATCCCAAAACGAATCAAGTAGTTAACATTCGCATGTTGACAACCCAAAACCCACTTCCCGTACTACCTGTTGAGGTGCCTAACGACCATAATGACACAACAGCCACACCAGACAGCACCCAAGTGGATTCCACCAAAACGAATGAAAGTGTCCTGACAGCCGAAGAACAAGACGAGCTCACCGTACAAGTTTTAGGTAGAATTCTTGACCGTAATGGTAAAATACGAACTCATCTGGTAGTTCCTCATCGTCCAAAAGATAATATTGGAGAACGTATTTTGATCCAACATTCCGATCAAGTCGACGATGACTTTTCTGATGGGAAAGTAGGGACACGCTTCGCGGTTACTGCCCCACCCAAGAAGGTGTCCAGCAATGGTCGTGATCGATCTGCTGCCCGCAAACCAATTTTCACTCACACGAGCGAAGACGGTGTCTTTTATTTCCGTTATGCCAACGAAGAAGACGAATTGAATCATTACGCGGCCAACGGGATTATCCGGAACAAACAAATAATGGACGACGAAAGGGAAACTGATCTGCCACAGAAAGAGTCCCCTTACTTCTATTATAGCCAAGATAGAAACTCGAGCGCACTGGTCAAATCTTCTTGTCCTATTTTACTTTTAGTCGCTTGTGTTTCTTTCCTGTTTTTCTAGTTTAGCATTTATTATTTCTCTACGTGTCTTGATTTGTAATCGAACAGCGTCAAAATGTTTCATATGTGATTTAATATTCATCCATCGCCATACCTATTTTGTAAAAATCTTCGAATAAGAAAGTGATGGTCACGGTATTAAAACGTCTATAGATAAGTTGTATAAAAATGTTATTGGCTCGCAGCAAGGGAAACTATTTATGCATAATTATGACACATGGATTGCTCCAGTTCTCTATATATTCAGAGTTTTTCGAATGAAAATATACTTTAAAGAAAGCCATGACATCCATAATCATTTGAGAATTACCTTGGCAACATAATAATAATAAGGATCAAATTAAATGGAGAACATTTCTCTTTTTATAGATGATGATTTGACAAGGGATGACGTAAATTCACTGGAAAAAAATATCCAAGTGCTGTAAGTTATTCAACACGATCGCCACAAGGCGCAGTCATGACAAAAGGAAAGTAATAATTGACGGGACCACCGGACCAGGTTTCAGAATGCGGAACTATCCTTTTTTTTATTGCCCTTTGTATTGATTGCTTCACTTGATCTACTTTCTTATAATAAGTACACAAATACTGCATTTCAGCGTGACTTCCTGTCCCGCTCGTATCTTGCCTCTTAATTGCTAATATAGAGAAATCAATTCTCAGTAAGGGGGAAAAAGTATGGACTTAAATTTCATTCAATAATATAATTAAACAATAATTTTGTAATCATTCAATTTGAGGTTACAATTAATGTGTACAGTCATACGAATTTAAAGTATAATAATTGAGGGGAGCAGGTTTCAGGACGCGGAACTATATTATCTCTTGTTTAATATTGTCCTTTGTTGATTGTTTCGCTTGAACTACATGGTACATTGTGAATATTGTATATTGGCATGACTTCCTTCCTGTTTCGTATCTTGCCTTCTAAATAAGACATTTAGGCGGAATACACTTTAAATACACTATAACTTTCAAATAAAGACATTAGACTATGCAAACTATTGATCAAATATTTTAATCCTTTTAATTCTACCTGCTTTATTCATGTATAGGCGCAGCATTCGCAATACATATACTATATATCGCAATAATCATTTCACGAGACGTTTTCAAGATGTGTTTCATAACTTCCCGGTTGCAATATTGTTCGATTCCTATTTGAGCTATGTGATGCGGTGTCAATCCCAAGTTGTTTTTCTGTAAAATGTTTCCACCATGTTCCAATAAAAGTTTCAACACTTCCAACGAGTTTCTCACTGGAACTCCAAAGACTAGGTAATGTACTGGAGTATTTCCTAAAACGTCCCTAGCATTTGGATTTCCACCTTTTTCAAGTAACTGCTTGATAATGTTTAATCTCAACTGGTCGTTTATATTCGTCTCCATGATGATGGCACAATGAAGAGGTGTATTTTTGTAAACATTAGTCACACTATTAGGATTCCCCCCGTGTTCAAGCAACATTCTCGTTACTTCGGGTCCGTGAATTCCTGAATTCTGTGCGGTCAAATGAAGTGGCGTGGTTCCGTCTTCCATAACCGCGTTTGCATTTCCACCGTTTTCTAAAAGGATCTTCATCATTTCATCTTCTCTGTCACCTTTGCCTTCCGCCACAAAATGAACGGGGGTGCCTTTGGATTTTTTATCAGGAAGATTAGGATCCCCACCCTTTTGCAGCAGCAGGGTCAGCAGTTGTATAATGTCTAATCCGACACTGGCTTGATTCCTTCTAACGGCGCAGGTAACAGGGGACCATCCACGGTTGTCCACAACATTTGGATTTCCTCCATTATCGAGTAGTACTTGAATTTGTTCAATTTTAGTTTCAGCTTCACAAATCATGAAATGAAGAAGTGTCTCTCCACTGTCGTTGAGAGGAAGATTCACAATTTTTTCGCTATCACCGCACAGTCCCCTAATTTTGACACCACAAATGCCAATATTCAGTAACGCAAAATGACCAGGAGTAAATCCAATTTTGTTTTTGATATCCAACTTTCCCCCATGGGCCAATAAAAGTTCCATCATTTCAAATGCTTGCTCTCCTTCATTGGTGGCTGCGTAATGAACTGGCGTGTTACCCATTTCGTCAATGGCATTCGAGTTACCTCCGTTTTGTAAAAGGATCTTCATCTTTTCATCTCCTCTGTCACCTTCGTCTTCCGCCGCAAAATGAACGGGGGTGGCTTTGAATTTTGTATCAGGAAGATTAGGATCCCCATCCTTTTGCAGCAGCAGGGTCAGCAGTTGTATAATGTCTAATCCGACACTGGTTTGATACCTTCTAACGGCGTAGTGAACAGGGGACCATCCATCGTTGTCCACAACATTTGGATTTCCTCCGTTATCGAGTAGTGCTTGAATTTGTTCAATTTTACTTATTTCAGCTGTCAAAATCATCAAATGAAGGAGTGTCTTTCCACTGTCGTTGAAAGGAAGATTCGAAATTTTTTCGCTATCACCGCACAATCCCCTTATTTTTATATTAAGTAATGCAGACTGACGAGGAGTGAATCCATTTTTGTTTTTGATATCCAACTTTCCCCCATGGGCCAATAAAAGTTCCATCATTTCAAATGCTTGCTCTCCTTCATTGGCGGCTGCGTAATGAACTGGAGTGTCACCCATTTCATTAATGGCATTCGGGTCACCTCCTTTTTGTAAAAGGATCTTCATACTGGCAATATTCTGGTATTCTTTGTTTTGTATGAATTGACAATAATGAAGTGGTGTTTGTTTGCTTATATCACCGATGTTGGGTTCCGCACCGTTTTCCAGCAATTTTTTCATGATTTCTCGTCCGAAATCTCCTTTCTTCAACACTGCACAGTGGACTAATGTCATTCCATTCAACTTATGAATGACGTTGACGCCTCGTTTCTTGAGGAGCAAATCCACTAATTTTGGTGAAGACTCGTCATCATTCATAAATGCATAATGAATGGGTTCGGAAAAATTTGAGAATCGTTCGTCGATTACATCACAAGCGGCTCCATTGTCTATAAGGAACTTTAAAATATCAGCCGCATAATCCCCTTTATTATTTGCTGCCAAGTGTATGGGTGCGACTTTCTCAATGGACTGAGCATTTACATCGCATCTTTTAGTATCTAGAAGTAGCTTCATTATTTTCGGTCCCATACGAGATTCATTTTGAGCTGCGTAGTGGACTGGAGTCCATCCTTTACAAGAAGACTCGTCCATCTTCGCGTTCGGATTTCCTCCATAATTCAAAATTATTTGCATTATCTCAACGGCCCAGTCTCCTTCATTACTGGCAGCAATATTAATCACTGTCGCCATTTCCTCGGTGATCCCATATCTTTGTAAAATCATTTCAGTAGCTTTTGGAGCACTAGATGAGCGGCTTTTAACTGCACTGAATATTAGGTCTACTGCAACGTTTTTATCCTTGTTTTTATCTATCTCATTTAGTAACGCAGCCCATATTCGTTCTGAAACGTTGCATTTTCCCACGATATTTATAAATTCCGGAATAGTTTCTGTATATTTTTTATAGTTTTCTGAATACTTGATGTTCCAAAGCTCGTCGATGATTTTCTCATCGTTATAGTATAAGCTGCTCCACTCTAACTCAGAAATGATCTGCACATTACAAAACGCAAATGTAAGCACGAACATTTTAAAAATGATAAAATGCGCATTTATGTTGCTGATTTTCCTACCATAAGCGCTGAATGACTGTTCTGCATATGAGACCATAAATAAGGTACAAAAAGATTTGGCGCACGTTGAATCAATTTATTTAATGGTCCCGAAGTAAGGAAGTAAACGTTAGTCAAGCTATACTTCGGCGGAAACATCTAAAATTTAAAAAAAATTTTACATCATTACATTGGCTAAATTTATTTATAAAAACAGAATTTCTTTAACCTGATCTATTCTATTTTCAGATTTTGTGTCATGATCAGATTTTATGGCTTTTTTTATTGTTTCCTCGTATTGTTTCGCAGCTTTGAGAGCTGTATCAGCTTGATCGCCAGACCCAAACTTAAACGTTTCATAATAATGTAAAATTATAGATTATAGATATTGAAGACGATAACACTTGTCTAATTCTAATATATTTAAATAAAATATACTTACATGTTTTAACAATTGAAGAGTTTTGGCCATTTCTTCTTTCTCTTCAGCAGTTTCCACCTTATCTTTGAAGATGGTTTCATACCATTCCCGGAAATTTTGGCCGTTGAATAAGTTTTGTAGATGGTCTCTTTCATAATCCTTTGAAAAAATTTCAAGTATATCTAAATCGGCCCAAAGCTGATCGACGAAATATTCTTTGGTTTTTTCGTTCGTCAAGACAAAATAAGGATGGCGCAGCACTAGGACCATCTCAGGGCGTTTCGCAGGATCTTTGTCGGTTAACTTGAGAATCAAATCGATCAAATCCCAGCTAAGTCCTTCTAGATGTTGTGGAACGAGACCTTTGATCATAGAAATCTTGCACCACATTTCATTAGTGTCAGGATTACTGAAAGGATGCTTTCCTTTCAAAACTATTCGCGCGATTGTTATTCCCAGGGCATAAACATCGCTAGCGAAAGTGGCTGGGTAAGCCTTGGGGCAAGCGCCAATTTTAGCATTGAGAAGTTCAGGTGCCATGTACGTTACTGTGCCGGGGTGTGAAGTTTTACTGAATTCGGATTCACCCGATTTCAGTTCCTTGGCGAATCCAAAATCTGCAATTTTCGCTATAACAAGACCAGACGGTTGACGCTTGAGGAGAATATTTTCCAGTTTCAAATCCTTGTGAATGATCTCTTGGCTGTGGATGTAGTCAAGACCTAGACAAACTTCACCAATCAAGATCTTTTCATTCAGCGAGTCTTTAGGGATTAACTCCAACTTTCCTTCGACGTACTCTTTCAAAGATCCATCGCATAACTCCATCACAATAAACCTGATTCAAGAAACGGTTTCCAATAAATCTCAATCACAAATCTAGTTACTGGTTACTGCAATTACTTTTTGGAATCCTTTGCAACCGCATCAAGATATTTGACGACGAACAAATGGCTTAGTTTACGAAGGATCTCGATTTCTCTTTCAAACACGTCCTCGCCTTCTATTAGCGTGGCCATTTTGCAAGCAGCCGGATATGTTTTCTCATTTCCATCCGTATATTGGCATTTGTACACTTCACCATAATTTCCCTTTCCTAGTATTTCTAGCTTGTCAATGAAATGAGTCTACAGATAAGCGTTTCACATAACAGACTATGAATATACAAAATTACAAAGCCTCATAGTTAAATATCTGAATATGATTCTTACTTTGTTCTTTTCTTCGCGCACGGTGTTGCGCATTTCCTCAGATCCAATGGTGGCATACCATATATATTCTGAGAATAACTGAGGTGTATCTTTGAACGCGTCACTCACTATTTTTGCTACGTCATTATTCTCTGTTTCAAGGAGCTAATAAAAAATTAGAAATTAATATAGAACACACTCGATAGAAGATTCAAACCGACAATTTGCGGTGAAATAATTTCATCCTATTGGTAGACTTACTATGTCTTTAAAGTCGTCGAAATCCTCTTCAGGGAAATTCTTCTTGTCTACAGACTCTAACCATTTTTGTATTTTTACTTTATCGTTCCAGATTAAACCCGCATTATCGCCCGTTGAGTCCTGGATCAACCTCGATCGACCTTCGTCTGTGCAACGGGTAAATAAAGGGTGGCGAAATAGTGCGCTCACCTCAACACCGTTTGAAATGCTTCCATTAATAAGAAATCGGATTAAATCCAACGCAAGAGCTTTGTGGTTATCTTCGATTTCAGTCAAACTGTGGAGAGAGATGGGTTCATTTGGCTTGGCTTCTTCTTTAGTCGCAGCCGAGTAAAACAAGCAGCCGAGCTGAGGAATGATATTATCCATCTTCCCCTTTTTTGAGATTGTGTTTCAGATATAACAGAATTTAACGGCATATATGTAAATATAGTATAATACCTCGCACTTATGATAGTTATTGTAACCGTATCCCGTTAGTTTGACAACAACTCGTTTGGATTTTAAATTTCTTTTCCAAAAAAAGACATTTTTCAATTTTAATCTTCCCTGATCGATTTTATGGCGCTGGAGATAAGCAAGACCACAGGTTATTTGCCACATGACATCAGTTGCTTTAATGTATGACGCAATATCCTTGTCAAGTGTTTTGCGGCAATAGTCCAGCATTGATCCCTGACACAAATCAATCATCGGTACTAAATATCTGGAAATTTTAATCCAGTTCGTATTTCAAATGTTAAAAAAATAATCAGAAATAATAAACTTATATTTCTTGTACAATTTAATAATCATCACCTAATACAGTCATCTTGCACGTCAGAGAGGTGGTACTGTAGTAGGTGGTCGTCACGCAATTGTGCTAACTCTTCCCAATGTGAGTGCAAACTCCGTTTATCTTCATGGTGAATAGTATCCAATGAAATTTTCTTCACTAAAACATATTTGCCTGCAATGGTCCATTTAAGGATCCGGCCATGTCTATCACTTCTAAGAAAATTAACTGAAGATGGAATGAATCCCAATTTTCCCGGACAGAGTTCCGACATTTTTATCACGGTGAAAAATAAAGAAGAACGATCCAGTCACTTACTAGAATACCGCTTGAACTGTTCGGTTCAACTGATCGAGATATATTCAAAAAAATAAGATAAATATGGATGATAATAAATTCTTATCTCTTTCTTATCTAATTACGACTCGTTGTTCGCATCAGTTATTGGTAACAATAACAGTATTTCACAACAAATAATTGTCTATATAACGGAATACAAAACCGACATTTTTAAGGGCACTAGATATCTTGCAGGGTTTGACGTTTATCTATCGAATAACAACAATCAACTTGGTTGTTGTTTGTTAAACTGTGCATTTGAAATAAAAGTCATCTTCACTATTTAATTTATTAGAGTATTATTTGCTTGTTTGTTTCTTTGGTCATTTTTTTTTATCCTTGCATGGTTTTTCCTTTATCATGTTTGTATTTATTTATCTTGTTGGCTCCCTATCTGATCGGTGTGCGCCTTGTAGCATAGTAAAAGAAAGTAAACTCCGATTTCATTGCCAAACATACTATAATCTACATATGTGGTATAAGCGTATATGAGTATCCGATCTGGTCTAAGGTTAATTGTAATACATACAAGTGCAGGTGGGCGCCCTTAACTGAATGACTTGAAGGAATGCCAGCAACTACTACTATACTATAAGCTTAAAATTGCCGAGGTCGTCAAGTTCCAGTTCCTCTATACCATTTTTTCTTGTTTGTTTCATTTCCTAAGATGGAATCTGGAAGTGTCCTCGATTTCATTTCGATGGCTCTTTCGGGCTGTCAGACTTCTTTGCATTTATCAAGAGCATATACTTTATTCGGTTTTTTGTTTTTTTGTTTTTCAATTTCACACCTCATAATATAACATTCGTGACGTTCTTTTTCCTTGAGTTCTTATAAGCTTATTCATGCTCCACTTGTAAAGCCAGATTTATTTCCCGGAAGAAGGAATTGATATCCTCGAAAAATTAATTTGTTTTTTTGTTTTGTTTTCCAAAGTCATTGACAAAATATGAATTTCATGAATGTTTTATTGGCGAAACAAAAAGAAACCAGTCCTGAACTCTATATTCTCTGGGTCACTCGCCACGATTAGATGTGTTTTCCTCCTCCCATCAGACTATACGTAATAAAGTATTCATAACCTTGCGACAATTACAAGGTTCTGTATAATTATTTCCCGTGTCGAAGAATCGAATAAATACCCAAGCGTCACTGTTGAATGGCATATTCTTTCAGCGAGAGTTCAAGTGACTAGAACAAACCAAATCAACATGCGCATTTACAGCCATATCGTGGTAAAGTATATATTCACTTTTTAAACGTATTTTACGATGTTATTACAATGTTCTCTTTCTCCAAACAGCTTGTCGGAGCAGTGGTGCTCTTGGCTCATTTCAAAGGATCTGACTCCTACACGTTGAACCGCAATGTTGTTGATGCTGACGATTCTCTAGAAGCCACCACAGACCATTCTCTAGAGGCCACCACAGACGATTCTCTGGAGATAACCACAGATAATCTCTTAGATAGTACGGAGCACATTAATCAAACCTCAACGGAAGACAACTCGATGGAAGCCGGGAAACGATTGGTGAAGCGGAATGTTCTGCCTGCCGTCGCCATCCATGATTATGACGACTATTATCACGATTATTCGATCGAAACGACGACCGTAGATGACGTCTCGTTGGAAGACATTCTCAATCAGCAGCAATCCACTGTCGCTACTACACCGGCGGTTCAGACTACGACTCTCGATGACGATATCTACGACGACCTGGTGAACAGCACGGAGGATCTCCTCGATACCCACAACGACACTTCATTGGAAAACAGCAACGAGAATGTGAATAATAACGTTGGAGCAGCTGTTACTACTACTCTGCCATCGCTGTCGATTTTGAGCCACCTGCCGGTCATCGGAGTCTTTTCTCATCCGGCTTCCGACGATTTGTATCTTGTTAAGCAATATTTGGGTGATTATTACTTTTGGGAAATGGACGATGATTTCGCCAGGAATTATTTCTCGCAAACGGTAAAAGACACGACGAAATTCGATTTTTTCGATTCACCGATTAAGGTCGACGCGGTTCAATTCACTCAATTCACACCTGTGAGATCTCTGCCGGCTGACCGGCTCCAGGTCCCTAGTACCGCTGCATTTTAGACCTTACATGTTATACGTATATACCTTGATGGTTCGGTGGCGAAATGTTTCGTTGTACAAAGTGATTATTCGTTTTACCTGTTTGTTGTACAAAATTCCTTTGAATACAGTTGTGTTGTTTTTTAGAAATCTCTTTATTTGTTTTTAATAATTCGTCAGTATACAAAATTAGCCAATGACACGTATTGCCTAACAGAGAACTGGTTAGCCTACGTGGCATTTTGAACAAAACAAAGCAAAGTAAAACACATTATGTAGCAATTCAACGGTACAAGAACGAGTTGTCCAAATCGGCGGCTTCAATTTCACGGTGGATAAAACAGAAATAATTACGTTAGAGTCTCTCAACGCGGGTCGTTTGCTGTTGTTGGGTGAGGGATTTTTGACCTGGAATCCACGGAAGTCAACGCTCGGCCGATATAAATCTCGTGTTACAAGTCCCATTCTAATAGTTACCTCAGCAACGTTTTGGATTTTCTCTTTATAAATTGAGAACAAACGAGAGGAGAACTTTCCCTTTTTTGCTCGTTTGGTGCATGTGGGGCCGGCCGAAAGTCGCTAGATCCAACATTTTACATTCACGAAGCTTTCCTTTTCCCCACCCAATTCTGGTCATTGCCCTGGTATGTCAAAACCGATATGCATTAATATTATCCCAAGTAGAGTAGCTACTATATGGATGCCAATATAAATCATTGTTAATTGGTGTACAATATCAATTAATTCCCCTCCAACCGTATGATTAACAATTTGTTTAATTATTTCGGTGCACTTTTTTGGAGGACACATTCATTCACGCGTTATTCGTCATCATTTTAAAATGCAAAGAAAAAAATGAATTACGTTATTTCGTTCGATCAAGAATTTCAACACAACTCAAGGCATAGCGTTGGAGGGGGGTGTATTCATGCACTGGATTCTCGACGAGGCCGCCTAGTTTTGGTTTTTTCACTCGTCATTCCAGTTCCTGATCGCAATTTGTTTTTGTCCGATTCAATGTCAGCCCAGCACGCAGTTCTACACATCACCTCTGCTGTATAAGAATGTCTTATTTCGACGCCCAATAGTTTTTTTTTTCCTCTCTTATTCTTATTTGGTAACATTCTTGGGAGAGGCCTCATCACATATCCTTGACGTGACATCTCACACGGAGCCCCCCACGCAAAAGAAAATACATTTGACTACACGATTCGGCGACCTTAAGCTACACAATCAAAATGTCATAAAACTGCGTCACGTCAAAGTAAAAGGTCGTTTATTTATTAAGCAAAATCGAAACATAATGTGTCCCAGATCGGACAAAAGAATGCTGCTGGCGAATTCAATAAGCGCAGCATATATAATAGTTAAACACAGCGGTTGTACGAGAAGTTAAATGTCATTTGAATGAAAACACACAAACTAAAATTCCCTCCATGACCAGCAGAAAAATCGACGCTGTCTAATATATTCCAAATACCGGCCGCAGAAATCGTGAAAACAAGTTTTGCGGGCGCTGTGAAACATGCACGCATTGTTTCACTATATAAGAGAGAAAGAGAGAGAATCGAAAAAAAAATATTGAAAGTGAAGGCAAACCTTCATAGCGAGTTGAAAATGCCCATGCAGTCACTACTACTACTGCAACAAACAGCAGCAGCTAGAGCCCTGCACCCCAAGGTTTTCACTTTTCCTTTTTTGTCATTCCGACGGCGCTCACTATGTGGGCAGGAGCGCTAGATTTTTATTTCCTCTGTGATCTTTGATGCAGCTAGTTCGTTCACAATCGCCATGCGCCGTCTAATTCACACAGTGGTAAAGTATATTTGACTGTATACATATATACGATGGACCGTGACGGGGGTAAGTGACGATTGATTTTTCTAACCGTTTTCTTTTTTTCTTTCGTGTGTTGTTTGCGCTTTGTGTTGATTAGCTGGTCGGAGCATTGGTGCTCGTGGCCGCTTTCGGACAGGCTCAAACCCGTGAAAGTCTCGAGCTACAGCAGCCTAATACTACACCAAGCGACCAATCCCAACCGGATAGCAACGAAACATTCAAAGCCGTTTCTGACGAACTTCACGAAAAAGTATCGGACACGAAAAAGTTGACGACGACGACCGAGACTTCGACAACTCCAGATGCTCCGGATACATCGAACGAAAAGGTAGAGTTACCCGAATTGGACGCAATCATCAGCAGTGTTATTCCACTCTCGAATAATGTAAAAGTCAACGGCACGACGCGGCATTCCGATGCTGGCGACGTATCCTTGGAAATGAGTTCAATTGAACGTCAAATAAGCCAAGTGATTGTAACAGTTAACGAGACCGTTAGAATTGACCCAGCAGCGCAGGCGGTCAACAAAACGACGTCCAGTGATGAAGTGGACACGGTGACAAATGTCCCCAGTCGAAACACGATCGGGAGCCGATTGCTGCGAAATCGGATAACCCGTTTGCAAACGACTACTGTCCGCAATGTTGTCCCGATTTCGAGAGATTCCAACGAAGAAGGCGATTCAAAAAAGAAAACGGTGAAAAGTGATGAGGTACAAAGCAATTCACCCAAACCTGTTCGCATCCGAACGACAACGGCCAGAAATCCAATTGCAAGAAATTCCGATGAAGTTGTTGACTCGACAACAACAACAATCACTCGTGCTCCAGTTTCGAGGAATCGATTCAACCGTATTCAAACGACCACAACATCAGCAACAACAGTTCGTAGTGATTCTGTTGAACAAATGGAAGATTCTTCCAGTAAAACGACGACGGTGCGCAGTTTGCCGTCTGGAAATCGTTTTGGCCGTTTGCGAACGACAACAGTGAGCACTCCAACAACAACAGACGATTCTAAAGAACAAATTGATGCGGTTAAAACAACGCCAACGAAGACAACACGCAATTCTCTTTCCGGCAACAGATTCAGCCGCGTTCGTACAACAACAGTCCGTGCAACAACCTCTAGCGATTCTTCTTCAGCTGAACGAGAGGATTTGGTGACTCCTGTTAGTACAACACAACCGACGACAGTCCGTGGTTCACTAGTGGGTAATCGTTTCGGCCGATTCCGAGCGACAACAACAACAGCGGCAACAACAATTTCGAAAGACTCTGGTGAACAAGACGAGTCTGTTACTCCAACACCATCGACGACGACAACTCGGAGTCTTGCCAGAAACAGATTCAGCAACTTCCGAGGTACAACGACGAGCTCGCCAGTTTCTAGAGACTCTGACGAGCAAATCGACAAAGTGAATGTAACTCAAACGACGTCACCGACGACGACGACGACGTCGCGCATTTTTGTTCCTGGAAATCGATTGAGCCGTTTGCGAGTAACAACAACCAGAAGCACTTCAACTTCGACCGCAAATTCGGATGAAGATATCGACACAACAACAGCGACGACGACGACGACGGCCCGGAATTTGAGAACGGGAAACAGGTTTAGCGGTCGGAGTCGATCGACGACAACAGTTCCAACAACAACAACAATTTCAAGTGATTCGGATGAACGTGACGATTCGGTAAATGGAACAACGACGACGGCCCGGAGTGTTTCACGAGGAAACCGATTTAATAATCGATTTCGAGCAACGACAACATCCGCGCCAACTACAACTACAATTTCAAAAAGTTCAGACGAACAAGAAGATTCAACTGTTGTCATTCCAAGTACAACAATTCGTAATTCGCTATTGAGAAACCGATTTATTCGAACGACAACAGTCCGTGTACCTACAACAACAGTAGAGGATTCAATTGAGCAAGAGGACGTGATGAACGGAACTCAGAAAATTAATTCCACATCCGCCGAAAGAGTGACGACAGTCTCCGCTATCAAATCCAGCGACTCCGGCGAGCAGGACGAAATAGTTAACGGAACTCTAACAACAACAGTACGTAATCTGGAATCGGAGGAGAAAATGGACTTGGTTAACTCGACTCAACAAGTGACGACATCTCGAAGTTCTATTTTCTTAAAATATTTCAATCGTTACCGGACGACGAAAGCCAGCCACTCGAATTCCGATGACAACTCCGATGAAGATGAAGTTCATCGAGCCAATGAAACGAGTGTCCAAGTCGACAATTCGACGTCCCGTCAAAATTTCTTGAATCGACTTCGATCAGCCGCAGCATCACTTCCAGCAGCTTCCAATCTGACAGCTCCCGTCACCGCAGCACCTTTGGAAACCACCAATAATAACTTGGGACGTAAAGATCGCGCTATTATTTACAATTCCGCCAAATCGGATAATCAATTGATTACTTCAACGATGTCGACCGTCCATGTGGAACCCACTCGTTCAACACCGCCGATGACGGCCCCACTGTCACCACCACCTCCGGGATTTTACACTTTCGGAAGTTCGGATGAAATCGATGACACCTTCGAGGACGATGATGAAGACGCAAGTCGTACACCTTATTTCGACCCGTTTTACGGTGTGCCATTAAGAGAAAGCTCAGCAGGTGTCTCTTCCAAAGTGGAAGAGAATTCTCTGGAAGTCGAAGACGTTTCTTCTGAAATGGAATTGAATAGCAGCGTCACTGTTAAGCCCGAAGATGAAAGTTCCGAGATAACCATGTCCGATATGGTTTCTTCGAAGGGGACTGACGTCCAGCATGTTTACTTGCATCCCAACGTGCAAGATGACGTTTCAGTGGAGATGGTCATCACAGTTCCCAATCACCCAACAGCACATCACGATGTCCAAAATCAAACGTTGATGGCTCAGCAGCAACACGCTTTCAATTTGGCCACGGCAGAGTCCGATGAAGGCAATGACGGCTCGGTTGAGGAGAAAGAAGGATCAGGAGATGCCGTCGAAGAGGACCAGAATGTCAAAAACAGTACAGCACCCGTCCAAGAGAAAATTGCCGATCCTGTGAAGGAATCTGATGAGGGTAATTCTAAGGAAAAGGAAGGATCGGGTGACGTTCCAGAGGATGCCAATTTCGGTGTAAATGACGCAACAAACACAACTAGAGTCGATGAGGTGTCCGCGAATAATTCGGATGAAAACGACGAGAACTCTTCACTGGAAATTGATTTGAGCAAACTCACCGATATACAACGAGCATTGACAGATGTGAAACCTGATGAAGTAGTGATTCCGGATGTCGTTCCAGAGTTGCAGCGTTTTTTCACGGATGCCAATAAACCCGTCGAATTGTTTTTGGAGGATCGAAATCACCAAACGACAACAATCGCCTCAGTGCCAACAAAAGTGACGAGAAATCGGAACGAGAGCGTGATTAGACCAACTCCAAGTAATGATGAAGTCACGATGAAATTGAAAGAACTTTTAACGAATCCAGTCGTCCAGCAGCGACTCGAAGCCATCGACGGTCGCTTGAAAAGCACGAAAAGCGCCAGAGTCAAGCGTCTCATAGAGAAATATTTAGCTGCTCTTGCCAAATTATCAACCAACAGCGCAAGCACAGTCTCGACCAGCAGTTTCTCTATATTTCTTCCATTATTAATCACTTGCTTTTTGTTTGGGTTTTCATGAATTAAGGTGTATTGAGTAGCAAATGATGCTCCTCCCCCTGTAAATTGTTTAACTGTCCAGTTTGGTCCCTTAAAATTGTGTACTTATTAAAAAAAAAAAAACAACGTCGTATCCGCCAACTTGCTCAACATATCCATGATCCATTACTCATCTATATCAAAAGCAGTGTGTATACAAATAATTGGTTAGTGTAACCCACAATCCTGCACGCACACCACAGCACCCATATTGTTTTCTCTATAAACAGTCTGCACACCTTTCTTCTCTTGTCCTAATATCCCTCGGAAAAAAAAGTGGAAAATACAGATACGACAATTCATGCAAATTATTATACAACGACAAGGTTTTGGAATAACATTTTCGTGACGATCAGATATTGGGGAAGTCATCAAACGACATTAAGTAATTCCAAATTGGTTTTCGAAAGTTATAGCCAGCAGCTACATAGCTGTTCAAGAGGGCTATGAAATAATACTGAGAAGAGAATGTACTCAAAGTGTGTGGACAATTTCTCTGTGATGGACAACGCCCATGAAAAAGATGCGGTGTTGAATATCGCGAGCCATTGCAACGTCCGCATATCACACAAGGATTGCGTGTAACTTGCCATTGCCATAGGGTTATTGCCTGCTATAGAAACGTCAGTTGTAGTAGGACAGAAATAAATGCAAAGGTATTTTATAAAGGCGTTTTTAGACATCAACAATCCATGTTTGATTTCCTCGCCCACATAGAAACCTTATATTGCTATTAGAATAAATCTAGATGCATAACAAGGTCTCTCTTACTCAAATGATGACGTCGAATGCGTAATAACCTGTTTTCCAAATTGTTTTTTTGTTTTGTTTTTTTTTGCTACTCAAACTCACGGTGTCCTTGTCTATCGGCTGTGAGCATTCATGACGTGTGATCTGATCATATTGTGACTATACAGTGGTGTCTAGACTAATGTGCATTGCTGCACACAACGGCTAGTGCCAAGGCCGACTGCTTCGATTAAATCCACCTTTCACTTCCTCTTAGTTTTGGACGGATTCGATGCGCTGCTGTTTTATTTCTCAAATTCTAACAAAATCCATTCTAATAAGATGACGCAACCCTGAACGAGATTTCACCAACTCATAATTCATCAAATATCTGTTTAACGCGCTCTAATAAAAACTATTGGGTTGCACAAACCGATTATTCATCTGTTTTCAAAACGTGCCACAAGGTTATGATGAATCTAAAGAAGGACTTTTGAGTTATCCAAAAAAAAAATTTTAGTATCGTTTACTTTGAGGGATAGAGTAAGAATATTATGACCTTGCGCACCAAAACGTGCACCAGCAACTCCGGCTGGCCATCGAAGGTTTTCCTGTTTTGTTTGTTATTTTGAAAATTGGCGCATCAACATATAATACACATTATAAATCTGTGCGCCAGCAAACCAAGTATTCTATTTCCTTCGTGTTACTTCGCCAGTTTAGTTTGTTCAACATGAGCGTCCAGTTTTATTTTAGGGTAAAGAAAACAAATTATAAGCCGACTATATAAGAACCTTAAATTTGTTTTGGCTTTCTTTTTTAGTGTTTCTTTTTTCTTTTGTGTTTTTGCTTGACCAAATAGCTCGTCGAAGCATTCGTGTTCGTGACCGTTCTGGGTGCGGCTGATTCCTTTGTCACCAATACCAATTTCACCGGAGAAGCTACCCAACCGTTGCCCGTTGCCGCTGAAAATTCAAACTTCGCCTATGGAACCGGAATTGAAAACGCCTATTATCCGCAGACGACCGTCGACATGGGAGTTTATCCCGGAGAACAATCCTATCAATCGAAGACGACCGAACAAGTTGGCTTCTTTGATGTGATTAGATCACTCACAAACGTGTTCACTGGATTAGTTGGACGAGTCAACAGTCCAGGCAACTGTCGAGTATTCCCCGATGGGAACGCCTAGCGACCATCGAGAGTGAAATTCTTCTTTCCCAACATTCTGAAGAGGACACCGCAGATGAAGACACTTTCGACGACAGAGTCATATCGTTGCCCGTCGCTGAGGTTCCCATCTCCGTGCGACTTGCGAAAGTCAAGCAATTAGTTAAATCTCACTTCGCTCCGCAATCGAGACCAAACATTTACGATGGCTATCCTCAATACGCTCCCGTGGCTATTCACGACCCGATGAGTCAAGTGCCTGAAAATTTCGGCTGCAACAGCAGAATATGTCTGTGGAAAAAGTGAAGAATGTTAGAAATTTGTTTCCGGACTAATCAGTGGAACGGGAAATGATGTTCGAACACCAAGTAGCAGAACGCTATGCAACTTTCAAATATAAATACCGTGAATTTCATAACATATACTTCGACGGCAGTTTGTGGAAACACATAAACATGCCATTGAGAAGAATCGATTCTCTTTAGTATCCATTAATTACCTTTTATTTTACGTATTATATTGGTTTTTAATATTAGGTATATGGTCACGAATTCTTACAGTGTCGCGGTGTACTATCCCAGTTTCATAATCATTCCTTGAATTAAAACTAATATTTCATATTCCATTTCCTTTTTATAACTAATTGCATTCAATTAATAGCATTCAAGAGAAACATCGAGATCATCTTCAAAATCTTAAGTGAAACTGGAACCCTATCGTATTATCCTTATCAATTTAGATGAAATAAAATTCAAGAAACGGGTCAGTCGGATTTGCACGCTCACGTGATTACAAGCTGATACCGACATGCAGATGGACAAAAAACTATTTTCAAAACGTCTTCGGATCCCTTTCAGTTTTCTATGTTCTTATAACCAATAAATTTATTCATCTCCCGTCTTTATCTTGAGTCAATTTTCGGATTTAGATAAGCATCAATCCAGTTGCAATTACATAATCCAAAGTTCAGCATATATTGCGTCAAAATGTAATCTAAGACTAGGCCTATGCTCGTTTCGGCTCGTTTTGACTGACTTGATGACGGTAGATTAAAATTATTATCTTATTTCACTAAGGGGACTTTGAGGATCGTAGTTGTGAATAGGATAGTTATAGTATACATACATAAAGTATACATACTTCCTAGCTGCCGTTGGTAAGTACTTATAACGGTGCAGTTTCTCCTCCTGATAGAATTCGTCGACAAGTTCCGTGCCGCTCGTAAAATCGCGGGATTCGTGAATAGTCTCGGCATATATAGTTGCCGTGATTTAAATTCCATTCACCCACCTTCAGTTCCTTCTTCTTCGGAGAAAGCACAATGCAAAGCTCATTTGGGAGCTTCGCTATTAGCCTATGGGCGTTTATTGAACTCCATTAATTATTAGACTGAAAACACATAACAAGCTTAAGGGAAACTTACCTGATGTGGGTCAATAACCATAGGAGATACACCATGTCATTTCCTGTAACGGTTGTGAGCCTCCGGATATTCTTAGCTGAATTTTGTCCATGGTTACTCTATTGAGTTGTTTAATTGTAATTAATTAATCGTCATTCTTAAACCAATGGACTTCTCATTGCTAGCTGCTGGACTATCAATTCCCAAGAAATTATGAGCCCTATACCGTAGTTACCGTACTGTAATCACTCGTGTCAATTACGCAATATAAAACTCAACCGCATCGCAACTAACCAGCCCAATAAAAGAGAAAGGGAGTGCAGTGAAAACAGATCAAAGATTATCGCATGCTATCCAATCTAATGACCTGATACTGGGAATATCCCAATCAACTACGCGCTGTAAAGCACACACGGAATTGAAAGTCAAAATTTTCGTGAGGATTTCCAAGCGGCGTTGGATGTTAGATTCCGGCATAATCCGCTCATCCGTCTGCTTCTTATACTAGCCACAAATGGTAATTTTGAAAAAGAGTTGGCACACGTTTGTTACAACTGATGATAGAGGGCACGGACGGGTCTGATCTAATAATAAACTTTGTCGTGCCATGGCCGTGCTTTCAATCCTTTACGGCATTCACGCGAACGCAGTGAAACTGAAACTGAGGAGATATAGGGAAGTAGACGAAACAGTCATAAAACTGTGCGCTCTAGGCATTTCTCAATAGAAGCTGGTGACTAGCATTGCAACATCGCGCTCTTCCGCTCCAAAGTTACACTCTCAGTTGCCAGTCACGCCCATGTTGCTACACGAAATCACGAACGCGGCTGTCATTCACGATGCAGTTCCAGTGTGAAATGGTCTAAAAACTTGACGAATCGAGTGATATTTTCTTGAGACAGTCACGTTTGGCGAAGGTAAGTAAAAAAAACTAAATACCAAGATAAATGTTTTTGGTCCTTTTGCGTGATTCACGATAAATTTGATTTAGGTTACTAGAAAAGACCGGCTAGGCAAAGTGTGAAGATCATTTGAGTTGATAGTTATTTTTAAACCCTCATTTAAGCTAAAATAAACATCTGCAAGGTAAGTTCATGGATGTTGATAGACCAAAAGTTTCTTATTTTTTAAAATATTATTGCTTTGGAGTTACACTAAGAAATGCATTATGAATTTAATTCAGATTATTAATAACCGAAGAAATGGCTGAAGACGTCGAAGAAAATTCATTCACCGAAGAAGAAGACGTTGCACAATGTATCGAAGAATGTGTAAGGCCAGGATCGCCTGGATTGAATCACGCCAAACTGAGACAAGTCGTCCGCAGGATCGAAGAGACAATATTAAAACGCCAACTCAACAACATCGAATTGGCTTTTATCCAAAGAAAATACGTTCAAGTCGTATTGAAATTGTGGCTAGACGAAAGTCTAGAAAAGGTTGACGAGGAAATGAAGTCGACTGATTTCAGCACAGAAATGTCTGCCTTATTGAAACAACTGGAATCTATTCGCTGTTTAAGAAATATTCAACTTCTAGACCAAAACTCGAAGCTTAAAAGTTGGTGCGATGGGGAACGTCTCCGTTTGATTCTCGGCCAAATCGACGTCTTCGAGACTGCACCATATTCGTTCACTCTAGTCAATAACCATTTCCAACAATTCAAGAAATCTTGCACGGAAAAGGTGTTTTCTCAATGCTTGAGCGATAGAGACAACGCCGAGAAGCACCTGAAATTCATTTCGGCTCTGAATGAGTTTTTGTCGTACGTCAATCTCGACAACAGAAGGCCCAAGATGTTTGCTGATTGCTTTCTGCAAAATTACGTTGTAAACGACAACAGCAATGGCAGGGAGTTGATCCAGCGACTAGTGGAGCGTTGCGATATTCATTTGAATGAAGATCCTTCTGGAGTGGTTGAAAAGTTTGTAGGATCGGCCAATTCACTAGCAGCGGATGAATGGACACCAAGATTACAATCTCTGACTAAAGAGACTTGCAGGAAACTTTTGCTTCCTCTCCTGACAACCGAAATAAAGAGAGAGGGTGAGAGAAGGATCGTCGTTGTTAAAGGAATCGCCATCCTTGTCAGCAAAATAAAAAAGCGAATGGCACAATTGAAAGGCGAATCGAATGCCCAAGAAGTGCAAATTGTTGGATTGGCATCTATTCACGTGGACTGCAACCTGGAGCGAGAAATCTGGCACGGGATCAACGTGGTCGTCGTCACAGACAAACTTTTCATCGACGGTGATTTCCACTGGGATGTATCCGGTCAGAACTGTTATGCTCAATTAGGCACCGCACGTGAAGGTCAACTTTCAGGCGATGATGGTCTGGCTGGTACGCAATTTTATTTAATTTTTTTCCCCTTATTTAAAATGCAATGAAATAAATCCTTGTCGTTATTTTCTTAAAGGAAATCACGGTCTACCGGGCGAGAGTGGTGGTAACGTGTGCGTCTTATGCAACGAAATGTTTAACGGTGATAGATGGACTATTTCGTCACAAGGAGGCTTCGGAAGCAATGGACAGAATGGTGGACACGGCAAAAATGGAAAAGATGGTGAAAATGGAGCCTCAAAATGGTTTAAATCAGATTTCAATTCAGAATTTCCAACTATGTCAAAATGGTCTGGCAGTTCCTCAAGTTCAGCCGTGAACACAACTTTGCGTACACTTGAACGCATTTTACCTAGCGATAATCGAACTTATGGAAAATATAAAACATCTGGAGGTGATAGAGAATCCTTTTTCATCGAAGGCACACGCAAAAATGGGGGGACTATAACAGTTTCGTTTGAATGCGGGGCAAGAAGACACTCTTTAGTCTTATGCCAAGGTTGATAAATGATTATTCGTATATGTTTGGGTGATTACTACATTTCTTGTTTGTTTGATTCAGGTGAAAAGGGTAAAGCCGGTCAAAAAGGAGGCAAAGGCGGCCAAGGAGGCAAAGGTGGACAAGGGGGATATGGTGGTTCAATCACGATTGAAAATTTCTCCGGAGAACCGCTCGATGGTCCTATCTGCGAGGAAACTAGAGGAGCATCTGGTCGTGAAGGTAAACATGGAGACGGTGGTAAACATGGCAAACACGGCAAATCAGCTGGTGATGTTGGATACATTGACAAAGTGGCCATCGGTTGGGATTTGGGATACGAAACAAGATATTTTGGTTTCAACGGTGACGTTGCACTGTATATTGACTATTCATCAAGTGAACCAGACAGTGAACCGTATGCTCGATGTCATCCCCACGGTCGAGGATTACGCTACGGCTCAATAGAATATACCAGTCGGCCGGTGACTGACCTCGGGACGCAAGAGGAGAAGACGACCAAAGGGCGACTCAATCGTACGGAAAGAGATACAGAAGCCGTTAGGAAGAAAGCTGTAACTCGCCAGAGTCTTGGACAGCACATGACTCAAATAATGGAACGGAAGCAGATGAGTCAGAGCCTCCAAGCCAACATGGCCTCTATGATGGAAACGAGTCAAACTGCGGATGTCAATTTAAATGAACGAGCAACTGTTCAGGAAGAGAATGAAATGGAATGCGAGATCAAGTTGGCGTTCGTCAGGAGAATGGATAGCCGACGATTGGAAACAACTTCTTTCACTTTGAACAAAAAAGATACTCGTCTAGCTAAAGATGTATACGATCCATTTTACAGCGAAAATGGAGTACAGGGAAGCACATTTTGCACCCTATGTTTCAGCCGCGAAGTCGTTAACAAATTGGAAGAAGCAAAAGACTATCCTATTCAAAATTCACCTGTTATTTTGAGTCCAAAAGCCCTTGTTCGCTGTCTCGAACAATTGGCGACAACAGACGGAGTCGATAACCTCTTGCACTGCATTTTCGGTCAAAAAGAATCGTTCGGTTCTTACTTGTGCAAAAAAACGGAGACTTACCGCAAGCATATGTCTGCCTACATTCGAGCTAATGGCACAACCAATTTTCACGCATTCTCTTCCCTTATAAAGCGATTCGTGTTTGAAGTGAAAGAGGACGACACAGATTTCCCTGTCGCCAATGCCAAAAGAGAAGAATATTTGAAGTTTAAAGACGACCATCAACTGTGGAGGATTGTAGAGTGGGTCCAAAATGACTTAAAGAAAGAAATGGTCAAGTCTGAGAATAAAAAGTTGGTGAAGCTGTTAGAAAAACATGGGAAAACACTAGAGGAGAAGGTGAATTATGTCATAAACCGTTATTTGTCGGAAGAAGATGAAGACAATAAACAAGACGCCTGAGGCTTGGGATGAAGCTTGGTCTTCGTGCAGTCAATATTTCAAAAAAGTTGTCAAGAGCCTTAAACAAAAATTTGATTGGAAAGAAGTTGCCAAGTCAACGACATTGATGGAAGAGTATGCGAAATTTGTTGAATCACCGTTGACTACTCTGGGTCGATCTGAGCTGGAGTTAATAGCTCTCATCTACGACATGAAAATTCACATCTATATTGTCGATGACGAAAACGCCCAAAACAATAACGACGATGAAAATTCACCGCCATTCAAATTCAACGAAACGCTCAACTCTGATGGGGGCGAAGAACACTTTATCCTTTACGAAGGAAAAAGTACATGGCAAAAACTTGAAGTGAATCCTAAGCTACGACACTTTTTGGAGCAACGACATCGTCAAGCTGCCACTTTACGTCAACAAACTGATACCGTACCAGTTAATGCTGAAATAACTCCATCGTCCACCGATCCCGACCGCGCATCTCCGCGGGAGGAAACAGCCATCACAGCAGAATTCAACAAATTATCGTCCTGGTTTGAAAAGAACTACACTCGCAATCGACAAGTCATCACTTCCATCCTTATGCTCAATCCTCAATACGGTGACACTTCAGATGTACTATCTAAATTACTTTGGCGTCATCTGACACCAAATAACCAATCGTCTTTCAGTCCTGATGTCAGTCTAATAGACGAATTTGCCTCTGATATTTGCTCCCTATCACGACAAGTTCTGGATCACAACAGCAGGGATTTGGACCCGATATTTTACCTGCACATCGTCGACAAATTTTGCCCGCATCGCTGGGAATACGAATTCCTTTTGCAAGAAATGGAAGGGAAGATGCTAGTCGTTTTACAACCCGATGAGAGAAAAACTTGGAGACGCGCTTTGTATAAGCTGAGTAGTCGAATGATATCCTTGCTACGAGATCGTCTCATCGCTTCCGGAATCGGAAATTCTTGTCTTACAACCGAGAAACTAGGAAGAACTTTGAAAATGTTGGCTGACGATTTGCTCTTCACAGAAGACGATATCACCCGCCTTGGTCATCTGACACTTAACGACTGGTTCTTTGAACTCAAAAGCAAAATGTGGGAGAAACAAGTGAATAACTTGTCATCACTGAAAGGAATCGAAGACAAGAAAGAAGTGGTCTACTTGCTACTAGAACTAGAAAACAAAAAGGGGGAACCATATTGCCACAATTTAATCAGAGAATGTCAAGGTCCTCCCCTTATGAGTGGATCAGACATTGTCAAGCTACTCCAGCAAAGACTATACTCGGATGGATCTTCTTTGGTGAATTCCGGACAAGAGCGGACGTTCGAAGACATCATATCAGTTATGAAAACAGACGGCAATACATCAACTGGCGTTGAGTCTCAACTGGGTGATGTTGAAGTGAATGTCTTAATAAGCAAATCAGAAGAGATGACTCTCGAAAAAATTAAATGGGTTGGCCGATTTGATAGTCTTCCACTAGAAGATATCAAGTATTGGGCGCTGAAGGAAGCGGAAAACAAAGCTAAAGACTTATCGTTGGCTGAATTTCTCTTTGTTTACGATCGCGCAATCGAATTGAAAATGCGATTCCGGTTACGAGACACTCAACGAGTGACCATCACGAGTTTATTACACAATAAAACCAGTTCGCTAGCTCAAGTGTCAACAGGCGAAGGAAAATCGCTGATTGTCGCTGGAGTGGCCATTTACCGCGCCCTTTGTGGTTTGAAAATTGACGTCATCACAAGCAATGGTGTGCTGGCCCTTCGCGATTCCAACACATCGGTGGCCGACGGAGGATTACGTGATCTATACGAAGCTTTCGGCGTTTCCGTGTCCAACAATTGCAGTGAAGTAGAAGACGATCGCGTCCGGTGCTATGACTGTTCAGTCGTTTACGGAGAACTGTCCAATTTTCAGCGCGATTACCTGTTGGATACCTTCTACGGCCGAAACATTCGGGGTGATAGAAGATTTGATTGTGTCATCGTAGATGAAGTTGATTGCATGTTGCTAGACCGAGGCAACAACATGCTTTACCTATCACACGACATTCCGGGTATGGAGATGTTGGAATCGCTCTACGTCTTCATCTGGGAAAAGATTCGAACTTCCCGGGTCAGTTTGGAACAAATAAAATCGGATGTTCTTTACGATCTCTTTGGAGCTATTACCAAAGACGATTTGGAAGCTATCGATTCTTCTTTGAAAAATAATCCATCGGAAAAGAACGCGATATGGGCATACTTGATCAAAAATGACATTCTTGACGAACGAGGACGACTAAAAGTAGAGAATGTTGAAAACATGAAGAATAAGATCAAGTATCACGGCCGTCTAAACCACAAATTGGTTTATTATCTCAGAAATGTCATTGAACGTAATCGTCGCATCCGGATACCTCGGCAACTTTTGCCCTTTGTTGACCAACACCTGGAAAGCTGGCTGGCGAACGCGGTGAGAGCACTAGTATTAAATGCAGACGAGCACTATGTTGTCGATCAAGACAGAACAGGAACCAGTCCTGATCTCAATCCCCAAGTCATCATCATCGATCCCGACACTGGAACCGACCAGACTACATCGCAATGGGACGGAGCGCTTCATCAGTTATTACAACTAAAAGAAGGATGTCAAATATCCATGCAAAGCCTTAAAGCCGTTTTCGTTAGTAACGTCACGTACATCAAACGCTACGCTAAATTAACGGGTCTTACGGGAACGTTAGGCTCGCAGCCAGAACGAGACTTTCTACAGCAAACGTACGAATGTGATTACTTTACTCTACCAACTGCTTATCCTAAAGTGTTCACTGTCAAACAAGCGCAAGTAGTCAAGACAGAAGATAAATGGCTAGAGACCATCGCGAATGAAACACGCCAGACTGTGTTGAATGAAAAAGCTCGTTCCATGGTCATATTTTGCAAATCCATCAATGATGTGAAAATTACGCATCAACGTCTTAGGGAGGAATTTACAACAGAAATTTCTGCGAAGAAAATGAAAATCCATTGCTACACTCGCGACTATGAGAAATTCGAGTTTGAAAGTAACGAGATGGACGTCGGACACGTAATAGTGGCAACAAATTTGGCAGGCAGAGGCACGGATATTAAGATCAGCAACAAATTACGAGATAATGGAGGTTTGCATATATGTTTGACTTACTTGCCGGATAATGTGCGGATCGAAGAACAAGCTCTAGGTCGTGCTGGTCGTAAAGGAGCGCCCGGAAGTGGAATCCTGATTTTGTGTGAATCACCAGAGCCATCAGACACGGCAACTGACTACTGGGGAAGTTGCAAGATCTTCGACATGAAAGAAGAGCGAAACCGCCAAGAGTTGCAACGCATATCCAGTTTAGCTGACGATTTCTTCCGCAATATTGGCAAACAAGAAAAATGTTTCGAACTATTCTCTCGGCATTACGCGAAACTCAAGCGTCAGCTGGACGAATCGAAAGACAAAGTTGAAATAGACATGATTTCTTTCAGCGCTCTCGACCAATGGGCTTTATGGCTGGACTCGGTCGATGATGGCCACACTTTCGAATCCATGTCCGTTGAAAAAGTGCTGAAGAGATTGAAAGACGAACTCATTGATAAACTGGAACTGTCAAGTGATATCGAATGGATCCTGCTCGTTCAATTGTTATTGCCAAACAATTGGCCACACGCAAGAAAAATCCTGACTTGTCAATGGCTGCTACCCTTTTAGATCGACTAATCAAATCTAAAGACCAAAATTTCTTCTATCCAGCAGCCCACTACTATCGGGCACTAGTGATCGTCAAGGAAGGAAATTTCAGGAATAAAAAGACAAAATTTTTTCAAACATTACGTGCCGCTGAAGCCATTCTTGAACAGCACATTAATTTGCAAATGTCTTACTCACAAACCGTTACCCAAACAATGACAAAATCTGATGGAGGAAACTCCTTTTGCGTCATCGATGCCTACAAGCAACAGAAGGAAAATGCAACTAAAATAATGGAACACTTTCAAAATTCCATTCGCTCTTTGCTCGGTAGCCATTGTTCCGTGTCAGGTCTCCAAGAAGCCGGAATCGATGAAGCAAAAGCGGACGCTTATTTTAAACAATTAGAAAGTTCTTTGTCCATCGTATGTCATGTGAACAGCGTCGATAGTGTACCCAATCGAGATTTTGCTATCCAACAAATTGCCGACGATTATGGAGTCAAGAAAAGTTCTCTCATTCAATTCCTAAATGCAAATGAAAATCGAACCACTTTAACTGAAAAGGAAATGGAGAAAAATCTGAAAAACAGTAGCGTGATACAGTGCACCAGAAAAGCATTTTGGAAATTGCTCGTCAAGGCTAAAGTTTTGGACGATGTTCACAAGTGTGCTATCCTGACTAAATCTGATTGTGACGGTATTCATGGGTTTGACCAAAGTCAAAAGATTGACGATGAAATTGGTATGGACAGCTACATTCTTTACAATCCGACGTATTCCAGTCAGAAGGAATTGCTGGAGCAAAACAAAGTTTTATTCCGCAAGGATTATCTTAAATCTATTCTCGGTACCAAAGAATATCGGCGCAAGAAGAAAAGTTTCGAATCTAACAAGATCGCCCGCCTCAATTTCGTCAAACTAAAAATGGTCGATTTGACAGAACTCGGCCAACTGAGTTTCGAAATTTTAAATCACAGCACCAAAATCCATCCGGATGAATGTCAAAAAATTTGGAATGCTCTGAAAGCGCAAGGAATCATTGATGAACTAGGTAATCTTGCTCAGGATTACAAGGGTCAACAGTTTTCTTACCCCGAATGTCCTATTTACGAGAATCCCGTTGGAAGACTAGTGGAAAGGACTTTCCTGGCCGAATCGGTGAGGCGTCAATGGCTTAACGAAAAAGATCCCGACCGATTAAAAGCCATAGCTGATTTAGCACTAAAACCTTATCAAGACTTGTTGGCAGATTTAATGGGAGCCCACATTATCTCTGGAGCCCAAGTGAATGAAAAAAAAGATGCGGACGATTTAGAAAAAGCTGTCAAAGAAATCACCGAAGACAAACAGGATAGGGGTCGTATTGTATCGTTCTTGAAAAACCACCAAGCCGTTTACGCCGCACTGGAAACGCCGGATGCTGCATTAGAATCCATCGAACCTTCTATCCGGCAACGAAGTGACATGAACAACATTTCAACGGAACTCTACGTATTTCGTCTCCTTGGTTTTGATCATGTGATTGAAATGAAAGAGGAAAAAAGATCGTGGAAAATGATTTTAAGAGCTTCCCTGATCATTGTTTTCGGTGTCGCTCAAGTCGCTCTTGGAGCTCTCATCCAAATGAAATTCGCTGGACTAATGACTCACACTGCTTCGGGACTAATGTCCGAAGGCGTATCTGACATCCTGTTCGCCATGTCCGCTCTATGGTCTGGCAACAATTTCACTTGGGCTGATTACGGTCGTCACAAACTCATGAGCATTGCCATCACTGCCTCCACCATGGGCATTGCTGCTGTCTTTTCCAGAGGTGTAAAATTTTTCAAATACGGATTCAAAACAGTAGGTCCCGCTTTCAAGGAAGGTGGGAAAATAGCTGCACAAAGCGCAAGCGCAATGAAATTAACAACCGGGACCATCGTGAAACAAGTCGTGAAAACCACCTGTATCAAAATCGGGCAGTCTGTTGGTTTTGGATTGCTCAACAAGCAAATAGAGTCCATCGTCAACAGCCAACTTGCCAATATTTGCTGTGCGCTAGGCACAAAACTCATCGAAGACATCAACAAAGAAGTCGTACAAAATTTTACAAACATGAAGGAGACATTGAATCGCCTCTACAGACTGTACGGTCCAGCTGAAGCTCAGCGTCTTGTGTCTGAAAAGATGCAACAGGTTACGACTGGCTGGGTCCAGAAAGGACAAGAATGGCTTTCGAAAGTTGTCGGTTCCATCGCTTCTGGACTGAGTGAAGCTCTTAACAAAAGGCAAATGGTTGGCGCCGCGAGCAGCGCATTTAAAATAGCAACCAAAGTGCTGCAGATTATCAGCAAGTGCGTGGACAAATTAAGTGTCGTAATCAAACTAGTTGACTTGATGGTCACGCGCACCACACAGTTTCACTCAGAACTGAAAAAGTGCAACGACAAATCAACAAAAGAATTAGGTAATGTCGACGCTAGAGAAGTAGAGCGCTTCCAACAAAAAGTGCAGGACGATATGAAAACAGCACTGGGTAGAGAAGCTGGTCAAATGATCGAATCGTGGACGACACAAATGTTACAAAATGCAGCTAAACAAGTCGTCACCATGTCAGCACGCACTATCAAAAAAGTCCATCAAGAACGTAAAGAAAAGAGGTACCGTGAAGAGTTGCTTAAACTGCAAGAGGAACGACGTAAGGCTAGCCAATCTTCGGGAGAAGAAGGATCAAGTGACGTGCCTGTTCATTCACCATCCGAAGCACACGTGAAAGCTTGTCTGACCCTGATGCGCAAAACCAAAGATCCCAAACTCTTTGCTGCACTTATTCGTGAAGGAGTTCCAGCTGATCGATTCTGCGCCGATGCGCTCACCAGCGCATTGCCAGCTGTCTTGAAGAAACTTGGTGTTGAAAATGCCAATGTTGCGGTTCGAATTGAGAGTTCCGACGGCCATTTGGTTCATGAAAGTGATCCTGCTAATCCTGATGCTATTGTCATCAAAGTAGAACGAGCAGTTAATGGACAGTCAATGGGCCACTTCTACAGCAGCAATGATAGTAATGGTCCTGCTGGTAATTCAGCAACTGGTTATGATTGCATGTTCGAGTGTCTCGCGAGTCAAATTAAAGCCCAATACAACGTGGAACTGAATCCGACACAGTTGCGTGAAGACGCCGCCGCAATGGTTGAAAAGGATCAGTCAGTTTCTCAGGCCATCAGAAATGGCTGGCACAGGTACACTCTCGACAAAGGATTCTACGGAGCAGGGGAACTTTACAGAAGCAAAAAAGATTCTTTCGGAAGATGTGGCGATTATGGATCGGTGAAAATGCATTCGAAAAAAGGCGAGGTCGAAGCTGATCATCAACCTGCCAAATCTATGTGGAAAGAAGCCAAAGATAACTGGGTAAAGAACTTGAACGAAAATAACTTCCCAAGTATGAGTATCCCAAGAGATTTGCACAAACAAACGTTGAACTATGCAGGCAAGGCAAAATTTAACAGTGAATTCAATATGCAGCAAAAGAAATTCATGCACGAAGGCAAGTACGCGGAAGCTTTGTTTCACGCCGTCGACAAAAACTGGCTGGAACCGATTTTCCGGAACGAGTCGGCAGAAGTCATAGACAAAGTTTACAAAAATTTGACCGATGATTATTTGAACTCGGCTTTAAGTGCAAACATAATTGACCATCACGAAGTGGAAGACCTTAAAAGGCGATTTACTCAAAAATACAACGAAGCTACAGCTATCAAAGCCAGAAAACGTGCTCAACAGTGGAGCAGCTAATGGAGTAATGGATATCCTTCGGCGGACCGAGTTCGCAAACTTTTCTTAGTCGAAGAATGAAAATTTCAAAACCAAAACTAATCAGTGGCAAAGTCATCAGTATACTAGTTTTTTTTACAAGTGAGCACATTTCACATCTGATTTCAATGAATTATTACATTTTTTTTATTACTGAATTGTGGATTTTCTAAATACTTCTTTTTCATGCATAAATAAAAGCTTTGGTGATAAAATGAGCTGTGCTTACCTGCGAAATAATTGAATCACCGTTTTGAACTTGAAGAATTAAATGAAATTTGGTTGATAGCGGCGCCTTTCAGCACTAGCAATAAAGTCAATTAGCGCTAAATTATGTGAAACAATTCAAATGGAAGACTTTAGAGTCTTAGACGCAAGAATGTTCTTTCGTAAATGCCAATATAATGCGGACAGTCGACGTGATTATATGAGTTCAGATTCCGTATTCTAGTATATAGATTAACTTCCACCGGAGAACGACCAAAAGAACTGCTGCGATGACGTCAATTAATTGAAGTACAAAATGTAGACTTTGCAGCTTGTTCGTGTTGAAACAAAACAAGTGAACAAATTTTGAACATTTCCACTGCGTCGCAACTCTTTTGTAGGTCCAGTTGTTTAACTCACCACCTGTGTATTGGGCAAATGTGCATACACTGCTGCAGCGCTACACACACACACTGTACAATTGGTACAGTAAGTTTTTTAAAACAGACGATGAAATCTATGTTAATTAATTCGTAACAAAAAACTGTTTAAATTATTAAAGTAATCCTGTTTTGTTAGTGGCAGAAAAATATTATAGCGTTCTTGATATTGGTGTCTCCTCTGAAGACGTTCCGGTACCGTGATTTCATGCGGCCATTAAATATCCATATCTGATTCGACCAAAATAGCTGTAGACTTATGATACGTCTGAATGCTATTGGGCATGGTATTCTTGTGTGGCTCCAGTAATTAGACAAAGCTGTTAATTTCACCGTTTTTTCCGATATGTGTCTACATATTTTTAAAAATGTCCTTACCAAAAAACGGAACACGTCTTCATCTAGATTATTAGTGTAGAGATTTTTAAGCCGGAAGGAATGCTGTAACAAGAATAAATCACACACGTTATTACGACCGGGCAGCTGATGCTGAATCCTTTTTCATCCGAATACCTTGATGTGGGCCTCGCAAAGTTTTATGACGTTAATATCACTGTCGTCGTTACCAAACGGATTCACGGCCGCTCTGCCAAAGCTGAGCCAAGCGATGAAAACGAAAAACTATGTGCACATGCAACAAAAAAAACTATTAATATAACTTGAATAACGATCATATTGAGACAAAAACCTGAATGTAAGGCATAACGGGAAAGTAGCTGATAATATTGCGAACGAATTCGTTTTTAAACGCACGAAGATTTCGAGCCATGGTCAAAACTGTACAAAACCAGTACACCACCAAGACGACGGCCTAGTAGAAGAAGATAAGATTAACTAGAATGTATCAAAGTAAACAGACGTCATTTGTTTGATTTTTTACCTGGATAACTGCGTATGGAATGTTCTGTTTAGAAAACTGAACAAATAAATCCATCGTGAATGCATCTCGGGTGGAAATAAGTACGCAAACGAAATTGAAAAGTGCGCACATACCTTGATGGTGTTACCGCAACTCTTTTTGAACGCCATCACGGCCTCGACGTTCTTGATGTGGCTCGATTCTTTGATGTAACGATCCTCCTTCATAGACTCTTTCAGCAGTAGAAGCATCCCTGAATTGGTCAAATAGATTAGGATAGATTTAAATGAATTTTTAAAAAGCGCTTTTATATTCTAAACGGACATTCTATGACGACCAGTGGACGTGGTGTGACCGTAACGGGATTGTCTTCGTCTAGAAGAATGCGCTTTTCCTCCTCCAAAAGAATTCCTATCAATATAAAAAGTATTGACTCGCTCATTCGTCAATAAAAAAAAACTTCTAAAACAAAGTTCAACCTGAATCCTGGATTGCTTGCAAGTTGGGAAATTCACGTCTCAAAGGATGACAGATAATGCGGAAAGTTAGGATCCACGCTAGGACTGTCCAGCGAGCGTACAAGTCAACAATGGCTGGACCCTTTTTCGTTTCGATTATTCCCAAAGAGTTATACAACAGTTCCTGCTAAACTATAAATTAAAACTGGTGACGTTATACTTCTGGCAAATTTGGTTTCAGGGACATGGTGAAAAGTGTGGTGATTCTGTCCGTTCCCGGTATGGTCATCTGCGTCGTGAATAGCCGTTGTAATGCTGTATTCGTAAAGAAGCCCAGCATTATCATCCAGTTAAATGTGCGAGTGTATCGGGCAAGGTACGAAGTCAAAGCTTCAAAATTTCTGCAATTTGCGTCAACGTGAATTGTTACGATTTGAAAAATCAAAAATTTCAGTAAATACAGGGAACTTACCTCACTTGTTCTTCGTCCAGACCGAAATTGTAGAGCACCGTCAACGAGAAATAGCAGATGAGAAATACTAGCGAGTGTTTCCAAATCATCCTGTAAAGATTCCACCTTTTTGGAGTGACGGATGGATGTCAAATTTTAGAACACTTTGAATTGAAACTCGAATCGATTTTGTACTTGAAAATGATTTTGAAACTGTGGCCGAAACGTTGGGCGTCGGGTACTGTTGGTGCTTCCAAGGATTGCCCTCGAGAAAATCTATCAAATTTGTTTTTCATCGCACAGTCACGTGAATAACGGTAAGGGACGATGAAATTCTCAATGGTGACTATCCGACTAAACTAAAATTAGGTCTATAAATAACAAAGTATGTTGTAGATTGGATAAGTTTCAGATATTTTTTCTAGTGTACTTACCTAAGCAGGTCGATTCCTATGACTGGCTATGGCTATGAACTGGCCTTTTCTAGTTGTAGGGCAACACATTCATAGAGGACCAAATGTGTTATCAAAATAATTCCCGTCTGCCCGCGTCTGCCCATAAAATGGATGTCCAAAAGTTCTCAGTTTATAGTTTGTTTTGAATGTTACCTTAAGATATGACGCCACTGTAAGCTGTGATCCTTCATCCTTGCCCGTAGCGTCCATCCTTAAACAATAAGCAAACTCTATTGATTCATTTAAAAACTTGGCGAGAATTTCATTGGTTAGGTTACATACCACGCATGCAGCTTCAAAAGTAGGACTAGTAATCTAATAGTGTCCATCTTTGGTAAGAACACTCAGTAGTATTTTCTTCGTTTTTTCCTGTTCGAGTATAGACACATTTCAAGAGAAAGGATTCCCAAAATACTGAGATTACGTAAGCTTAGACTGCATGCCAATTTCACCGGCAAATAGGAGTTATGATTGACTTCTGTTATATTTGCCAAACAATGGATGCCCCTGTATGCAGTCGCGCTAAATATCCCGATTTTATGGAATCTACACATATAAATTCACAGCAGTAATAAATAATTTGTTCTTTCACTTAACTGACTCTCTGTGAACAATGAATCCTTGTTCCTCTTTTTTAAAAGTTTCTTCCCATCGAGACAAGACGTTTCTCAATGCTGTGAGCATTGACCTAGTTTCGACCTACGACACTAAAAGGTACTGTACTATACGTATTACAAATCGATGTGGAATAGAAGACAAATTTACGCTGCCCTTGACATTCTTATACAATGCTGGATGACTAAACATGATGGCGGTATGTATCTTAAAGTTTTGGGACTGTATTACATAATTCCGATGATTCCCCGTTACTTGAAAGGCGAGTACTTGAATGAACCGAATCAATCGCTCTTGTCATAACGGAAGTTAACAAAGAGAACCAATCGCAAACTTTCATCCCTCTACAGAAAAAAAGTGGATAGTTTTACGCTATTCTATAAAGTATATTTTTTAGTTTAAATAGAAAAGTGGGAAATAGTTACTTACAAAATCGTTGTACGTATACTCCTACGAATGCGAGTGACGACACTTGAAACTTGCGCAGCAACACTCACAAACTGCTGCTATGGTAAAATGGTCCCCAATGGCACGTATCACTTTCAATCATCAATAATTCGAAGGAGATAAAAAAAAAGGGGGTTGGAAGTTTTTCTAAGCGTCTTCTATGACGACGCCTTTCGGCATTTAGCCGTTTACTATAGCAACGCAACAATTAATTATCCACCTTTGTCGGCTTTATGCGCATTTTCAAACCACTTCCCTTTCATTTTTTTCGTGCTCGGTGCTCCAAAATTTTTCTTTACCCAGTCTTTATCTCAAATTATTCAATTTTGCTTTGTTGCCAGTATTTCTCATTTCTGAGAAAAACGCCCAGCGAAAGAACAATCGAATAATGCCGATTTGTTTGGTGAGACCGTTTCTCGATTTTTACCTGCTGAAATGAGATGATGCAGTTAACAAATTCAAGTCGAAATGTTAAGTTTGCAGTTAGCGGATCTGCCGCACATTGTCGTCATCACCCACGGGTAAATAATGTGTCATTTCCTCTTATACAGTTTAATCGAACTGAGCCAATATTAACTATGCAAAATCAATAATATTGTCAAGTGTTGTGACGTCATTGCCAGAAGAAAAAAAAAAGGTTTTCACCGGATCTATTCGTTGGTTTCAGGTGGCGATCAATTTAACGTCACTTTTATCTCTGCCCACGCGAATTTCTGTGTAAACTTCGGATTGCGTATATATTGATGGCGATGAATATGCGATGGCACTTGCTGAATAACAAGTGGAGCTGACGAAACATGTCGAATCCATTTCAATTGGCCGTCGTTTTATTGCTCTCTTTCAATGTAATTATTAGAAACGAAGTTGACTGTTATTCTGGAGCTAGAGCTGCCTCTAATTCAGGTAATTAATATCTTAATTCATTTATCGTCTATCTCCTTAATTTGCATAATTGTGTGTGTTTAGACGACTCGTTGATGCGGAGTGAAAATGACGACGTCGACAAAATCGTTGGAGGTGAAATCGTTCGGAGAGGACAACACAAATATATGGTAAAATAAGAGTTTGAATGGATTTATCTGTTTACCCGCATGTATTTGTATAAATATGAATCAACAGGTTTACATCGAATTCAACTCGACATTTGTTGGGTGTGGTGGTACTTTGATTAGCAATCGACACGTCCTCACTGCCGCCCATTGCTTGATGGATCCCAAAACTGGGTATTTCTCTAATTTAAAAAAAAAATGTACTGCTCAATTCCAACTTCAATATTGACGTCATAGGGTTGTGGATGAGAAAGAAGAATTGGTCTTCAATGTCTACACATTGAAGCCAATGGAATCGACTGCCATCAAACGTACGGTGTACAAAAATAATTTTAGAATCCACTCGCAATATGATTACCGATCTCCTGTAATTAATTATAAGCTTTTATTTCTATCTTATTCGTCAAATTTAAACGATTTTCTTCTGCTTTTAGACGAAAGGATATGACATTGCCATTTTGAAATTGAGTCGTCCGCTTTCCAGTTCTAAAATGTCCAAATTGGACGTGATCCGCTTGGGAGACGACAACGATTTGTATCGCATTCAAACATTGGCCCTCGGGTGGGGAAAAGTTGATTATGGTGAGTTCTTTCCTGATTTCGAGTTGGGAATCATTTAAACTTGGAACGAATTTGAATTCAGATTTCAGACCCGGAGCCGCCAACTTTTCACCGGAATTGAAACAAACCAAATTGAAAGTCCTTTCTCGCTCTGAATGTGAGGCTCAATGGGGCGAGAGTTACAATCACGACATTCAAATCTGCACTGCTCCATCAGACACCCATGTTTACATAGTAAATATTTCACAATTGTTTTTCATACCTTTTTTTTTGTTTGTTTCAATACATTTCCGGATATTTTGTAGGGAGACAGTGGTGGTCCGTTGCTGTGGCAGAAATACGAGAAGATTCCGGGCACTAATCAATTCAATTGGGACAAGATTTACGCTTACGAGGCAGGGATTGTCAGTTTCTCAAGTGGAGGAGTTATTTTCGGCAGAAGCATGAGACAAAATTGGGGCGACCGTTCAACTGGAGATCTGCTGATGTGCGATCAAGGCTCAGTATTCACCCGAGTACAAGCTTTCGTCAACAACGGATGGATCGCATCCAACATGATTTAAAAACAACCATTTTTTTCGAAAATTTTATCCCAATCACGGTGTAGGTGTACCACGTTTATTGTCGTGCGTAATACAGCTCTGCAATTAAATTCTCCTCTCTGTTACGTGTTGTTGGGGTAAGACAAATTTTACATGCGCAATCTAGTCATTTTAATACTACCTAATGTGTCGATCAAAAACGAATAAGTTAGAGGAGACGATGGTAAATTGGCCAATAGAATAGGATAACGTTGTGCTTGTTTACGTATATATCAAGGTCTCTTATATCTTAAATCGCGATATACTTAATTCTATAGTACTATGTGAGGGGGATGAATGACTTGTTGTTGTTCCCTAGATGGTGTTATTCTATTTATTAAGATTCCGTTTTGTTTTGCTGACCATAGAATCTCGAACTGGTTTCTATATCCAGTCTCTTCAGTACGTAACCAACACTCGTCTCAGTTTGTAGTGTTTGATTTTTCTGCTTGGTGCGCACTGCTGATATTTTTCAAGATCTTCACATCCGCGTTTGCATATCCCAATCGCTGACCTCTCCTTGAGTTGTTACAGAAATTCTTTGATTTAAATCGTCGTGGTTATTTCATCGTCGAAAGAAAACTGAATTAAGTTCACATCAAACTATTTGCCTCGTCACTTTTAAACGTCTGATAGCTACTCTCACAAGAAGATGGATCTCGGTCAGCTCAACGATGTCCAGAAAGCTGTTTTGAAACAGGTATTTTTACAAATCCCTTATGGTAATGTGATTTGGGGCATTCTTTCGAGTCGCTTCAAAAGGAATCAAAACAAGACAACAGGAGAAAACTTGTTTGTCTTAATATTGTGTGATTTTCTGTTAAATGTATTGGGGGAGATACTCTTAAGGCGAACATTAAATTTCTCTCATTTTCCAATAGTTCCGCGAAGCGGTCAAAGACTGCAAATTGCCGGAGCAGGACGATACCTATCTTCTGCGATGGCTCATCGGTATCGTATGACATTTCCCACTTTTTCTTTAGCAAAACGATAGAAGAATTGAAATGAATAATAGACGTTTTATTTTAATAATCTGCGTTTAGCTCGCGATTTTGATTTGGTCAAGTCTGAAAAAATGCTCCGCGATGTAAGTGTGAAACACATTCGATTCCCTGTTATTATATTTTGTTTATAACAATTTTGTTGGTTGCGACTTAATCAGGCGATGAAATGGCGTCATCAGTACAAAATCAACACAATTCTGGACGACTACAATCCTCCGGAGGTATTTGCCAAATATTTCTCTGCTGGCTACACGGGTGCAGACAAGCTGAACAGTAAACTAATGATCACTCGATTCGGAGCCATGGACCTGAGGGGCATGTTGCTATCAGCCAAAAAGAGGGACTACGCAATGACCGTGATTCATTTAGTGGAGAGGGGCATCGTGGACGCTAGAAACAATAACGCAACGAAATTTAAGCGATCCCCCGATTCCATCTTCCAGATGACTGTCATCTTTGATATGGCAGGATTCTCAATGCACCACATTACATACAAACCAGGTACCTATAGATTTTCTATGTAGTTTTAATCATCTATTAATTTTTATTCGATATTTTTTTAAATATTACGTATTGTATAGCCCTGGAGACTACCCTTCAACTGGTGCAGATATACGAGGCTAAATACCCGGAAATTCTCCGTTGCATATTTGTCATCAACGCTCCGAAGATTTTTTCCGTTCTCTACTCGATGGTGAAACCGTTTATGCACGAGAAAACCCGAAACAAGGTTCGGATCTACAGTCACGATTCTGCTCAATGGCAAGCAGCTCTTTTGGAAGAAATCGACGCCGACCAGTTACCCGTTTGCTACGGAGGAACTTTGACCGATCCCGATGGCAATCCCAATTGCGTCACAATGGCAAGTCAACCTTTTCGAATTAAAATTTATGGCATTTTATTTAGTATAATGTTAATTTTTCTGTACCATACAGGTCAACATGGGAGGAGAAGTTCCACGATCCTATTACCTCGATTACAAGCCCGATACCACCCATAAGAAATTTATAACAATTTCTAGGGGATCTAAAGAGCAGCTAGATATTCAAATAACACAAGCTGGATCTATCCTAAAGTAACCTTAGCTATCATATTGTACGGACTGATTATTGAAATAGAAACTAGTAACTCTTTGCTTTATTATATTCAAGATGGGATTTTCATTCAGAAGAGGGAGATCTCGCATTTGCGGTGTATCGGAAAGTAGACAACGAATTGATTGCCATCGTCCCTCGCGATCGGCTAGAATGCGACATGTCACCCGAAAAAGGTGAAATCCGATGCGATTGCTCTGGCGTTTGTAAGTTTTTCTCTTTTTCTTTTCTAAATAACTTGGATACTGATTTCTTTTATTTTTTACTAAACAGATGTAGTGGAATTTGATAACAGCTACAGCTACTTCCGCTCAAAGAAGATTTGGTATTCGATCACGGTTTATAACGGACCAACGGAGAAAACCCAACTAATTGAACCTTAAAATTATACAATAATTCATTTACTTTAAAAACTTGATTATAGAAACTTTGTCGAGTATCTGCTGCGTTCTCTGCTCAATTATAGACAAGAAATAAAAATCGGGGTGAGGTAATCATAAGATTTCAAACCTGATTTGGAGGATGCGACACGAGTTCTTTAGTAGGTCAAAATATGCTGACTGCTGCTGCACTCGGGATATTTTCTTGCTCTATTATTTTCGATTTTCGGGAGCGGGGAAAAGAAACTTTCAGTCTGCAGTGCGCCTGTCCTCTTTCTAGACGTGTTGGACGTCCCGCTGCTTTTTGTTGTCAAGCGTTTGATTTGCGCAAATATCCTCCGTGATTTTCCATCAAATCTATCTTCAATTATCGACGAGTTTGCCCATCGTCATCGAGGTGCCGCAACAATCATTGAATTTAGTTCTTTTTACAGTTCATTCGGTTTACCACAGAGCTTTTGAACCCCCGAAATGGATCTTGGCCAACTAAATGATGACCAGAAGGTGGTTTTGAAACAGGTATTTTCGTATTAGTTTCTCTTCCTTGTATTATTTGACGGATTTGGGTCATTTATATCCTTGTATCTTCCAACAAAACCAACTCGATAGTCGATATAGGTTAGATTTATTTATAATTTTGTAGTTGGCGTGTTACAGCGTTTCACAATAATGTTGCATATAGTTAATAAGTTTAGCCATTATAGGATTTATTACCCTCATTTTTTGTTTACTAACAGTTTCGCGAGGCGGTCAAAGACTGCCAATTGCCGGACTCGGACGATGTTTACCTTTTGCGCTGGCTTGTCGGTAATTCTGTAGGAATGACGATTTTAACAAAAATTTGATTGTTTTTTAAAAATATTTTTTGTATTGCAGCTCGTGATTTTGATTTGGCCAAAGCCGAAAAAATGCTCCGGAATGTGAGTGTCAATTCAATCACCGTATTTAGTCGACTAACAATGTAACTCGTGTTTCTTGTCGTTAACAAGTCGGTGGAATGGCGTCGCAAGTACAAAATCGACGCCATGACAAAAGATTATAAAGCCCCGGAAGTTTTGACCAAGTATTTCTCTGCCGGACACATCGGAGTGGACAAGCACAGCAGTTACCTGATGTTGGTCCGCTATGGAGCGACAGATTTGAAAGGCATTTTGCAATCTGTCAAGAAGAAAGATTATGTCATGTACGTCCTCGAGTTGGTGGAGAGGAGCATCACGATTGTTCGAAATAATCAAGCGAAATACAAGCGAAGTCCTGATGCCATCAACCAGGCTTGCGTCATCTTTGATATGGCTGGATTCTCAATGCGTCACGTCACATACAAACCAGGTATATTATTTAGGTCATTTCCGTTATCCGTATATTTTAATTCAATTTCAATGATTAATGTTTAATAATGACTCAATTATTTGTTGTAATGGCAATGTATAGCTCTGGAGAGCGCTCTTCAATTGGTCCAGTTTTACGAGGCAAACTATCCGGAATTTCTTCGTCGTGTATTCGTCATCAACGCACCCAAGATTTTTGCGCTGCTCTACTCGATGATGAAACCGTTCATGCACGAAAAGACCAGAAATAAAGTTCATATTTACAGCTACGATGCCGCTCAGTGGAAAGCGGCTCTTCTAGAAGACATCGATCCGAAAGAGTTACCTGTTTGCTACGGAGGAACTATGACCGATCCCGACGGCAATCCCAATTGCGTCACAATGGCAAGTCCCTCTATTTATAGCTGATGAATCTTTTAGCTGTTTTACTTAAGAATTTCGGGAAATGTTTCAGGTTAATATGGGTGGAGAAGTTCCGCAATCCTACCATCTGAACTGCAGACCTAACACAAACTACAAGAAGTATTTGTCCATTTCTCACGGATCCAAAGAGCAATTAGAATTCCAAGTCAAGGAAGCTAATTCTGTTTTAAAGTACTTAAACGTTTTAAGTGAGTAATTGAAAAACGGAAAGGTATTTAATGTAAATATTTTGTTTTCCTGTTCCTAATTGCAGATGGGACTTTCAATCAGAAGAGGGTGACATTGCATTCGCCGTGTATCGGAAGAAAAACGAAGAATTGATTCCCGTCGTCCCTCATGGCCGTGTCGATTGTCACATGTCACCGGAGGAAGGAGAAATCGATTGTGAATACTGCGGCCTCTGTAAGTATTTTGCTATTATTTTATTTTTTTAGCACGAGGATGCTGTTTTAAGTAATGTATTAAATGTTAAATCGATTTCAGATGTGCTGGAATTCGACAACTGTTTCAGTTACTTCCGTTCAAAGAAGATATGGTATTCTGTTACGGTGGACTCGGACAAAGTGATCGGCGAGAACGGAAACTAATTTTACGAGAAACATTTGTAGATTCAGCGACACTGGTGAAGCTGAAAAATGACTATAATAATACAGATGGTGATATGACTAGATATCAGTACTAATTAAATCCTTACTTATTATTTCGCACGAAAATAAAAGTACGTGTTTAAATTCACATTTTGTTCTTTTGTTTATAGTATGCATGGCATGTAAGTAAAAAGTAAATGGAATTAGAGCAAACGTAAATGTTCAAACGTTTTTTTAAACGCTCGAGTCGAGTGAGCACTGCCAAAACCTCAAACCTAAACGGTTTGCAGTCCCTTTGTCGCTCATTAATATCTGACTAAATCTAAGATCCTAATTGAAAATCCGTTGATTGTTAAGAGGCATAAATTTTTGTATTTTTATTGTAATTTCCTCACCTTTTGATGATCAAAATTATCAGTTATTAAAATATTTTTAATGAATCCGGCATTCCGGCTGTTTGTATTTAGGCCATTTAGGCCCATATTTTAAACAAAGGTTAGTGCAGGGTTCAAATATATTTTCCTCTTGGTCGATCTCACGCCTTAGTAACCATCTTTGTTTCACTCGGTGAAATGGATTGACGTAAGTGAAATAAGAATTAAGTCGTGTCATAGTGACAACCTTCGATAGTGACGATGTTACTTTTTTTGCCTTACTTATTATCAAATTTTGTACTTTTCAACTTACAAGTGTGGTGTTTGTAAAACTGTTTGTATAATTACGAACTTGTCATCTGATCTTCTGAAAGGCTGAACGCTGAA
This sequence comes from Daphnia galeata, assembly GCA_030770115.1. Lineage (NCBI taxonomy): Eukaryota > Metazoa > Arthropoda > Branchiopoda > Diplostraca > Daphniidae > Daphnia > Daphnia galeata. The sequence continues at coordinate 16,313,784 of CM061116.1, read as the reverse complement.
CCTGTCAGGATATTCAAAAGTGTTACGAAACGATTTAGGCCAGATAATAAATTGTTAATAATGTTATCTAAATGTTGCTGAATGCTGCAGGCCATACTATACTATCTTCTTGACAGTAAGCTTAGAATATTTACTCTTATGTCTGTCTACACTTTCGTTCACATCCGTCAATAATCACAAGGAACGAAGACGTATAGTCTGAAATATCATTGTTCAAAGGTGCTGTGGCGTAATCTTTGTTGATTTTTGCGTGCCTGTCAATTCCAAGCGTAGTAGTTTACCTGTTTAGAACGAGATTAAGCAATTTACACTTAACGAACTATATGCTGACTGCTAAGTGCGACCGAATAAAGTCAAATAAATTCTAAATCACATCAAGGGCAGTATTCCGTCCCTGCTTTAAAAAAAAATATATAAATACGAACGGGAAACAGCGCAACCAGGCAAGCTACTAGCAATTCAAACATAAAATTACGCGATGAAAAAGTAAACCGGATGATTATGCGTAACTTAAGACAGGGTCAAGGCAGGATCCTGTGAGCCACGCCAACCAAAATTAGATGCAAATAGTGTCCGCAAGTATAAAGAATTATATAAGTGATGAGACTTAGGAAATCTCCATAAGCCGTGATACATACATGAATGGAAATTTCATTCTTACAGTATCGTTCAAGAAAATGAGAATGGGGAATGGGGTTTGATGAAAATAACGGCGGGAACACTGTTCTCAAACTTCTCATTTTATTCCTTCACGAGTATCACGAATTTCACGATACTGATATTACGAGATTTTACTATTTGAAAAACACTGACAACGCTGGAAGTAGGAAGGTCTATATATAAGGTGTCGTAATAGAACATTAGTAGAATCCGAAATCGCTTTCTTGAAAAAGAAAATGTTTGTTTCCGAACTGAACGAAACCCAACGAGTCACCTTTGAGCAGGTATAACGATTTTATTATTTTTGAATATCAATATTTTATTGACCTACTTATATTTCTGTAGTTTAAAAACAATATCAAAGATTGCAAATTGCCCTATACGAGCGATGATTACATACTGAAATGGCTAGTTGGTATGTTCATTTCTTTTCAAATTATTTCGTATACGAAATAGTAGGCATCTGTCACACATAACGCTTGATTATTATTAATAGCGCGAAATTTCGACCTAAGCCTATCGGAGAAAATGCTACGACACGTGAGTCAAATGCATTTTTTCATATTTGGATCAAAAGTTTAAATTCAATTCCTTTTTTCATATTAAAGTCATTGGAATGGCGACGTGCGAACCGCATCGACGAAATACTCGATAAGTGGGAGTGAGTTAACCAATGCATAATTTTGTGAAACTCCTTCTATGAATCGTTAATTATCTTTTTATTTTATTTTTAACCTATATAGATCCCCGATGGTTCTAGTCAAATATTATCCTTTGGGACTAATCGGTTGGGATAAACAATCTCGACCAGGTAATTAAATAAATCACAATTGATTCATTGGCAAGTGCGCATATTCGCTCATCACCTTATGTACCAATAAATATTTTTTATCTTTGACTTTCTTTCTGGCCACAGTACGGATCATGTCTTTCGGTCATATCGACTGGAGAGGAGTGTTGCAGTCAGTGAGCAAACGCGATTTTTTGCGCTACATGTGCTATTTGGGCGAAAAGGGGATAATGGAAATGAAAAAGAGCTCGGACAGAATCAAGAAACCCGTTTGTAATTCAACATTCATCATCGACATGGAGGGGCTATCCATGAGACAAATGAATTACAAGCCATGTAAGTTTTATTTTTGAATTTTAATACAGTACCACTAAGAAAGAAAAATGAAATCAAACATAAACATTCCAAATGAAAAGTCAGGGAAATCGGAGTTGAAACCATTAGAATTTTGGAGGCTAATTATCCTGAAGACCTTGCCAAAGCCATTATCATCAACGGTAGGCTTAAATTACACGATTACTATTGGTCTGTTATTTAACACACTTTAAAAATTATAACGTTTCATCTATCATCAGCTCCCAAAGCCATTCACCATTGTATTCTCCATGGTGAAACCGTTCCTTAACCAAGTGACGCTCGACAAGATTAACGTCTTTGGCTTTGACAAGAATGAGTGGAGCGCTGCTTTGTTGAAAGATATCGATGCCGATCAACTGCCCATGCATTACGGCGGAACGATGATTGATGCAGATGGCGATCCCAAATGTCCCAGCAAAGTGCGTGAATATTATTAAATAAATTTTTATTATTAGTCCCGCTCATCGTATTATATCAAACATATTATAATACAGTTCAGCAACGGAGGAGAAGTGCCACAGTCTTATTATCTGGACATAGTCAAACCAACTCCGAAGAAAAACATGACATCCATCTCCATAGCAAGCGGCAGCAAAAAGAAGCTGGAATATAAAATCATCCAATCCAATTCAGTGCTGAGGTATTTAATAAAACAGCCAAGATTTTTTCTTTTTTTTCTTTCTTATCATAATATTTGACATTTATATAACGAACCAGGTGGGAGTTTATGACTGAGGAAGGTGATATTGGATTTAGCGCTTATTACGTGGAAATAAATGGAGAGAAGGTCGACCTGATGACAAACGAGAGAATTCAAAGTCATTTGATGATGGAAGAAGGCGAAATCCTCTGTATCCGCCCCGTACTCTGTAAGTTAAACCGTTTTCCATATTTTTTTTTTAATTTCCAATTGATTGTGCTGACAAAAATTGTCTGAACTTTTTGTTGTGCAGACGTCCTGGAATTTGACAACAGCTACAGTTACCTCCGCTCGAAAAAAGTTTGGTACAATGTCGTCGTCGATCTGCCTATGTAGACGAATTTAACGAAGAAGGAATCCGTTCGATAATAATGGGCAAATGTTTGATTTTCTGTTAATACATTTCGTGTATCCAACCACTTCGAATCCAAAGTTTTTTGGAAATGTGATTTTCAACATTGAAGGATCATATTGTGATTGTTATTACGAATTAATATATAAACCATTTAAAAGACAGGTGAAGCTCAGAGGTTTTATTGATTTAGTTTATTGTGTGTGTATTAGTTTGATGGCTAGCATCGTTTTGTCATGCTGTGTATGTGTTGTGAATTCAACATAATTTATCGGTAATAAAATGCAATTGATGGATTCTATCGCTAATCGCTTAAACTTAACATTTTGAACAACGCGCCCTTAAATTTGATTTACCTAATATAGTTCATTCCAAACTCTGGCGGGTATCGAATTTTAAGAAAAAAACTATTTTGTGAGCGAATTTCTTATTTTCAATCCTTTTCAATCCCATTCATTGTTCCTAATACTTTTTCTTTTTTTTTCAAGGTTCAAGAGTTAATAGTTAAATAATTGCTGTATGGTCTGGGTTGGGCGTTGGGTGGTTGGCTGAATTTGCCAAAAAAGCCATAATGTCTAAAAACTTCAGAAGATTTTTAAAGAATTGCTAACTCAATTTTTTACAAGAAACTTCCTCATATATTTTTAAATATTTAATATTTATTAATTACAATACACATCAAACTGGCGCGGATCAAATTTTAATGCAGTGTGTTATTTTTAATTGGTTCGGAATTGTTTAGGTTTTCTAACTTGGATCGATCTCCTTCCTCTTCTGGATGTACTGCCGGAACTTCCTTTCTCTTCTTGGAGTACTTCATGGCGCTTTTAGTGAAGATGATCATGCAGGTAACGAACATGAGGAAAAAGAAGAAGCATCCGATGTAAGGTCCTATCAACATGAACTTGATCAATCCCAACAGGTTATCGCTTAAATCGGCCTCGACACTGAACCAGATCACTGGCATGTACACTTCCCGGACATCTGCAACGACACTACAGAACAAGAAAAAATGTGCTCTCATTATGCATTGCGTTGCTTTGGATTGTATGAAGTATTACAGGTATTAACTCACTCTATGCCCGGGATAGATTCCATCAAAATGTTAATTTGAAATCGAGCCGCTACTTGTAACGGAGTAGCAGTGCGCTAAAGAAAAGACGATCAAATTAAGAATATTAGTGATAAGAATTGAGAAAAGCTGGTGGTGAGACTGAATACCGGTTCAAGATCGACGTGAAATTGGTGTAAATCTTTTTGAGGATTCAATCCTTCCACTTGATTTTGGAAGAAAGTATCGGCCTCGTAATAGTGTGGGAAGGAGACGAACGCCGGAGATCCGTAACGGCAAGTTGTCGAATTAGTGACTCCCGATGGATTGCAAGTGCCGCCGGAACAGAAACACCAATTGTCTGGATTCTCGCTGGCGCTGGCGAACATTTTCCTCGTTCCGGCAAAGCGATAAAATGTCACGCCATTTTTTTCAACATCTTCCGTGTAGTCCATGGTAACCGACCTGTGATAACGAAAACACGAGTGATGAGTGTTATACAGTTAACTTTTAAAGTATTTCAATGACGCTGTACTAACCGGCAAAGATCAGAAGAGTACATGGAGATGCTGGTGCGTTCTCTTCTGGGCGGCCATCCTTCGCCATACGAACCGTTAACCATTCCACAATACGATTCGTAATACCTTATAGTAAATCCAATTAAATTTTCAAATATTTAAAATGTAAAATCTTAGAGCTTTGCAGTGATGTGCAACATACTTGGTCTGTCGGGTGTAGTTCCACATGTCCATCACAACGAGTTTGCTGATGTCGTCGACGCCGGTGTAAATATTAAAGACGCCATCAAACGATTCAGACCCGTTGCGCTTTAAATGTATATAGGTCGTCAAACACTGTCATATTGGGAATCGATTGAAAATCCAAATAACTTACCCCATAAAACCAGCCGAACTTGTCGTACGATGGAATGTCGAGCAATCCTGGTGGTAGGTTAGCTTGGGCATCCAGGAATGGATCCGAGTAACCCTTGAAAATGAACTCGTCGGCCGTTTTTGTGATGAATACGGTGCTGTTTGAATCTGCGATGAAGGAATTCAAGTTGTCTTTGATCAATTTTCGAGCGAATCGATTGCTGTAAGCGGCGCTCTGTCATCGAAATAGAATTTTTCATTATAATAGATCTAATTAACCGCAAATGACTATAACACTTATACCAAAAGAGGGACGTTCACGGTAGTGATTAGATCCTCCAAAGAACCGTTGCTTCTCTCTTGCACAAACTGCCAGTATCTCTTTTGTTGGAATTGAATCGTGTAATTGTGATCGAACATCTGTATGTTGACGCGCTCGTGCATCTCGCTGAAAATCAACATTTAGTCTCGATTAGCAAAAAATAACACCTTAATAGCTATAAAAATATACGTACGTGTAAGTGTAAGGGCCAACTTGTTGGAGGATTGGTTTAGCCTTGAGATTGATGACATCTTCCGCATTTGTGACGTTGTACAAGTACATGTAGATGTACAACGGCACGGGAGATACCATCCAAAAGTCGTACATTGTTGTTCCTGGTTGCAGTTTGAATTCCTATATGGTTCCCGCGCCACGATCAAATTTTTTAAAATGAATTAAAGGTTAGAGAATTCAAAACTAAAGAAATAATTTGACAGAAAAGTTATTAGCTTACCTCATCGACCAAGTAGTTGACAAGAAAAGGGAGACCGATGGCCATAGTGGCCGCAATAATAGCACCAGCTAATCCGGTGATGCCCCAAAAAGCAGGCCCACAACCCATGTTGCTGATTTTAAGTGTTGTTGTGTTTTGTAAAATAAATGATGATTTGAATCAGAGAAATGTCTTGATGTCTCATCGATGATATTCTGCGTCGATTATTGCTGAAATGGTTGTATAGACGTCTGGTGTCGATCCGGTCATTTTATACTTGAGCTCGGTATGGTACATCACGCAAACAGACCAAAATAGTAATCAGTCGTTTATACTAAATCATCATTGGTGTGTAGGATAGAACAACTGATGGACAGTTGGGAGGAGTCCAATGTCGGCAGCACATGCCTCGGCACGTGAATCACGCACTATACTGACCTTACGGGATTGTAACCACTATTAAACACAAGTTAATCTCCTTACACGGACTATTTTTACCTACGCTAATATTGTTTCAACTTAGTCTCTCATGGATTATTCCTAGGCCGCAAAAGAGAAATAGACGATTACGAAACTTACAGTTTTATAATTTCATCCTGGCGATAAATGTTGTGCAACTTTATGGTTATATTATAACGTATAGGCGTACTATACTGTAACTTAACGAGGCTATAGAACAGCGTGATTCTATAGACCTATATTTTTAAATAAAACTAATAAGGTTTCACAACATTTTACCCACTTTGGTGATCTCCTCTCCCAGCAGCCCTTAGTAACCAATCACAACAGGAATCACTAGCAACAAAAATGTGATAGATAAAATCTAAATATAAGCTGACCCGGTCGAAATATGGATTAACTTTCCCAAAGCAACGCTTCGGAAAGTGACAACAACCTTCGATCGTCATGCTATTTTTTTCTTTTTTGATTATCACATTTTGGACTTACGAGCCTACTATGTAGCACTCTTTATTGACAAGTGATATGGCACAAACACAAATCTGTCAGCAGCATTGTGAAAGCATAATAATGTTATCTAATGTTGCTTAATACACAGACTAGGCCTATAACCTATATATACCGTACTATATCTTATTGATTAGAACTCGTAATTCTATTATTACTACTGCTGCCGTACAGTCTGGCGACCGATATAGTATATGTTATGGAAATGTGGAGACGTACGTGTCCTCGGTTTATTTGTTATTTATGCCGAGCCTCGATTTATGCTGTAAGCATCATTTGGGTATAAGAATTTTCCAACCTTTCGATGATAATAATACTAATTTTCATACAGCTAGAACGCTAGATAAGGCAACATTTAAAATAGATACAGATAGGCCTGTTTTGCTTGATCTTTGAAAGTATGCAGTCTGTTTATTTAAACGTTACCGTTTTCAAATGTTAGCGACCGTGCGCTTATTGAAAAAATTAAAAAAATAATTAAATTCTTGAAAGCGACGTGGGTGTATATTATAATCTTTCGTCAATAAGAATTTAGGCCAATTGATGAACTTTAAACGTCTGAATAAAAAGCTGCACGCCAATGACCCGCAATGTAGGCTAGATTAGCATATTGTTTGCATCTCAAAATGATTGGTTTATGACATCATAGCTCAACCAAGATCACGCAGCTGAAATACAATATAGGGAAATTTCAACCTATATTCGCTTGTGCACTGATATTGACGAGTTCACATCGATATCAAGTTGTAAGTTATCACATACGTAATACTATATAACAAAGGGCAGAAGTTACATACTTTGAATATATCACATGGAATTAGTTGCAGCTTGTGGTCTAATCTTCGTTCTAATTTGTTTTCCTGTCAATTAAAAAGCGTAAAGAAATTGGTTGTGATATAGAATGAGATTACTTGCACTCTATGAACTATGAGCGCTACCAAAATAACCACAAATTCAATAACGCAAATCCTAAATCCCACCCAGGATCGTTTAAGCCACGCCTTCAACGATAATGTGTCTATATTTTTATCTTTCTAGGCCTATATATTGCTTGGATGGCGTATTTCGTATTTAGAAACACTTTTTGAAAGCGAATAATACTTTCGTCGGCCAACAAACAAAATGCTTGTTTCCGATCTAAACGAGAGCCAGAGAGTCACTTTTGAGCAGGTAACATTCCATTTCCATTTTAGTTATCGATTTCTTAATATTTGGGAATGCAGATATTGAATTCTTTCATCCCCTTCTGTATATTTAGTTTAAAAATATTGTCAAAGATTGCCAACTGCCCGACACGAGCGAAAATTACATTCTGAAATGGCTAATTGGTATGTTCATTTGTTTTCAAATTATTTTGAAAAGTATTGCCACGAATAACGCTTTGATTATAATCAAAATCAACAGCGCGAAATTTCGACCTGAACCTATCCGAGAAAATGCTACGACACGTGAGTTCATAATTCCATCATTCCATTAACAAATAGTTTAAATTCAATTCCTTTTTTCATATTAAAGTCCTTGGAATGGCGACGTGCGAACCGCATCGACGAAATACTCGATAACTGGGAGTGAGTTAACCAATGCATAATTTTGTGAAACTCCTTCTATGAATCGTTAATTATCTTTTTATTTTATTTTTAACCTATATAGACCCCCGATGGTTCTAGTCAAGTATTATCCTTTGGGACTAATCGGTTGGGATAAACAATCTCGACCAGGTAATTAAATAAATCACAATTGATTCATTGAAAAATGCGTATTCGCTCATCACCTTATGTACCAAATATTTTGTATGCTTGACTTTCTTTCTGGCAACAGTATGGATCGTGTCTTTCGGTCAAATCGACTGGAGAGGAGTGTTGCAGTCCGTGAGCAAACGCGATTATTTGCGATACATCTGCTATTTGGTGGAAAAGGGGATGATGGAAATGAAAAAGTGCTCGGAGAGAATCAAGAAACCCATTTGTAATTCAACATTCATCATCGACATGGAGGGGCTATCCATGAGACAAATGAATTACAAGCCATGTAAGTTTTATTTTTGAATTTTAATACAGTACCACTAAGAAAGAAAAATGAAATCAAACATTCCAAATGAAAAGTCAGGGAAATCGGAGTTGAAACCATAAGAATGTTGGAGGCTAATTATCCTGAAGACCTTGCCAAAGCCATTATCATCAACGGTAGGTTTACATTACGCGATTATTATTGGTCTGTTATTTAACACACTTTAAAAATTACAACGTCTCATCTATCATCAGCTCCCAAGCCATTCACCATTGTATTCTCCATGGTGAAACCGTTCCTTAACCAAGTGACGCTCGACAAGATTAACGTCTTTGGCTTTGACAAGAATGAGTGGAGCGCTGCTTTGTTGAAAGATATCGATGCCGATCAACTGCCCATGAATTACGGCGGAACGATGATTGATGCAGATGGCGATCCCAAATGTCGCAGCAAAGTGCGTAAATAATTAAATATTATGAACTAAATTTTTATTATTAGTCCCGCGCATCGTATTATATCAAACATATTATAATATATAGTTCAGCAACGGAGGAGAAGTACCGCAGTCTTATTATCTTGACATAGTCAAGCCAACTCCGAAGAAAAACATGTCATCCATCTCCATAGCAAGCGGCAGCAAAAAGAAGCTGGAATATAAAATCATCCAATCCAATTCAGTGCTGAGGTATTTAATAAAACAGCCAAGAGTTTTTCTTTTTTAGTTTCTCAGTATAATATTTGACATTTATATAACGAACCAGGTGGGAGTTCATGACTGAGGAAGGTGATATTGGATTTAGCGCTTATTACGTGGAGAGAAATGGAGAGAAGGTCGACCTGATGACAAACGAGAGAATTCAAAGTCATTTGATGATGGAAGAAGGCGAAATCCTCTGTATCCGCCCCGTACTCTGTAAGTTAAACCGTTTTTAATTTTTTTTTAAATTTCCAATTGATTGTGCTGACAAAAATTGTCTAAACTTTTTGTTGTGCAGACGTCCTGGAATTTGACAACAGCTACAGTTACCTCCGCTCGAAAAAAGTTTGGTACAATGTCGTCGTTGATCTGCCGGCATAGATGAATATTGAATAAAAAAGCTATGCAGCCTATATATAGCTTCTCCTTGGTCAAACATTAGATTTAATAACAAAAGTATTGCATATAAATATTAAATAATATCGTGTATAACCAGCTAAGGTCTTGACAGAGTCTTGACTTGAGTTTATTAGTGGGTCTTCGTGTGTATACGTGCTGTATTACTCATATATCTTTCTATATTTCTCTAAATAAAGTTAATGGATTCATACAGTTTTATCGCTTCAACTTTCATTTAAAAACATTAAGGTGCCATTGGAATTTTTATGAATGGCAAAAACGCTGGCGGATATGGAATGTTATTTTTAAAAAAATCATTTTTTCGCGGGGGATATATTTTTTCAATCCCTTACTCCCGTTACATTCATTGTCCTACGAAAGCCCAACGTTTTCCTTTTCTCTTCAAGGTATCAGCATTTATAATCTGTTGAACAATGGGCTAGGTTGACTAAGTTTACCCCAAGTCCACCATGTAACGTCTAGGATTCTAGATCTATAGAAAAGTTGTGCGCAAACCTTTACTAAATAGTGATTGAATAGTGACTCTCGTTGACGAATATTAAATTCATGTGTAAAGATTAAATAATGCGACTGTGTATGTGAATAGTTAACGAGTGACACTTCCAGCTATCAAAATTGGAATTGGAGAAAAACTTATGTCGAGGGCAGCAGATGAAGAGAACGAACGACGCCCGCAAAGGTTTAAAAGAACTGATCTTATTTTATTGTTACTCGACGAAATGGAAATCTAGCCTCATTGTGAGAAAGAGCCTGTTTATACGTTTCACTTTTCAATTAAAAAAAAAAAGAAATTTACGGGTCTGGAATAAGCCGAATAACGGTTCTGACCTTTCCTTCTATCCCAGATGTTAACCTACTGAGATGGGTGGAGTTCTACAATGGAAGACACAAGATATGACCTGCCGCATACCTGACCTATCCTTTTCATGGCATACTAACCTATTTTCCAAACGCAAGAGTATTTTTAAAAAATTTCGTTATTAAATTAATAGCAGCCCAAATTCAATTTTTTAAAAAAATTAAGTAAAAGGATTTGAATTAAATGACGAAAATTTTGGTTCACATATTCGTTGATGAAAAACAGTTTCTTTTCTATTTGATGACTTTATTTATTGTTTCAGATTATATTAGACCGCATTGAACAGTATACCGTAGACAAAATAAAAGCTCCGGAAGACACGACGGCAACCGAAAAGCCGAAAAGGATATGGAAATGAGGTCGACTCTTCTTCAATTGTGTATAGCCTTTCACATTTTCATCCTATGGTTTCAATCCGTCTCTTTCGGAAAGGGAAAGGCCAGGTCAGTCAGAGTGCCAGTATCAAGGGGAGTATAAATACGGTGTTGGCGAATTCTGTGAGAAGTAAAACACTTTCAGATTCGAAACCTTCAACATGTCACTCCAGATAAAGGTAAGCAATTTCTTATTTTATCTATAAAGTTATTGGTTATCTTTTTACTTTTCTGGAGCTATTTTTATTGTATTTATACGTCATGGTATAGGAAGATGGTAGGCGCACTTCCCAGAGCCGTCGACTGCGAAAACGGGACGAAAACTGGAATGTGTAACAATCGGCAACTCTGGCAGGGTGTGTAGCGGTTGGGCCTACTTTAACATGGGGTCTTATGGGACTACCCCTTTCGAAGCTTTATATTAAGGTGTAATTATTTTTTTTTTTCATTAGAAAAAATCGGATTCATGCGTAGAATTAATTAATTTACAAAGTTCATTAACTTAATTTTTAATTAAAAATGTCTGTATAATTTTAAAAAAATAAAAACTGTCGGAAAATTTTAGAAATTCCGCTTCTGCTAGACTGTTCCACATTATAGAACGTTATAGAACGTGGAACAGTCTAGCAGAAGCGGAATTTCAGAAATCCGTGGACCGTTTTTATTTGTTTTATGTTATACAAGCATTTTTAATAAAAAATTAAGATAATGAACTTTATAAAATAATTAATTCTACACACGATTCAAATTTTTAAAAATAAAAAAAAATTTTTTTACACCTTAATTTAAAGCTTCAAAAGGGGTAGTCCCATAAGACCCCATGTTAAAGTAGGCCCAACCGCTACACACCCTGCCAGAGTTGCCAGTAGCGACCCATTCCAATTTTCGTCCCGTTTTCGCTCTCTCATCTACGCCTACCATCTTCCTATACCATGTATACGTGTTAAATTTGGTTTGTGTAATGCAAAATGAATTATTTAATTTCTTTTTCTATAAAGGTCCTGTTATTTTCGATGCTGCTTTCGGTAGCTGTTGCTCAGTATGGTTCATCGGCACCGATTCCTCCTCAAGTTTATCAGTCCCATCAGCCACCACCGGTATTTATCGTGATTATTAATATATATTAAATCTCTTAAGTCAACTTTACATTGACTTATTTTGTTAAAAATATCAGCCATTGTTTGGTGGGAAAGTTCCAAAGAAGCAACAATTCAGACCATCATTCACCGGATCCGTTCCGATTTTCAGACCGGATGCCGGGTTTGGACCTCTGCCCGTACCTTCTGGACCGGGACCTCTTCCGTTACCTTCTGGACTTGGTCCTCTACCTTTACCTGCTGGGCAAGGTCCTATGCCGGCATCGGGGTCTTATTATTACGGAAATCCATCAATGGATGGATTTCCTTCTCCGTTCCAACAAGCGGGACTTCCTTCCTTCCACCCTCCACGTCCATTTCAAACAGCACCTTCTTTTAGCTACGGAACGGCCCAACCTATGAACTTTTCTCCACAGCTACAACAAGGAATGTCACCGTTTGCTATCCCTTCCATTTATCTGCACCAATCCACATCTTCTTTCGGTTCGGTTCCCTCAAAATTCCTTTCCCCACCGCCACCATCTAGTTTTCTAACTCCAATATCATTTGGAGGACCTGCCAATGTCCCCGTCTTTCCCGGCAGTCCTTCAATGCAACCGTTTCCAGGGACCCAGCCTGCGCAATATAGCCAAGGGCAAAACTATGCAAACGGGCAACGGGGCGCTGATGCATCGAATTTTGGCATGATTCCACAGAGAGAACAGACCCAACAATATGCTGGTCCCACTTCGTACTCTCCTCAATCCCACGGTTTCTCGTCATCTCAACAATTCGCTGGTCCCGATTCATCCTCTCAATCCTTCGGAGCAAGTACTGTTCCCCAGCAAACGTTTGTTCCTGCAGGATCTCAACAGTTTGGCCAGGTTTCAGCTCAACAACAACCTTTTGGTCCTTCTGCATCTTCTGACTATTCCTCTGTATCTCAGCAACAGTCTTACGGCCAAACTTCGTCACCCCAATCATTTGCTCCTGTCGTACCTCAACAATCGTTTTCTTCAGCTGAAACTCAGCAATCGTTTGGTCTCCCTGATTCGCAACAAACTTTCCGTCCGTCAGCATCTCAGCAATCTTTTGGTCAGGCTTCACTGGAACAGCCTTCAGGTCCCTCTGCATCTTCTCAATCATTTTCTTCTGCCTCTCAGCAACAATCCTACGGTCCGGCCTCGTCGTCCTTTGCTCCCGCTGAATCTCAACAACAAACTTTTGGCCCTGCTGAATCTCAACAGTTTGGTCTCACTTCAGCTTCCCAATCGTTTGCACCTTTATCCTATGGCCCTTCTAATGTCGGACCTTCGCCAGTGGAAGGTTTCCCCGATATGCAACCCTCCGGTAATCCAGTGCCAGTTTATGGAGTGGCACCTTCTTCGCAGCAGTCGGGTTCTTCATCAACAGAATTGCAACAGAATTTACCCCAAATCAAACAACAAGCTTCTGCCGACTTTTTACTACCCATACTGTACCACTCGACAGCGTTGGTCTCTCCGCTTACGGATTCCACTTCTTCCGGTTCCGGATCCGCTCCAAACTCAGGGTCGACATTTGACACCAGTAACTTGACTACTAGATACGTCCGAGTGAGAAATTGAAATAAGTGAGATTGAAATACCTTAATCCTTTTTGCGTTTAGCACACTTGTAGCTTGACGTGATCGTGTGTGCTCGTAATTTGCGATTTCTTTTCACATCGCTGCTGGTATTGAGATGTTAGGACATTTCCTGCGTGATTACGTCAATTTAAATCTGAACAAAAATATAAAATTGTAAACCTTATTCATTTTCAATACAATAACGTCGTGTTTCATTTAAACGTTAAAATTTCTCTGCTCTGAAAATAAAACAGCATGGTCTATAAACTTAGAGGTCTACGGACTGTCGTCTGCTAATTCTTGATATTAAAATTGGGGCATCCGCTTGGGGCGCTGACTGTCCGGGTCAGTCATAACTTTCCACGGAGAAGTATGCGGAAAGGGTGGTATATTTCGATGAAATTTAAAATTAAAAAGTAAAATAATTGTTATTTAACAAATGTATCAATTTTATTTACTTTGTCATACATTTTTTACAAATTACGCAACCATTTTAGACATTTTTCGGTGTTTATGTTGGTTACTTTTTAATTGTTGGAGGGCATCATTTTTGAAGCGCTTGGCTTCCATGTGTCTCGGCGAGAGACATTGTAATCATTTTTACTTATAGACTACTTATGTGAATTTCAGAATAAACTTCAAAATAAACCAAGTAAACCCAATGATAAAATTAGTCGTTACTTTGAACTTTGAAGACCCGTATCTAACAAACTACAAATGACTTTTCTATATGACTGCATAAAATCGTCTTTAAATAGCTAAAAAAAAAGGAAATGTGTTATTTTAGAGGATAGCATATTTCAAAATAGTTTACATCAAAATAACCAAGTAAACCAAATGATAAAATTAGTCGTTACTTTGAAGACCCGTATCTAAGAAACTACAAATGATTTTTCTGCCCGACTGCATAAAATCGTCTTTAAATACAGTCCCCTCTATAAGTATGGGATCACCCCGCGCCGTTCCATAAGGCGGCGTGTATTTCCCAAGTTGGTTTTTCGGTTGACAAAAAGTGAAAAAATTACATTAATTCACAAAACTTGGAATTTATGTCATTTGATGTCTTTTGTTTGGTCTGAATTTTTTTCAGATTTTTTCTTCTATTTTTTAGGCCTGTAAAAGTGGCGCACAAAGTATTCCTATTACATACCATACTATTACATACCATTAGGACCATAAATGTCCATTATATCAATTGCAAAGTATGAAAAAATCATTCCAAAACAAACCTCAGACAGAAATTTATATTTTAGGCATGTTGCAACCCGTATCAATGCAATGGCTGTGATATAATCCAATTTTTTTGTAAAATAGGTTTTTTGGGGGTCCTATTTCTTACCTTTAGGACCATAAATGTCCATTATATCAAATGCAAATTATGAAAAAATCATTCCAAAAGAAACATCAGACAGAAATTTATATTTTAGGCATTTTGCACCCCGTTTCAATGCAATGGCTGTGATATAATCCGATTTTTTGTAAAAAAGGTCTTTTTGGGCTCCTATTACATGCCATTATAAGGACCATAAATATTCATTATATCAATTGTAAAGTATAAAAAAATCATTCCAAAACAAACCTCAGACAGAAATTTATATTTTAGGCGTGTTGCAGCCCCGTATTAATGCAATGGCTATGATATAATCAAAATTTTTTGTAAAATAGGTTTTTTTTGTTCTATTACATATTATTAGGACCATAAATGTCCATTATATCAAATGCAAAGTATGAAAAAATCATTCCAAAACAAACCTCAGACAGAAATTTATATTTTAGGCATGTTGCACCCCGTTTCAATGCAATGGCTGTGATATAATCCGATTTTAAGTAAAAAAGGTCTTTTTGGGCTCCTATTACATGCCATTAGGACCATAAATATTCATTATATCAATTGCAAAGTATTAAAAAATCATTCCAAAACAAACCTCAGACAGAAATTTATATTTTTGTCATGTTTCACCCAGTATCAATGCAATGGCTATGATATAATCCAATTTTTTTGTCAAATAGGTTTTTTTGGGTCCTATTACATACCGTTAGGACCATAAATGTCCATTATATCAATTGCAAAGTATTAAAAAATCATTCCAAAACAAACCTCAGACAGAAATTTATACTTTAGGAATGTTGCATCCCATATCAATGCAATGGCTATGATATAATCCAATTTTTTTGTCAAATAGGTTTTTTTTGGGGCCCTATTACATACCGTTAGGACCATAAATGTCCATTATATCAATTGCAAAGTATTAAAAAATCATTCCAAAACAAACCTCAGACAGAAATTTATACTTTAGGAATTTTGCACCCCGTATCAATGCAATGGCTATGATATAATCCAATTTTTTTGTCAAATAGGTTTTTTTTGGGTCCTATTACATACCGTTAGGACCATAAATGTCCATTATATCAATTGCAAAGTATAAAAAAATCATTCCAAAACAAACCTCAGACAGAAATTTATATTTTAAGCATGTTTCACCCCGTATCAATGCAATGGCTATGATATAATCAATTTTTTTTTGTCAAATAGGTTTTTTTTGGGTCCTATTACATACCGTTAGGACCATAAATGTCCATTATATCAATTGCAAAGTATTAAAAAATCATTCCAAAACAAACCTCAGACAGAAATTTATACTTTAGGAATTTTGCACCCCGTATCAATGCAATGGCTATGATATAATCCAATTTTTTGGTCAAATAGGTTTTTTTGGGGTCCTATTACATACCGTTAGGACCATAAATGTCTATTATATCAATGAACTTTGTGACCTTACTATGGGATTTTGAAGAACAAATAGCATAAAATTATTGCAAATTTAGAATAAGGGAGTCCCCACAAATGTGTTTTTGTAAAAATTAAAAGCAAATACCACAGATTTTAGGAGTAGCATCACCTCGAAGATCATCAAGATCTATCATAAGCTCCTTGAAAGTTTGGTTCAACTTTTTCCAAACTTTGTGACCTTACTATGGGATTTTGAAGAATAAATAGCATAAAATTATTGCAAATTTAGAATGAGGGAGTCCCCACAAATGTGTTTTCGTAAAAATTAAAATCAAATATCATAGATTTTATGAGTAGCATCACCTCGAAGATCATCAAGATCCATCATAAGCTCCTTGAAATTTTGGTTAAACTTAATCCAAACTTTGTGATCTTACTATGGGATTTTTAAGAACAAATAGCATAATATTATTGCAAATTTAGAATAAGGGAGTCCCCACAAATTTGTTTTTGTAAAAATTAAAAACAAATACCATAGAATTTTTGAGTAGCATCAACTCGAAGATCATCAAGATCCATCATAATTTCCTTGAAATTTTGGTTCAAATTTTTCCAAACTTTGTGACCTTACAATGGGATTTTGAAGAACAAATAGCATAAAATTATTGGAAATTTAGAATAAGGGAGTCCCCACAAATGTGTTTTTGTAAAAATTAAAAACAAATTTCATAGATTTTATGAGAAGCATCACTTCGAAGATCATCAAGATCCATCATAAGCTCTTTGAAATTGTGAAACTTTTTCCAATTTTGTGACCTTACTATGGGATTTTGAAGAACAAATAGCATTAAATTCTTGCAAATTTAGAATAAGGGAGTCCCCACAAATGTGTATTTGTAAAAAATTAAAACAAATACCATAGAATTTATGAGTAGCATCACCCCGAAGACGTTCAAGATCCATCATAAGTTCCTTGAGATTATGGTTCAACTTTTTCCAAACTTTGTGACCTTACTATGGGATTTTGAAGAACAAATAGCATAAAATTATTGCAAATTTTGAATAAGGGAGTCCCCACAAATGTGTTTTTGTAAAAATTAAAAACAAATTCCATAGATTTTATGAGAAGCATCACTTCGAAGATCATAAAGATCCATCATAAGCTCCTTGAAATTGTGAAACTTTTTCCAATTCTGTGACCTTACTATGGGATTTTGAAGAACAAATAGCATTAAATTCTTGCAAATCTAGAATAAGGGAGTCCCCACAAATGTGTATTTGTAAAAAATAAAAACAAATACCATAGAATTTATGAGTAGCATCACCTCGAAGATCATCAAGATCCATCATAAGCTCCTTGAAATTTTGGTTCAACTTTTTCCAAACTTTGTGACCTTACAATGGGATTTTGAAGAACAAATAGCATAAAATTATTGCAAATTTAGAATAAGGGAGTCCCCTTAAATGGGTTTTTGAAAAAATTAAAAACAAATACCATAGATTTTATGAGCAGCATCACCTCGAAGATAATCAAGATCCATCATAAGCTCCTTGAGATTATGGTTCAACTTTTTCCAAACTTTGTAACGTTACTATGGGATTTTGAAGAACAAATAGCATAAAATTATTGCAAATTTAGAATAAGGGAGTCCCCACAAATGTGTTTTTGTAAAAATTAAAAACAAATACCATAGATTTTATGAGTAGCATCACTTAGAAGATCTTCAAGATCCATCATAAGCTCCTTGAAATTTTGTTTCAACTTTTTTCAAACTTTGTGACCTTCCTATGGGATTTTGAAGAACAAATAGCATAAAATTATTGCAAATTTAGAATAAGGGAGTCCCCTTAAATGGGTTTTTGTAAAAATAAAAATAAATACCATAGATTTTATGAGTAGCATCACCTCGAAGATAATCAAGTTCAATCATAAGTTCCTTGAGATTATGGTTCAACTTTTTCCAAACTTTGTGACCTTACTTTTGGATTTTGAAGAACAAATAGCATAAAATTATTGCAAATTTAGAATAAGGGAGTGCCCACAAATGTGTATTTGTAAAAAAAACAAACAAATACCATAGAATTTATGAGTAGCATCACTTCGAAGATAATCAAGATCCATCATAAGCTCCTTGAAATTGTGATTCAACTTTTTCTAAACTTTGTGACCTTACTATGGGATTTTGAAGAACAAATAGCATAAAATTATTGCAAATTTAGAATAAGGGAGTCCCCACAAATGTGTTTTTGTAAAAATTAAAAGCAAATACCACAGATTTTAGGAGTAGCATCACCTCGAAGATCATCAAGATCTATCATAAGCTCCTTGAAAGTTTGGTTCAACTTTTTCCAAACTTTGTGACCTTACTATGGGATTTTGAAGAATAAATAGCATAAAATTATTGCAAATTTAGAATGAGGGAGTCCCCACAAATGTGTTTTCGTAAAAATTAAAATCAAATATCATAGATTTTATGAGTAGCATCACCTCGAAGATCATCAAGATCCATCATAAGCTCCTTGAAATTTTGGTTAAACTTAATCCAAACTTTGTGATCTTACTATGGGATTTTTAAGAACAAATAGCATAATATTATTGCAAATTTAGAATAAGGGAGTCCCCACAAATTTGTTTTTGTAAAAATTAAAAACAAATACCATAGAATTTTTGAGTAGCATCAACTCGAAGATCATCAAGATCCATCATAATTTCCTTGAAATTTTGGTTCAAATTTTTCCAAACTTTGTGACCTTACAATGGGATTTTGAAGAACAAATAGCATAAAATTATTGGAAATTTAGAATAAGGGAGTCCCCACAAATGTGTTTTTGTAAAAATTAAAAACAAATTTCATAGATTTTATGAGAAGCATCACTTCGAAGATCATCAAGATCCATCATAAGCTCTTTGAAATTGTGAAACTTTTTCCAATTTTGTGACCTTACTATGGGATTTTGAAGAACAAATAGCATTAAATTCTTGCAAATTTAGAATAAGGGAGTCCCCACAAATGTGTATTTGTAAAAAATTAAAACAAATACCATAGAATTTATGAGTAGCATCACCCCGAAGACGTTCAAGATCCATCATAAGTTCCTTGAGATTATGGTTCAACTTTTTCCAAACTTTGTGACCTTACTATGGGATTTTGAAGAACAAATAGCATAAAATTATTGCAAATTTTGAATAAGGGAGTCCCCACAAATGTGTTTTTGTAAAAATTAAAAACAAATTCCATAGATTTTATGAGAAGCATCACTTCGAAGATCATAAAGATCCATCATAAGCTCCTTGAAATTGTGAAAATTTTTCCAATTCTGTGACCTTACTATGGGATTTTGAAGAACAAATAGCATTAAATTCTTGCAAATCTAGAATAAGGGAGTCCCCACAAATGTGTATTTGTAAAAAATAAAAACAAATACCATAGAATTTATGAGTAGCATCACCTCGAAGATCATCAAGATCCATCATAAGCTCCTTGAAATTTTGGTTCAACTTTTTCCAAACTTTGTGACCTTACAATGGGATTTTGAAGAACAAATAGCATAAAATTATTGCAAATTTAGAATAAGGGAGTCCCCTTAAATGGGTTTTTGAAAAAATTAAAAACAAATACCATAGATTTTATGAGCAGCATCACCTCGAAGATAATCAAGATCCATCATAAGCTCCTTGAGATTATGGTTCAACTTTTTCCAAACTTTGTAACGTTACTATGGGATTTTGAAGAACAAATAGCATAAAATTATTGCAAATTTAGAATAAGGGAGTCCCCACAAATGTGTTTTTGTAAAAATTAAAAACAA
This sequence comes from Daphnia galeata, assembly GCA_030770115.1. Taxonomy (NCBI): domain Eukaryota; kingdom Metazoa; phylum Arthropoda; class Branchiopoda; order Diplostraca; family Daphniidae; genus Daphnia; species Daphnia galeata. Next base: position 16,293,701 of record CM061116.1, on the reverse strand, counting down.
ATACCATAGATTTTATGAGTAGCATCACTTAGAAGATCTTCAAGATCCATCATAAGCTCCTTGAAATTTTGTTTCAACTTTTTTCAAACTTTGTGACCTTCCTATGGGATTTTGAAGAACAAATAGCATAAAATTATTGCAAATTTAGAATAAGGGAGTCTCCTTAAATGGGTTTTTGTAAAAATAAAAATAAATACCATAGATTTTATGAGTAGCATCACCTCGAAGATAATCAAGTTCAATCATAAGTTCCTTGAGATTATGGTTCAACTTTTTCCAAACTTTGTGACCTTACTTTTGGATTTTGAAGAACAAATAGCATAAAATTATTGCAAATTTAGAATAAGGGAGTGCCCACAAATGTGTATTTGTAAAAAAAACAAACAAATACCATAGAATTTATGAGTAGCATCACTTCGAAGATAATCAAGATCCATCATAAGCTCCTTGAAATTGTGATTCAACTTTTTCTAAACTTTGTGACCTTACTATGGGATTTTGAAGAACAAATAGCATAAAATTATTGCAAATTTAGAATAAGGGAGTCCCCACAAATGTGTTTTTGTAAAAATTAAAAACCAATACCATAGATTTTATGAGTAGCATCACTTCGAAGATCATCAAGATCCATCATAAGCTCCTTGAAATTTTGGTTCAACTTTTTCCAAACTTTGTGACCTTTCTATGGGATTTTAAAGAACAAATAGCATAAAATTATTGCAAATTTAGAAAAAGGGAGTCCCCTTAAATGGGTTTTTGTAAAAATTAAAAACAAATACCATAGATTTTATGAGTAGCATCACCCCGAAGACTTTCTAGATCCATCATAAGTTCCTTGAGATTATGGTTCAACTTTTTCCAAATTTTGTGACCTTACAATGGGATTTTGAAGAACAAATAGCATAAAATTATTGCAAATTTAGAATAAGGGAGTCCCCACAAATGTGTTTTTGTAAAAATTAAAAACAAATTCCATAGATTTTATGAGAAGCATCACTTCGAAGATCATCAAGATCCATCATAAGCTCCTTGAAATTGTGATTCAACTTTTTCTAAACTTTGTGACCTTTCTATGGGATTTTGAAGAACAAATAGCATAAAATTATTGCAAATTTAGAATAAGGGAGTCCCCACAAATGTGTTTTTGTAAAAATTGAAAACCAATACCATAGATTTTATGAGTAGCATCACTTCGAAGATCATCAAGATCCATCATAAGCTCCTTGAAATTTTGTTTTAACTTTTTCCAAAATTTGTGACCTTCCTATGGGATTTTAAAGAACAAATAGCATAAAATTATTGCAAATTTAGAATAAGGGAGTCCCCTTAAATGGGTTTTTGTAAAAATTAAAAACAAATACCATAGATTTTATAAGTAGCATCACCCCGAAGACGTTCAAGATCCATCATAAGTTCCTTGAGATTATGGTTCAACTTTTTCCAAACTTTGTGACCTTACAATGGGATTTTGAAGAACAAATAGCATAAAATTATTGCAAATTTAGAATAAGGGAGTCCCCACAAATTTGTTTTTGTAAAAATTAAAATCAAATACCATAGAATTTGTTGAGTAGCATCAACTCGAAGATCATCAAGATCCATCATAATTTCCTTGAAATTGTGATTCAACTCTTTCTAAACTTTGTGACCTTACTATGGGATTTTGAAGAACAAATAGCATAAAATTATTGCAAATTTAGAATAAGGGAGTCCCCACAAATGTGTTTTTGTAAAAATTAAAAACAAATTCCATAGATTTTATGAGAAGCATCACTTCGAAGATCATCAAGATCCATCATAAGCTCCTTGAAATTGTGATTCAACTTTTTCCAATTTTGTGAACTTACTATGGGATTTTGAAGAACAAATAGCATTAAATTCTTGCAAATTTAGAATAAGGGAGTCCCCACAAATGTGTATTTGTAAAAAATAAAAACAAATACCATAGAATTTATGAGTAGCATCACCTCGAAGATAATCAAGATCCATCATAAGCTCCTTGAAATTTTGTTTCAACTTTTTCCAAACTTTGTGACCTTCCTATGGGATTTTGAAGAACAAATAGCATAAAATTTCTAGCATATTCTTTCTTTTTTTTCCTCAAAACTCCTTGTTCACGATTTCAATGAAAAAGTTTCGAAAAATTTATCTCCATAACTAACAAACGAATTTCGATGAAACTTTCACCATAGCTTCCATATGGGCTCTATTACCCTAGATATTTTTTTTTGTAAATAATCCTTCGTTTGTTATGGAGATCAAAGTTTCCAAACTTTCTCTTGGGAACCCAATTAATCAAGTTTTGATTTTACAAATACTTTGTACAATTCAGGAGTAACCAATGCTTCAGAATACATTGAACAGCTATTAAATTAGCCATAAAACGCATTTGGAAACTTCTGGAATTTTACATACATGTTAAATTTTAAACTTACAAGTTATTCACATAATCAAATTTTTTATTTGATTTCTGAGATTTATGAAATTCCTGATTTCACATTAAAACACTCATTGTTCGCGATTTCAATGAAAAAGTTTCGAAAATTTTATCTCCATAACTAACGAACGAATTTCGATGAAACTTTCACCATAGCTTCCATATGGGCTCTATTACCCTAGATAATTTTTTTGTAAATATTCCATCGTTAGTTATGGAGATAAAAGTTTCCAAACCCTTTCATTGAAATCGCGAACAGGGAGTTTTGCATTTTCGATTTCTGGGATAACGTTTGATAACATCCCTTGTAAAATAGAATGATTCATGGACAATACAATGCAAGATTTATGAAATTCCTGATTTCTCATCCCTCAAAACTCCTTGTTCACGATTTCAATGAAAAAGTTTGGAAAATTTTATCTTCATAACTAACGAACGAATTTCGATGAAACTTTCACCATAGATTCCATATGGGCTCTTTTACCCTAGATATTTTTTTTTGTAAATATTCCATCGTTAGTTATGGAGATAAAAGTTTCCAAACTTTCTCTTGGGAACCCAATTAATCAAGTTTTAATTTACATATATTTTGTACAATTCAGGATTAAACATTGCTTCAGAATACCTTAAACAGCTATTAAATTAGCCATAAAACACATTTGGAAACTTCTGGAATCATACATACATGTTAAATTTTAAACTTACAAGTTATTCACATAATCAAATTTTTTATTTGATTTCTGAGATTTATGCAATTCCTGATTTCACATTAAAACACTCATTGTTCGCAATTTCAATGAAAAAGTTTCGAAAAATTTATCTCCATAACTAACGAACGAATTTCGATGAAACTTTCACCATAGCTTCCATATGGGCTCTATTACCCTAGATAATTTTTTTGTAAATATTCCATCGTTAGTTATGGAGATAAAAGTTTCCAAACTTTTTCATTGAAATCGCGAACAGGGAGTTTTGCATTTTCAATTTCTGGGATAGCGTTTGATAACATCCCTTGTAAAATAGAATGATTCATGGACAATACAATGCAAGATTTATGAAATTCCTGATTTCTCATCCCTCAAAACTCCTTGTTCACGATTTCAATGAAAAAGTTTGGAAATTTTTATCTTCATAACTAACGAACGAATTTTAATGAAACTTTCACCATAGATTCCATATTGGCTCTATTACCCTAGATATTTTTTTTGGAAATATTCCTTCGTTAGTTATGGAGATAAAAGTTTCCAAACTTTCTCTTGGGAACCCAATTAATCAAGTTTTGATTTTACAAATACTTTGTACAATTCAGGAGTAACCAATGCTTCAGAATACAGTTTACAGCTATTTAATTAGCCAAAAAACGCATTTGGAAACTTCTGGAATTATACATACATGTTAAATTTTAAACTTACAAGTTATTCACATAATCAAATTTTTTATTTGATTCTATAAGTGTTTGTTACACCAGAACTACAAAACAATGGTATAATTAAAAATAATGGTCCTTGGGCATGCTAGGGGACCCAAGTAAACCACTCAAATAAAAAAAAATTTGATTATACAACAGCTATTGGACAAATACGGGGTATAACATATGCTTGAGATGTAAATTTTCTTTCTGAGGTATCCTTGGGAACCCAATAAATCAAGTTTTGATTTTACATATACTTTGTACAATTCAGGATTAACCAATGCTTCAGAATACAGTGAACAGCTATTAAATTAGCCATAAAACGCATTTAAAAACTTCTGGAATCATACATACATGTTAAATTTTAAACTTACAAGTTATTCACATAATCAAATTTTTTATTTGATTTCTAAGATTTATGAAATTCCTGATTTCACATTAAAACACTTGTTAGGTTTCTTAGTCGTCGCTAACCGTCGACGTAATTGTATTCCAGAAGAGACAGGTGTGTCGCACCACCGAGTACAAAACGAAGCTAAACTAGACGGCCGGCGGTGAGCTCGGCCGGGGCAGAAAAGGGGAGAGGGACATCTGCCGGTCGGTGGGGAAAACCCATAGGACGCGTACATAACAACCCTTCCCAAGCTGTTGCGCAAACGACAACAGCTTAACACACAGAGAAACAAAATGACATGATACACAATGGTGGAACACAGCACGACAAGGATACTGCATATGCGTTCGGAGTGGGGGTGGGCGACAATGCACAAACACACACAAAACGAAACCATATCAGACGTCGAACATTACTTTGCGCTTCCGAGCGCGCTGGTTGCGTCGAAGTGGCTGCTTTTTAGGGATGACCGCATCCTCGGTGTTTCCGGTGTCGGTTGGGAGTGGGCTGGGCGCGGAAACGGCGCCTGGCGATCCGGCTGCCATGGGATGATCGACGCTGCTTCTCTCGCCTCCACCTTCACTGTCCGTGTTTTGCACATCCGCCTCTGGTGACGGCTCGCCGGCGTCCGGGATCGCCACCATTGGCCGAAGCAGCCTCCGATTACGCCACAATACACTGCCGCTCTCGAACTTGATACGATAGGATCGGTAGCGCCCGATGCTGACCACGACGCCGACTTTGTCCCATAATTTGGAGGGTGGGTTGCGCACGCGGACGTGGGTGCCCAGCGGTAGTGGAGCGAGGGGCCTGGCGTGCTCATCGTATTTAAATTTGACCGCGGCGTCGAGCTCAGCTTGCCGGTCGCGTCCTTCCATGACCGCACGCCAACGGGTGGCGTATGATGTCCGGTGCGCCGGGACGATTGAACGTAGTGGGTGGCCGAAAACCATTTCCGCCGGAGATAGGCCGTTTTCCCTGGGGGTGTTGCGGAATTCCAGCATGCCGCTGGCGAATTCGTCCGAAGTCAGATCGCCGCGGGGGGAAATTTTCGTCACCAAATCTTTCATGGCGGCCACCGCCGCCTCCGCGTGGCCGTTGCTCTGGGGGTAGTGTTGCGTCGAGTTGCCCCAAACCACGCCCCATTGGCGTAGTTTGGTTTGAAAACTGTGAGCGTCGAATTGGGGCCCGTTGTCGGATCGCATGCGTACCGGTACGCCCAGGTCGACAAAATTCTCGATGACAGCCTGAGTGACCTCGCGGGCCGACGGATCGTGTCGCCATTGGTGGACCACGGGCCAACCGGAGAGACGGTCCGCGTAAACGAGGAAGTGTAATGATCCCACCTGAAACAGATCGGCGGATACGTCTTCAAATACTCGCGACGGGAGGGGATCGCGCAAGAGGGGCTCCTGTCGTTGGTGCGGGAGTCGTTCCTGGCACGCCTGGCATTTTTCTACCGCGAAGGTGATCTCGTTGGTGATCCCAGGCCAGAAAACCGTCTGGCGCGCCCGTCGTTTCATCCGGACGATGCCTTGGTGGGCCGCGTGAAGTTTAAGTAGGACGTTTTTGCGGGCGGATCGTGGAATGATGATGCGGCGGCCGAACAGAACTAATCCGTCGTCCACTGATAGTTCTTCCCGAATGGACCAATACTGACGGATATGCTGGGCTGTGTGGTGCCGAGGGACGGGGAATCCGGTTGTGACCGCCGTCACGAGCGCCGCGTATTCGGGATCTGATGCTGCTGCTTCTCTTAACTCGTCCAAGAGTGGATCTGGTAGGTGAGGCTGTTCCGCCGTAACTTCCGCGACTGCGCCGTCATCGGAGGCCGATTGCATGGTATGAATTTGGCCAATCACCACGCGCCTGGCAAATGCCAGGATGTCCGAGTTGGTGGCCTCGTCGTCAGGGCCAGGATCATTCACCGGAGCCCGAGAGAGAGCGTCGGGTATAGAGTGAGCGCGGCCCGTTAACGTAAAAAGGGACGGCGTCGTCCGTCAATTCGATGATCATGTCTGGACCCTCCATGCAGTTGAGCTCTCCGGTCTGGTCGAACACCGCTGTGAACTCGTTGGTGATGTCGTTTCCGATGCGCTGAATATCGTCTGGAGAGGGATTCAAAGGAATAAAACCGGTGTAAACAAACGGCTCTTCGCCCCGAGGGGCTGATGTGACGGAATTAATTTTCGTACCCGTCGTCTGCTTTCTCCAAGGGCGCGGATAATCTTCGTGTAGTATTCCTAGGCTGACACAGTCGTACCAGGAGAGCAATAATCCGGTGATGTCTGGGCTGAACGTGATGGTGATTTTGGCCGAAACTCCTTCATAATTGGCCGTGACCTCCTTCTCTCCCACCACTAATAGTGGGGTCGACTTGTCCGCCATGACTAAATCGAAGGTGGACGATGAAAGATCTTTGTCACTGAATCCCAGCGCGTGTAGCACGTCCATGCCGCCGACAGTAGCCTCTGCGCCGCCATCTGGAGTTGTCCTTGGAATGTTGGCGATCACCTTTCCGGTCGGATCGCAAAGCTGCAAAGAAATGGTTGGTGCCGGGCGACGACGCCGATTTGTTTGCACGTTACCCACCACAATGCGCTTCATGTGAACGCGCGGGCGGCTGCTGTGGCTGTCGCTGTTCTTACCGCCGCCACCTCCGCCGGCTGTTCCGCCGTTACTACTAGCGCCGCCGCTGTCCGGCGTCTCTACTTTCAGTTTCTTCGGGCAGCATGGGGAGAAGTGATTATTGGCACCGCAGCTATGACACTGTTTTCCGATGGCCGGACATTTTTCTCCTGTACAATGGGCCAGCCGACCACACGAGCCGCACCTACCACCGTCCGTCTGCCGCGGTTGTCGATGGCTCCTGGTTTGAACGTGAGAAATGGCCGGAGGGTTGCTCAGTGATTTTTCATTCGCTTTGGCCGATTCCTCGCTACGGCAGATGTTTATTGTCTGCTGTGCTGTCGGGAAAGGACTCAGAGCGAGCAATTTCCTCTTTGTCTCGGTGTCCCGCACGCCTGCCATGATGCGCGTCGTCAGTCGCGTGTCTCTGCACGCAGCGCATAAGTCGGCAGCATCTGCCAGATTGCAGAGACGGATGTAGAAGTCGTCGAACGATTCCGTGGCGCTCTGGTGGCAGTCCTCGAAAGCGACCCTGTCCAGTGCGATGTTTCTCTTCGAGCGAATGTAGATGTTGATCTGGTCGAGGACGTCCTCCGGTGTCGTCGCGGCCGTCGGTGAAATTCCCAACGCCACTTCAACGATTTGTTGCATATCCGGATCGAGAACCATCCGGAAGGCAGCCATCTGTTCACTGACGGGATATGTGACCAGCTGGTTAAGCTGACAAAAATCGCTTTAGCGATTCCTCCAGGTGCGAAGCTGAGAGAGTGACGCGTCGCCATGTAGCTTATCCAGACATGACGGATCGATGCGGCGTCGTTGGGTGGTGGCGCCGCCGCCGCCTCCACCAGCGCCACCGCCGCCGCCACCTCCACCGGGGTTGAGCAATGCCTGTAGCTGCTGGGCAATTCCGGCTAATTGGGTCGTCATCGTGAGCTGGTGTCGTTCGACCGCGTCGAGGCGTCCGGTTGCTGCTGTGGCCGCTGCTGTGGCCGCTGCCGCGGCGTCCAATGCGTCATCCACGGTTGACATGGCAAAAATTCCCGACGCTCGCGAATGGTGATGGTGTCCGGAAGTGGACATACACTCGCCGGCGAAAGAAACAGACACTGGCCGCTGCAATGGATCGCTTGGTTGTATGACACTGGCCCCACGCCGCCCACGGCGATTATTCGTGAAGGGGGGGGGGGGAAAGAGAGAGTACCGACACACGTGGTTCAAACGATAAAAGTGACTGCACACAATACGAAATGAAAATGTAAAATGAGCACGAGCGGGGAATATATCGATAGGGTAGCACGCGATATTACACCCACGGACACCGAAAAAAACGACGTACGCACTCGTGAAGATGCTCGGATACACGAGGCACTTGCAGGAACTCGAGCGAAACGGTGGGGGAAACGACAATGGCGTCAAGATGGCCGCCGTACAGGGGGGCGGCATGGACACACACAAGCCGTAATGTAATTCACCGTACACAAAAGCGAGAATCTGCACAATTACCTCTGAGTGAGTAGAGAGTTAAGGCAAGTCCAACTGCGCCATGTTAGGTTTCTTAGTCGTCGATAACCGTCGACGTAATTGTATTCCAGAAGAGACAGGTGTGTCGCACCACCGAGTACAAAACGAAGCTAAACTAGACGGCCGGCGGTGAGCTCGGCCGGGGCAGAAAAGGGGAGAGGGACATCTGCCGGTCGGTGGGGAAAACCCATAGGACGCGTACATAACAACACTCATTGTTCGCGATTTCAATGAAAAAGTTTCGAAAATTTTATCTCCATAACTAACAAACGAATTTCGATGAAACTTTCACCATAGCTTCCATATGGGCTCTATTACCCTAGATAATTTTTTTGTAAATATTCCATCGTTAGTTATGGAGATAAAAGTTTCCAAACTTTTTCATTGAAATCGCGAACAGGGAGTTTTGCATTTTCGATTTCTGGGATAGCGTTTGATAACATCCCTTGTAAAATAGAATGATTCATGGACAATACAATGCAAGATTTATGAAATTCCTGATTTCTCATCCCTCAAAACTCCTTGTTCACGATTTCAATGAAAAAGTTTGGAAATTTTTATCTTCATAACTAACGAACGAATTTTGATGAAACTTTCACCATAGATTCCATATGGGCTCTATTACCCTAGATATTTTTTTTGTAAATATTCCTTCGTTAGTTATGGAGATAAAAGTTTCCAAACTTTCTCTTGGGAACCCAATTAATCAAGTTTTGATTTTACAAATACTTTGTACAATTCAGGAGTAACCAATGCTTCAGAATACAGTTTACAGCTATTAAATTAGCCATAAAACGCATTTGGAAACTTCTGGAATTATACATAAATGTTAAATTTTAAACTTACAAGTTATTCACATAATCAAATTTTTTATTTGATTCTATAAGTGCTTGTTACACCAGAACTACAAAACAATGGTATAATTAAAAATAATGGTCCTCGGGCATGCTAGGGGACCCAAGTAAACCACTCAAATAAAAAAAAATTTGATTATACAACAGCTATTGGACAAATACGGGGTATAACATATGCTTGAGATCTAAATTTTCTTTCTGAGGTATTCTTGGGAACCCAATAAATCAAGTTTTGATTTTACATATACTTTGTACAATTCAGGATTAACCAATGCTTCAGAATACAGTGAACAGCTATTAAATTAGCCATAAAACGCATTTGGAAACTTCTGGAATTATACATAAATGTTAAATTTTAAACTTAGAAGTTATTCACATAATCAAATTTTTTATTTGATTTCTGAGATTTATGAAATTCCTGATTTCACATTAAAACACTCATTGTTCGCGATTTCAATGAAAAAGTTTCGAAAATTTTATCTCCATAACTAACGAACGAATTTCGATGAAACTTTCACCATAGCTTCCATATGGGCTCTATTACCCTAGATAATTTTTTTGGAAATATTCCATCGTTAGTTATGGAGATAAAAGTTTCCAAACTTTTTCATTGAAATCGCGAACAGGGAGTTTTGCATTTTCGATTTCTGGGATAGCGTTTGATAACATCCCTTGTAAAATAGAATGATTCATGGACAATACAATGCAAGATTTATGAAATTCCTGATTTCTCATCCCTCAAAACTCCTTGTTCACGATTTCAATGAAAAAGTTTGGAAATTTTTATCTTCATAACTAACGAACGAATTTTGATGAAACTTTCACCATAGATTCCATATGGGCTCTATTACCCCAGATATTTTTTTTGTAAATATTCCTTCGTTAGTTATGGAGATAAAAGTTTCCAAACTTTCTCTTGGGAACCCAATTAATCAAGTTTTGATTTTACAAATAATTTGTACAATTCAGGAGTAACCAATGCTTCAGAATACAGTTTACAGCTATTAAATTAGCCATAAAACGCATTTGGAAACTTCTGGAATTATACATACATGTTAAATTTTAAACTTACAAGTTATTCACATAATCAAATTTTTTATTTGATTCTATAAGTGTTTATTACACCAGAACTACAAAACAATGGTATAATTAAAAATAATGGTCCTTGGGCATGCTAGGGGACCCAAGTAAACCACTCAAATAAAAAAAAATTTGATTATACAACAGCTATTGGACAAATACGGGGTATAACATATGCTTGAGATCTAAATTTTCTTTCTGAGGTATCCTTGGGAACCCAATAAATCAAGTTTTGATTTTACATATACTTTGTACAATTCAGGATTAACCAATGCTTCAGAATACAGTGAACAGCTATTAAATTAGCCATAAAACGCATTTGGAAACTTCTGGAATCATACATACATGTTAAATTTTAAACTTACAAGTTATTCACATAATCAAATTTTTTATTTGATTCTATAAGTGTTTGTTACACCAGAACTACAAAACAATGGTATAATTAAAAATACTGGTCCTTGGGCATGCTAGGGGACCCAAGTAAACCACTCAAATAAAAAAAAATTTGATTATACAACAGCTATTGGACAAATACGGGGTATAACATATGCTTGAGATGTAAATTTTCTTTCTGAGGTATCCTTGGGAACCCAATAAATCAAGTTTTCTATTTTACATATACTTTGTACAATTCAGGATTAACCAATGCTTCAGAAAACAGTGAACAGCTATTAAATTAGCCATAAAACGCATTTGGAAACTTTTGGAATCATACATACATGTTAAATTTTAAACTTACAAGTTATTCACATAATAAAATTTTTTATTTGATTTCTGAGATTTATGAAATTCCTGATTTCACATTAAAACACTCATTGTTCGCGATTTCAATGAAAAAGTTTCGAAAATTTTATCTCCATAACTTACAGACGAATTTCGATGAAACTTTCACCATAGCTTCCATATGGGCTCTATTACCCTAGATAATTTTTTTGTAAATATTCCATCGTTAGTTATGGAGATAAAAGTTTCCAAACTTTTTCATTGAAATCGCGAACAGGGAGTTTTGCATTTTCGATTTCTGGGATAGCGTTTGATAACATCCCTTGTAAAATAGAATGATTCATGGACAATACAATGCAAGATTTATGAAATTCCTGATTTCTCATCCCTCAAAACTCCTTGTTCACGATTTCAATGAAAAAGTTTGGAAATTTTTATCTTCATAACTAACGAACGAATTTTGATGAAACTTTCACCATAGATTCCATATGGGCTCTATTACCCTAGATATTTTTTTTGTAAATATTCCTTCGTTAGTTATGGAGATAAAAGTTTCCAAACTTTCTCTTGGGAACCCAATTAATCAAGTTTTGATTTTACAAATACTTTGTACAATTCAGGAGTAACCAATGCTTCAGAATACAGTGAACAGCTATTAAATTAGCCATAAAACGCATTTGGAAACTTCTGGAATCATACATACATGTTAAATTTTAAACTTACAAGTTATTCACATAATCAAATTTTTTATTTGATTCTATAAGTGTTTGTTACACCAGAACTACAAAACAATGGTATAATTAAAAATACTGGTCCTTGGGCATGCTAGGGGACCCAAGTAAACCACTCAAATAAAAAAAAATTTGATTATACAACAGCTATTGGACAAATACGGGGTATAACATATGCTTGAGATCTAAATTTTCTTTCTGAGGTATCCTTGGGAACCCAATAAATCAAGTTTTGATTTTACATATACTTTGTACAATTCAGGATTAACCAATGCTTCAGAATACAGTGAACAGCTATTAAATTAGCCATAAAACGCATTTGGAAACTTCTGGAATCATACATACGTGTTAAATTTTAAACTTACAAGTTATTAACATAATCAAATTTTTTATTTGATTCTATAGAGTGGTTCGAGGTTGCCATCTTGGCATGGTATTTCTGTACACGTAGTGCAGCCACAACTGAAAAGCATTGGCATTTGTATAGAAAGAGTGGAGGAGGCACAACTCGAGGAAATGTTTGGGGCGATGTTGGTTTTGCCTCAGGCATAGTTACGCCTCCTTCATTCCTCCTTCATGCCTTGCACTCCTTCTATACAAATGCCAATGCTTTTCAGTTGTGGCTGCACTACGTGTACAGAAATACCATGCCAAGATGGCAACCTCGAACCACTCTATAAGTGTTTGTTACACCAGAACTACAAAACAATGGTATAATTAAAAATACTGGTCCTTGGGCATGCTAGGGGACCCAAGTAAACCACTCAAATAAAAAAAAATTTGATTATACAACAGCTATTGGACAAATACGGGGTATAACATATGCTAGAGATCTAAATTTTCTTTCTGAGGTATCCTTGGGAACCCAATAAATCAAGTTTTGATTTTACATATACTTTGTACAATTCAGGATTAACCAATGCTTCAGAATACAGTGAACAGCTATTAAATTAGCCATAAAACGCATTTGGAAACTTTTGGAATCATACATACATGTTAAATTTTAAACTTACAAGTTATTCACATAATCAAATTTTTTATTTGATTTCTGAGATTTATGAAATTCCTGATTTCACATTAAAACACTCATTGTTCGCGATTTCAATGAAAAAGTTTCGAAAATTTTATCTCCATAACTAACGAACGAATTTCGATGAAACTTTCACCATAGCTTCCATATGGGCTCTATTACCCTAGATAATTTTTTTGTAAATATTCCATCGTTAGTTATGGAGATAAAAGTTTCCAAACTTTTTCATTGAAATCGCGAACAGGGAGTTTTGCATTTTCGATTTCTGGGATAGCGTTTGATAACATCCCTTGTAAAATAGAATGATTCATGGACAATACAATGCAAGATTTATGAAATTCCTGATTTCTCATCCCTCAAAACTCCTTGTTCACGATTTCAATGAAAAAGTTTGGAAATTTTTATCTTCATAACTAACGAACGAATTTTGATGAAACTTTCACCATAGATTCCATATGGGCTCTATTACCCTAGATATTTTTTTTGTAAATATTCCTTCGTTAGTTATGGAGATAAAAGTTTCCAAACTTTCTCTTGGGAACCCAATTAATCAAGTTTTGATTTTACAAATACTTTGTACAATTCAGGAGTAACCAATGCTTCAGAATACAGTTTACAGCTATTAAATTAGCCATAAAACGCATTTGGAAACTTCTGGAATTATACATACATGTTAAATTTTAAACTTACAAGTTATTCACATAATCAAATTTTTTATTTGATTCTATAAGTGTTTGTTACACCAGAACTACAAAACAATGGTATAATTAAAAATAATGGTCCTTGGGCATGCTAGGGGACCCAAGTAAACCACTCAAATAAAAAAAAATTTGATTATACAACAGCTATTGGACAAATACGGGGTATAACATATGCTTGAGATCTAAATTTTCTTTCTGAGGTATCCTTGGGAACCCAATAAATCAAGTTTTGATTTTACATATACTTTGTACAATTCAGGATTAACCAATGCTTCAGAATACAGTGAACAGCTATTAAATTAGCCATAAAACGCATTTGGAAACTTCTGGAATCATACATACATGTTAAATTTTAAACTTACAAGTTATTCACATAATCAAATTTTTTATTTGATTCTATAAGTGTTTGTTACACCAGAACTACAAAACAATGGTATAATTAAAAATACTGGTTCTTGGGCATGCTAGGGGACCCAAGTAAACCACTCAAATAAAAAAAAATTTGATTATACAACAGCTATTGGACAAATACGGGGTATAACATATGCTTGAGATCTAAATTTTCTTTCTGAGGTATCCTTGGGAACCCAATAAATCAAGTTTTGATTTTACATATACTTTGTACAATTCAGGATTAACCAATGCTTCAGAATACAGTGAACAGCTATTAAATTAGCCATAAAACGCATTTGGAAACTTTTGGAATCATACATACATGTTAAATTTTAAACTTACAAGTTATTCACATAATCAAATTTTTTATTTGATTTCTGAGATTTATGAAATTCCTGATTTCACATTAAAACACTCATTGTTCGCGATTTCAATGAAAAAGTTTCGAAAATTTTATCTCCATAACTAACGAACGAATTTCGATGAAACTTTCACCATAGCTTCCATATGGGCTCTATTACCTAGATAATTTTTTTGTAAATATTCCATCGTTAGTTATGGAGATAAAAGTTTCCAAACTTTTTCATTGAAATCGCGAACAGGGAGTTTTGCATTTTCGATTTATGGGATAGCGTTTGATAACATCCCTTGTAAAATAGAATGATTCATGGACAATACAATGCAAGATTTATGAAATTCCTGATTTCTCATCCCTCAAAACTCCTTGTTCACGATTTCAATGAAAAAGTTTGGAAATTTTTATCTTCATAACTAACGAACGAATTTTGATGAAACTTTCACCATAGCTTCCATATGGGCTCTATTACCCTAGATATTTTTTTTGTAAATATTCCTTCGTTAGTTATGGAGATAAAAGTTTCCAAACTTTCTCTTGGGAACCCAATTAATCAAGTTTTGATTTTACAAATACTTTGTACAATTCAGGAGTAACCAATGCTTCAGAATACAGTTTACAGCTATTAAATTAGCCATAAAACGCATTTGGAAACTTCTGGAATTATACATACATGTTAAATTTTAAACTTACAAGTTATTCACATAATCAAATTTTTTATTTGATTCTATAAGTGTTTGTTACACCAGAACTACAAAACAATGGTATAATTAAAAATAATGGTCCTTGGGCATGCTAGGGGACCCAAGTAAACCACTCAAATAAAAAAAATTTGATTATACAACAGCTATTGGACAAATACGGGGTATAACATATGCTTGAGATCTAAATTTTCTTTCTGAGGTATCCTTGGGAACCCAATAAATCAAGTTTTGATTTTACATATACTTTGTACAATTCAGGATTAACCAATGCTTCAGAATACAGTGAACAGCTATTAAATTAGCCATAAAACGCATTTGGAAACTTCTGGAATCATACATACATGTTAAATTTTAAACTTACAAGTTATTCACATAATCAAATTTTTTATTTGATTCTATAAGTGTTTGTTACACCAGAACTACAAAACAATGGTATAATTAAAAATACTGGTCCTTGGGCATGCTAGGGGACCCAAGTAAACCACTCAAATAAAAAAAAATTTGATTATACAACAGCTATTGGACAAATACGGGGTATAACATATGCTTGAGATCTAAATTTTCTTTCTGAGGTATCCTTGGGAACCCAATAAATCAAGTTTTGATTTTACATATACTTTGTACAATTCAGGATTAACCAATGCTTCAGAATACAGTGAACAGCTATTAAATTAGCCATAAAACGCATTTGGAAACTTCTGGAATCATACATACATGTTAAATTTTAAACTTACAAGTTATTCACATAATCAAATTTTTTATTTGATTCTATAAGTGTTTGTTACACCAGAACTACAAAACAATGGTATAATTAAAAATACTGATCCTTGGGCATGCTAGGGGACCCAAGTAAACCACTCAAATAAAAAAAAAATTGATTATACAACAGCTATTGGACAAAAACGGGGTATAACATATGCTTGAGATCTAAATTTTCTTTCTGAGGTATCCTTGGGAACCCAATAAATCAAGTTTTGATTTTAAATATACTTTGTACAATTCAGGATTAACCAATGCTTCAGAATACAGTGAACAGCTATTAAATTAGCCATAAAACGCATTTGGAAACTTCTGGAATCATACATACATGTTAAATTTTAAACTTACAAGTTATTCACATAATCAAATTTTTTTTTTGATTTCTGAGATTTATGAAATTCCTGATTTCACATTAAAACACTCATTGTTCGCGATTTCAATGAAAAAGTTTCGAAAATTTTATCTCCATAACTAACGAACGAATTTCGATGAAACTTTCACCAAAGCTTCCATATGGGCTCTTTTACCCTAGATAATTTTTTTGTAAATATTCCATCGTTAGTTATGGAGATAAAAGTTTCCAAACTTTTTCATTGAAATTGCGAACAGGGAGTTTTGCATTTTCGATTTCTGGGATAGCGTTTGATAACATCCCTTGTAAAATAGAATGATTCATGGACAATACAATGCAAGATTTATGAAATTCCTGATTTCTCATCCCTCAAAACTCCTTGTTCACGATTTCAATGAAAAAGTTTGGAAATTTTTATCTTCATAACTAACGAACGAATTTCGATGAAACTTTCACCATAGCTTCCATATGGGCTCTATTACCCTAGATAATTTTTTTGTAAATATTCCATCGTTAGTTATGGAGATAAAAGTTTCCAAACTTTTTCATTGAAATCGCGAACAGGGAGTTTTGCATTTTCGATTTCTGGGATAGCGTTTGATAACATCCCTTGTAAAATAGAATGATTCATGGACAATACAATGCAAGATTTATGAAATTCCTGATTTCTCATCCCTCAAAACTCCTTGTTCACGATTTCAATGAAAAAGTTTGGAAATTTTTATCTTCATAACTAACGAACGAATTTTGATGAAACTTTCACCATAGATTCCATATGGGTTCTATTACCCTAGATATTTTTTTTGTAAATATTCCTTCGTTAGTTATGGAGATAAAAGTTTCCAAACTTTCTCTTGGGAACCCAATTAATCAAGTTTTGATTTTAGTTTTACAAATACTTTGTACAATTCAGGAGTAACCAATGCTTCAGAATACAGTTTACAGCTATTAAATTAGCCATAAAACGCATTTGGAAACTTCTGGAATTATACATACATGTTAAATTTTAAACTTACAAGTTATTCACATAATCAAATTTTTTATTTGATTCTATAAGTGTTTGTTGCACCAGAACTACAAAACAATGGTATAATTAAAAATAATGGTCCTTGGACATGCTAGGGGACCCAAGTAAACCACTCAAATAAAAAAAAATTTGATTATACAACAGCTATTGGACAAATACGGGGTATAACATATGCTTGAGATGTAAATTTTCTTTCTGAGGTATCCTTGGGAACCCAATAAATCAAGTTTTGATTTTACATATACTTTGTACAATTCAGGATTAACCAATGCTTCAGAATACAGTGAACAGCTATTAAATTAGCCATAAAACGCATTTGGAAACTTTTGGAATCATACATACATGTTAAATTTTAAACTTACAAGTTATTCACATAATCAAATTTTTTATTTGATTTCTGAGATTTATGAAATTCCTGATTTCACATTAAAACACTCATTGTTCGCGATTTCAATGAAAAAGTTTCGAAAATTTTATCTCCATAACTAACGAACGAATTTCGATGAAACTTTCACCATAGCTTCCATATGGGCTCTATTACCCTAGATAATTTTTTTGTAAATATTCCATCGTTAGTTATGGAGATAAAAGTTTCCAAACTTTTTCATTGAAATTGCGAACAGGGAGTTTTGCATTTTCGATTTCTGGGATAGCGTTTGATAACATCCCTTGTAAAATAGAATGATTCATGGACAATACAATGCAAGATTTATGAAATTCCTGATTTCTCATCCCTCAAAACTCCTTGTTCACGATTTCAATGAAAAAGTTTGGAAATTTTTATCTTCATAACTAACGAACGAATTTCGATGAAACTTTCACCATAGCTTCCATATGGGCTCTATTACCCTAGATAATTTTTTTGTAAATATTCCATCGTTAGTTATGGAGATAAAAGTTTCCAAACTTTTTCATTGAAATCGCGAACAGGGAGTTTTGCATTTTCGATTTCTGGGATAGCGTTTGATAACATCCCTTGTAAAATAGAATGATTCATGGACAATACAATGCAAGATTTATGAAATTCCTGATTTCTCATCCCTCAAAACTCCTTGTTCACGATTTCAATGAAAAAGTTT
Organism: Daphnia galeata; assembly: GCA_030770115.1. Lineage (NCBI taxonomy): Eukaryota > Metazoa > Arthropoda > Branchiopoda > Diplostraca > Daphniidae > Daphnia > Daphnia galeata. The sequence goes on along the minus strand of CM061116.1, from coordinate 16,275,519 downwards.
GGAAATTTTTATCTTCATAACTAACGAACGAATTTCGATGAAACTTTCACCATAGCTTCCATATGGGCTCTATTACCCTAGATAATTTTTTTGTAAATATTCCATCGTTAGTTATGGAGATAAAAGTTTCCAAACTTTTTCATTGAAATCGCGAACAGGGAGTTTTGCATTTTCGATTTCTGGGATAGCGTTTGATAACATCCCTTGTAAAATAGAATGATTCATGGACAATACAATGCAAGATTTATGAAATTCCTGATTTCTCATCCCTCAAAACTCCTTGTTCACGATTTCAATGAAAAAGTTTGGAAATTTTTATCTTCATAACTAACGAACGAATTTCGATGAAACTTTCACCATAGCTTCCATATGGGCTCTATTACCCTAGATAATTTTTTTGTAAATATTCCATCGTTAGTTATGGAGATAAAAGTTTCCAAACTTTTTCATTGAAATCGCGAACAGGGAGTTTTGCATTTTCGATTTCTGGGATAGCGTTTGATAACATCCCTTGTAAAATAGAATGATTCATGGACAATACAATGCAAGATTTATGAAATTCCTGATTTCTCATCCCTCAAAATTCCTTGTTCACGATTTCAATGAAAAAGTTTGGAAATTTTTATCTTCATAACTAACGAACGAATTTCGATGAAACTTTCACCATAGCTTCCATATGGGCTCTATTACCCTAGATAATTTTTTTGTAAATATTCCATCGTTAGTTATGGAGATAAAAGTTTCCAAACTTTTTCATTGAAATCGCGAACAGGGAGTTTTGCATTTTTGATTTCTGGGATAGCGTTTGATAACATCCCTTGTAAAATAGAATGATTCATGGACAATACAATGCAAGATTTATGAAATTCCTGATTTCTCATCCCTCAAAACTCCTTGTTCACGATTTCAATGAAAAAGTTTGGAAATTTTTATCTTCATAACTAACGAACGAATTTTGATGAAACTTTCACCATAGATTCCATATGGGTTCTATTACCCTAGATATTTTTTTTGTAAATATTCCTTCGTTAGTTATGGAGATAAAAGTTTCCAAACTTTCTCTTGGGAACCCAATTAATCAAGTTTTGATTTTACAAATACTTTGTACAATTCAGGAGTAACCAATGCTTCAGAATACAGTTTACAGCTATTAAATTAGCCATAAAACGCATTTGGAAACTTCTGGAATTATACATACATGTTAAATTTTAAACTTACAAGTTATTCACATAATCAAATTTTTTATTTGATTCTATAAGTGTTTGTTGCACCAGAACTACAAAACAATGGTATAATTAAAAATACTGGTCCTTGGGCATGCTAGGGGACCCAAGTAAACCACTCAAATAAAAAAAAATGTGATTATACAACAGCTATTGGACAAATACGGGGTATAACATATGCTTGAGATCTAAATTTTCTTTCTGAGGTATCCTTGGGAACCCAATAAATCAAGTTTTGATTTTACATATACTTTGTACAATTCAGGATTTACCAATGCTTCAGAATACAGTGAACAGCTATTAAATTAGCCATAAAACGCATTTGGAAACTTCTGGAATCATACATACATGTTAAATTTTAAACTTACAAGTTATTCACATAATCAAATTTTTTATTTGATTCTATAAGTGTTTGTTACACCAGAACTACAAAACAATGGTATAATTAAAAATACTGGTCCTTGGGCATGCTAGGGGACCCAAGTAAACCACTCAAATAAAAAAAAATGTGATTATACAACAGCTATTGGACAAATACGGGGTATAACATATGCTTGAGATCTAAATTTTCTTTCTGAGGTATCCTTGGGAACCCAATAAATCAAGTTTTGATTTTACATATACTTTGTACAATTCAGGATTAACCAATGCTTCAGAATACAGTGAACAGCTATTAAATTAGCCATAAAACGCATTTGGAAACTTCTGGAATCATACATACATGTTAAATTTTAAACTTACAAGTTATTCACATAATCAAATTTTTTATTTGATTCTATAAGTGTTTGTTACACCAGAACTACAAAACAATGGTATAATTAAAAATACTGGTCCTTGGGCATGCTAGGGGACCCAAGTAAACCACTCAAATAAAAAAAAATTTGATTATACAACAGCTATTGGACAAATACGGGGTATAACATATGCTTGAGATCTAAATTTTCTTTCTGAGGTATCCTTGGGAACCCAATAAATCAAGTTTTGATTTTACATATACTTTGTACAATTCAGGATTAACCAATGCTTCAGAATACAGTGAACAGCTATTAAATTAGCCATAAAACGCATTTGGAAACTTTTGGAATCATACATACATGTTAAATTTTAAACTTACAAGTTATTCACATAATAAAATTTTTTATTTGATTTCTGAGATTTATTAAATTCCTGATTTCACATTAAAACACTCATTGTTCGCGATTTCAATGAAAAAGTTTCGAAAATTTTATCTCCATAACTAACGAACGAATTTCGATGAAACTTTCACCATAGCTTCCATATGGGCTCTATTACCCTAGATAATTTTTTTGTAAATATTCCATCGTTAGTTATGGAGATAAAAGTTTCCAAACTTTTTCATTGAAATCGCGAACAGGGAGTTTTGCATTTTCGATTTCTGGGATAGCGTTTGATAACATCCCTTGTAAAATAGAATGATTCATGGACAATACAATGCAAGATTTATGAAATTCCTGATTTCACATCCCTCAAAACTCCTTGTTTACGATTTCAATGAAAAAGTTTGGAAAATTTTATCTTCATAACTAACGAACGAATTTTGATGAAACTTTCACCATAGATTCCATATGGGCTCTATTACCCTAGATATTTTTTTTGTAAATATTCCATTGTTAGTTATGGAGATAAAAGTTTCCAAACTTTCTCTTGGGAACCCAATTAATCAAGTTTTGATTTTTCAAATACTTTGTACAATTCAGGAGTAACCAATGCTTCAGAATACAGTTTACAGCTATTAAATTAGCCATAAAACGCATTTGGAAACTTCTGGAATTATACATACATGTTAAATTTTAAACTTACAAGTTATTCACATAATCAAATTTTTTATTTGATTCTATAAGTGTTTGTTACACCAGAACTACAAAACAATGGTATAATTAAAAATAATGGTCCTTGGGCATGAGTCCCCACAAATGTTTTTAATTTTTACAAAAACACATTTGTGGGGACTCCCTTATTCTAAATTTGAAATAATTTTATGCTATTTGTTCTTCAAAATCCCATAGTAAAGTCACAAAGTTTGGAAAAAGTTGAACCAAAATTTCAAGGAGCTTATGATGGATCTTGATGATCTTCGAGGTGATGCTACTCATAAACTCCCTTATTCTAAATTTGCAATAATTATATGCTATTTGTTCTTCAAAATCCCATAGTAAGGTCACAAAGTTTGGAAAAAGTTGAACCAAAATTTCAAGGAGCTTATGATGGATCTTGATGATCTTCGAGGTGATGCTACTCAAAAAAACTATGGTATTTGTTTTTAATTTTTACAAAAACACATTTGTGAAGTAAGGTCACAAAGTTTGGATAAAGTTGAACCAAAATTTCAAGGAGCTTATGATGGATCTTGATGATCTTCGAGGTGATGCTACTCATAAAATCTATGGTATTTGTTTTTAATTGTTACAAAAACACATTTGTGGGGACTCCCTTATTCTAAATTTGCACTAATTTTATGCTATTTGTTCTTCAAAATCCCATAGTAAGGTCACAAAGTTTGGAAAAAGTTGAACCAAAATTTCAAGGAGCTTATGATGGATCTTGATGATCTTCGAGGTGATGCTACTCAAAAAAACTATGGTATTTGTTTTTAATTTTTACAAACACACATTTGTGAAGTAAGGTCACAAAGTTTGGATAAAGTTGAACCAAAATTTCAAGGAGCTTATGATGGATATATCTACAACCATGCAATAGCTGTTGCCGAGCTTGTAAGAAAGTCTCTGAAAATTTGAAACGTTTATAACACTGATGTTGAAACGTTTGAACAGTTATAACACTGAGTCTGTGGCTGGGAACCATTATATCTACAACCATGGTGTTGATTGTGGAATAGTGAAATAGCGAGAGGCATAATTTTGTGTAACTTGCAACACCGCATAAGCAAAGCTTAAGCCAAATTTTGACGCCCTCTAGAGCTAGCACCAGAGATAAACAGAGATTGGACTCAGATAGGGGGAGCCAGGGAGACTCAATGGACGACAGTCGTAGTCCTACGGGCATGCTCAGAAGTCAGAACTAACGCTTTTTGCCAGATTTCTTTAAAAATTCTTCATGCAAACCCCCCCGTTGGCAAAATCGAAAGACTGAACAACGTCTAGCGCGAATTGGCCTCCAAAACTAGCAGACCGATAATTTCTTGGCCTCCTAAACTAGCAGACTAAAATTGTAGTTCTGAGCATGCCCGTCGGTTGCGCAGAGTAGATTTAGTCTGCTTTTTACCTCCCCATGATGTTTGCCATCGTTCGTCTGCTACAGAGAGGGGAAGCCAATCTCTGTTTATCTCTGGCTAGCACTTAACGAACCCCATGATGTCAGATTGTCAGCTGTCATATCTCATTAGTCATTAGTCGTCTGATTCTGTTTTTTTATTCTCTTTCGTTTTTTTAGTTTTTGTGGGTTTTATAAAAGTGAGTGGCTGAGTGCATTACGTTTAGAAAATTAGAATTTACGTTGAATTTCTTACCTAAATCTCAGTACTCCAACATGATTCCCTTTATAAAATATTTCGGCCAGCGAGCGTCTCGAATAATAGTAAACTTGCCTACAGCATCTGGAGTGCAATTGATGCGGTAATAAAGTTGGCGTTGTAATTACATAACTATACTTTCAAAAGCCATTGCATATTCAAACTTCATTTTTGTACCCCAAAGTAAAAATTGGTTTATTGTGTTCAAAGTTGCAGCCATTGCAACTCGGGACCAAACAACCAGAAGCTTGCTTTACTGAAACTTGATGGCTATACACTTCGGAGAGCTATGGTGCAGGATTGTGAAGCAATTCATCAGCTAGTTCAAGTAAGATTAAAAATCAAAAACACCTTTTGTAGTTGCATGCACTCTTTATATTTATTTATAGTTTTTCTAAATTAGTTAATTTTGCTCCAGGAGCTGGCTAATCATTTAAACATGTCTGATGCTCCTCAGATTAGTGCCAAAGGCATGCACCTTGTAACCTTAGCTTAGCAGATTTCAGAAATTTCATAATTTTTCCATTGTTACAACCAATCTTTCAGCTCTGGAAGTGGACGGATTTGGAAGCCGTAGGTTTTACGAAGGATTCGTAGCTGAATCCCACGAACTGAAGAAAGTTGTGGGATACGCTATTTATTACTTCAGTTATTCTACGTGGCAAGGTAAATCTTTGTACATGGAAGACATGTACATACGCCCAGAAGACAGGAAAAATCGAATTGCCGTTTCCTTTTTCCAACTTGTTTCTCAAGTAAGATGACATGGTCCGACTATATTGGAAATCAAATAATATTATTGTTATTGTTATTATCACTTTGCATCAATGTGTGTACATAGGCGGCATTAAATGAAAATTGCATGCGGTTGAACTTCTGCGTCCTGAAAAACAACAAACCAGCCGTCGAACTATTTCAATCACTGGGTATTTTCATGTATTTTATTTTTTTTTTGTGTATTTTATCATGTATTTTCAAATTATCGGCACATGATTTAGGTGCCGATGATTTAACAATGAAGGAAGGTTGGCACTACTATCGCATTCCTCGTCATGGCATTGAAGAACTCGCACAACCCAACATTGTCACCAAATTTAATTCATAACTTTTTTTAAAAATCAGTAAAAGAACCAACCAACTGTTGCAATAGACATGTCCAATTCAAACCAATAATTCAAATTGTTTTCTGAATTGATTTTCTCTCTAAATCCATCTTGAAATTAGTGCGACGTGAGGTGGTGGCTGGTGGGCGTATACCAACTGCAACAAAGTCGCACAACATATATCAAAATAATATATCATATAAAAAATTTGTTTAACCTAAACCCGAAGGCGTATACCCAAGGACCTTGTTTTTCTTCTTGCTTGATATTAATATTAGACTAATATTCTCGACAGTTGTTTAACTAAAATTGCAACATAATAAAATCAAATGAGCCAAATGTTTATTGATCCTTTTAAAAACCAAACTTCGTTCATTCAATACAAATCAATAAAACGCCATCAAAACCACCACATTAAGGAGATGTCGGAATTTCACAATAAAGATTGTTGTTACTCAAATAGAAAAACACAAACAGTGTGTGTGTAAAGCGCCCAATCTGCTATACACTACTGGGGAGTGGCAAGAAGCGATGAAGTTATCAAATAACGAAACATTTGGAATACACAAATTCAACAGCCCTATAGGCCTAGCTATTATTTATATAAGAATATGAAGAAAAAAGGAGGAATTAAAAAAATGGCATTTTATGAAAAACATTAGCTGCTAAAAACTTGAAAAAGACAAAACTATTTCAGCTATTTGTGATCATTTCTATCGCAATAGCTTTTGTAGGCTTGTCGATGAATTCTTTTCGTTTTTCGCTACTTTCGTTTTTTGTTTTTGTTGAGTAGAAAATCACTGGAACGTCACTCATATTTCTCGTTTAGTATACAAATAAAACAAATAAAACAACTGACCATATGTGCCACATAATTAAGGCGGTTCACATCCGCAATCTCCTCGAGATGAGAGAGCCTTCCGGTCATCACGTAGGGCCGTATGGCGTCATCACTCAACGTCGCACAGCGGACAACATTCGCCTTCAACTTGACGTGGATTCTCACAGACGGGACATTGCAAGGTCGTACAACGAATGAATCCCCCCTGTTTGTGAACATGACGTAAGTGTTTATCATCATGTGGGAAGACATGAATAACAACAAAGGAGAAAAATCAGAAAATCAACGAAGCAAATCAAACCTGACAGCTACACTCGGTGCACGAGTCTTTCTCCCACGATTCTCCAGTTTTCCACGTAATTCCGTCGCTGTCTTGGCAATTCGTTTGAGAATTTCTCGTTCCGTGTCTCCTCTTATTGGTCGATGGCTTGTCAAGGCACAAGTTCTCCACATGTTTCAGCTTCCTGGCCATTTTCTATTGTTATTAGAATTGAAATAAATTATATATGGAACGTCTTGATGCGTTTTCTTTAATTGAATACTTTAAGAGCCCGTTGCATTTTGGCCATCATGGCTTCTAATCCTTCGATTCGTTCATCCTGTTGTTCCGTTTGAACGGCCTGTTGATGGAAGACTTGGGTGTCCAGCACTCGTCTGCCAGACGAAACGAGTTCCTCATCGCCGGGGATAGAATTGTTGTAAAAACTATTCGAAGTCGTCGACGAAATCGACAAGATTGACGCTTCTCCGTACGAAGGTTTATCTTCGGGATACGAGTGTTCCACAGAGCGCTTTGTCCGGCTTTGTCCGCGAGTGATAGAGTTGAATTGACCAGCACTGCTGCATTCTGAAATACAATAAGATTCAAATGTGTTACATATTGTACCTCATTTCTGTTTATGTTGTACACGTAGGATATTTACAAAATTACCGTGACAACATTCTGCCCAGAATCTCAAATCGACTTTAGGAATTTGACTACATCCAACGAAAGAAGGCGATTGAAGATTGGGCATCTTGAAAACATTTTTGGTCACTTCGAGAATGTCGTCGCTGCTATCGCAAATGACTCGACTCAGCGTGGATTGCTTGATCTGCGTCAACTGTTCCGGTTTGAAAACGCCAGGATTTTCGTACCAAAATCTAAATAACCAATTGACTATGATTCAATTATTGTAATATTCAAATAAGAATTCAATTAACCTGTCGCCGTCTCTTAATCGACGGAATTGTTCGGCCAGTAAACACTGGAATGTCGGCCCAACTTTAGCGCCATTGACCGGATCCTCGGCCATTCCGCCCACCCAAATATCCACGTTACCTATAGACAAAGTTTTACAATTTCAAATGAAAGCCATTTTAATTAATTAAAATAGATATTATACTTGGATGACCGTAGAGCTGTTGGAGTTTATCCCTCAACACTTGGCTGCTGATGTCAGCCTGGAGATCGTCAAACGTTTCGACAACTGACAGTTTGCAATGGCGACGCCAGTCGTTGTAGCCTGGCAAGGCGTGGTCTCGACCTCTTTGGATGTTGAGAGCAGCCAGATCTTGGGCAACCAGATGAGCAGGACGGAAAAGGCTCTCCGTCAGATTGGAATTGAGTAATTGATCAGACAATCGAACCTACAAAACATCCAATTTACATGGGGGCAAAAAAAAAAATCAATTAATAAAAATTGAGAAATTCAAGAAAAATTTTTTACTTTGGCTGGTCCAGCGAAAAGACCTCGAAGGATAGGATCGACTCCTCCTTGTTCCACCAATCTCCAAGGAGCGAAAAAAGCATCTTGGAGTAGCAAATGACCCTGAGGAATGGGCAAAAAACTGGCGTTGAGTCGTTGAAGCACCGGCTGGATGAGACCGTGACCCATGCGGAGTGCGGCCGTTGCGAAAACGTTGGAAATGCTGGCGTCCGTTTGCGGATTGTATCCTTTGTAATGGCCCATGGAAGCCATTCCTTCGCGGCCGATGATGAGCGGCAACCAGTGCTCGTACGTGATGTGCTGCATAAAGGCGCCGATGATTTTTCGACTTTCGTGGTAGAGCATGTCACCGTCCCAGTGCGGATTAACTACCCGCAACTCGTCGACGACACGATTGTGTTCTCGGAACCATAGCGTGTGCATGGTCAACAAGCCAGTCTAAAAGAATTTTAAAAACATTTAAAATTTATTCAAATGGTTTTCTTTAAATAAGAAAAAAGTTTACCTGTTCATTTGCACGAACGTCACCTGTGAGAAAACAGCCGATTTCACTTTCTTCCCTGTCTCGTTTACAATCGACTGGAGTGTTGGGCGTGGCAAAAGGTAACAATGGACCTCCCGTTTCGGTTAATAAACCTCGTCTCAGATGGCCGCTGTTTCCGTGTAGTTCCCTCAATTCACGGGCCTCCCTGTCCGTGGAACCGTAGACCTTGAAAGAACCAGAAAAAAAATACAAATGATAATATTTAAAATAAAAGGTTTCTTTTTCTTTATTTATTTTGAAGAGAAAAGTATAAAGAAAGAAAGAAAATACTTGAGATGCATCGATGTAAGATGTCAGTTGATTGATCTGTTCTCTGGGCATCATGCTGTTCAAAAGAACAGAAGTGGCGCCGGAGCCGCAAACGGCGCTGTTGCGCACAAATTCCATGCACCGATGATGACGGATCCTCGGATCGTTCGGTGGCACTTCGATGGGGAAACACGGCGCCGAATAGTCACAAGACCTGGGCTCAACACAACCAAACAATTAAGAGATAGAAATTTAAAAAAAAAAAAAAAATGAAATTTAAAAAAAGAGAATATTTACGTCCGGCAATCAACAAATTCCCCAAAACTTTCGGCAGACATTCCGGGCACGGCTAGATCGAGATCGTGATCCAGGAATTGACCCCATTGCATCAACATGTGAGTAAACACTTCGTCCGAAGTCGTTTCCGTCGTTGTGATGACCCGTGTGGATATCAATCGAGCGCTGGGCTTGGTGAATCCGTTGTAATTGGTGCTGCGACTCCATCCGACCGGCAAGTTGAATCCATTCTCGTAAATGGGTTTGAGAATACGCCGGAATCCGGAATAAGACGAGCCCCAGAGCGGCTGCTGGAAATTGTTACAAGTGCCGTCGAACGTTCGGTACTTGGAATGGAAACACATGTCGTTACAATCCGGTTTTCTTCGGTGTGTCAGACAGCCGGAAGCGTTGGCTATGAGTTCCAGTTGTTGAGGACTCAGCGCATCTTCGTAGGAGAATTCACCTGCATATAACAAAAGATGAGGAAATCAAATAAAATTAGATTTTCATTCAGAGGTTATGAATGGATTTGTGTTTTACGCGTGACGTTGAATTGGTGGCCGCTTTCGATGTGGCGACGGACAACGGCCAGAGCTCGCTCGTAGACTTCAGCGGCTCGGGCTATTTCACGGGCCGTCGCCGTAGGGAATCGATTGAGACGGATCAGCTCGCTGTGAGTCAGCCGAGATGAGCGGTCACGATTGAACAAAGCGGCAATCGTTTCATTGACGGCCTTATCGACGGCCCGTCGAGCTTCTTCCACGGCCGACAGAACCAATCGATTACTCAAATGACGTCGCTCTGAAGGAAACAAAAGAATTGAGTTTTACGCAGCGATAATGAATCGAATAGTTTTCCAATACCTCTGACCCTCATTCTGGCACGGGCCACGACCACTCCCATCTCGTTCAAGGCCGTGCATTCGTAAGTGCCTTCGTCGCCAAGTTCGACGTGACGGAAGAAGAGACTTCCGTTGACCATTGGAGTGATGTGAGCCGATTGGCGCATGTTCTGGCCGTCTTTACGCCAGACGATAGTCGGTGCCGGATTGCCATCGGCCAGGCAGATCATCTCCAAAGAATTACCGGAGAGAACTTCAACAGAGTCCGGAGCCCGGAGGAAGAAAGGAGCTCGACGATTGGACGATTGGCTATTTGAAGAGGATGACGGAGACGAGCCACCGCCACTGGATCTTGACGGACTAGCAGTGGGTCTGGCGGATGGAATGACAGTCAGAAGTGCTTCCGCTTCTAATGTGGCCACTTGATTGGACACTGTGCATCGATATTTCCCTTGATCGCTCAATTGGACACGCTCGATGCGGATTCGAACCAATCCGATGGCCGTCCTGGCGTCCGGCACTAAAGGTGCGCCATCTTTGGTCCAAACGAGTCCTGGAGCTGGATAACCGTCGGCAGAGCATCCCATTTCGACAGTTGCTTCCTCGAAGGTCGTCTGATCACGTGGCCAGTCACTAAACACAGGGCCACCTTTTAAAGAGAGAAAATGCCACGGCAAACAAAACAAAACAAAAAAATGAAATAACAGAAAATCGATTAGTCAGTTTCATCCGGTCTTGGTTGGGGGGGGGGGGGGGGGGACGGCGACTTATCTTCTTGTTGTTTCTCTTTGACAGAGAATAAGTGGCCGACCAGATTATTTTGTTAGTTCTTTTTTTTTTCCTACTTTTTCTTGATTTTTGACTATTTTGTTTGACTAGCGCTCCTCTTTTTTCTTTCTTTAAGTGGTTGCTGACCTCTCAAAAGCGAACCCGATGTTTGAAAACCCGCTCAACCGACCACTTTCACTATTTTACAAGTAACAAAAGATGGTCAGATCAGTTTCAAGTGTTGAAAAACTAAAAGTTGCTCTTAATGAAATTTTCATTTAGTTTCCATTATTTGATGAATTATCTGTGATCCTGATGGATGGATCGCATGCGCGGAATGAATTCCAGCGCTCCGTCACTTCGTTCATTTCAATAAATGAACTTGAATTTTCTTTGCTTCTCACGTTTTAACGAAATGAAAATTTCAACTGTTTTGTGTGACCGGATGGCCTTCACTTTTTTAACTTGTCTTGATACTCATCTTCCCCGAAAAACAAAAAAACAAAAAAAACAAGTGAGAGTGATAATAAAAAAAAAAAAACACTTCCCCTCCAAGAGCGTTTTTCCCCTCCAGGTTTCTCTTTTTTCTTTTAAAAAAATATGAAAGGAATGAATGTATTTTAATATATTCCTCGGGTTCGTTGACTCATAACTGGCCGATGATGAATTTCTCGTTTGTATGCAAGCGAAGAAGCGTCTCATTTTCTTATTTTTCGTTTGGTTGGATAAATAATAATAATAATAATAATAATAATAATAATAAAAGAAAAAGGTTACTAGAACTTTAGACATGTAAACATGCTAATGGAATGCCTTAGTAGTGTATATAATAAGATGACGCATCATTCCTTATTAATATAGATAGAAGAACAACCCGTGGCCATATCTTGAAATTGCGGCCAACCACTTCTCTAGTGCTGTGTGCGCATACAGTCAACTAACAAGTTTTCTCTTCTACTTCTTCTTCTTTTTCTTCTTCTTCTTCGTTTTTATGTGTCACTTACTGAGAACCCTTAACTGGGCAGGTGCTGATATCTTGCCGAGAGTGTTGCCGCCGGTGCATCGATACGTTCCGGCGTCACGTTGCCTCACCTGTCTGATGACCAATCCACCGTTGGCCAGCAATTCTGTCATGCGAAAGAGAAGAGAACAATAGCCGATAAAATCGCAAATAAAAAACGACGAAAATCAAAATATCCAATTCCCCACAACATCAACCGACGACGACGACGACGACAAAGACACACGATATCAATAAGACGGGCAACATGATAGCCAAGTGTATATGACTATATATAATATACCTGTTCTTTGGCGATCAACCGGTCCGTCATTGAATGTCCAAGTGATAACCGGTCTAGGATAACCGGTGACTTCGCAATCGAGACGGGCCGACGAGCCGTCCTGCACGTCGACATCTTCAGGTGTCACGACAAATTTGGGTTTCACTATATTATAGAGTATAACATTAACAATAATAATCAAAGAACCTTGTTCGTGTTGTTGCTTTGAAAAAAAAAAAAAAAAAAAGAAACGGAAAGGTGAGAAAGCGCAGATCAATTAGTTTCAAAACCATTTTCAGCTTTAGCTGGAAGGCGTCCGGTTTATTTTATTGAAGAAGAAATACTATACTCAAAAACTTATGTTTTTTTTTGTTTTTTTTTAGATGTTTATCATCCAACCTTTAGTTGAATTGCTCGAACTAGAACTGCTGCTGGTGCTGGCCGCTGTGATGGGTTTCATGTGGACGGAACGAGATTTGACTTCACCGGCCGGACTCTTTGCCATGCACTCATACGATCCCATATCACTGTCCGAAGCGTTTTCGATCATCAAAGTGCCGTCTTGTAGGACTTGATATTTGGGATCATCGTCGGGACTGATTTCATTGCTTAAATCCAATGAATGAAGAATAGAATTTAGTTGGGATCTGACTTGTGTAAATAATCTGAAATAATCGAGTGACGCTCACTTGTTGTAGAGCCAGACGATATTGGGCTCGGGATCGCCTTCTGCTTTGCACGTGAAATAAACGGTCCCGCCAAAGGTGATTTCAACGTCGGTGGGCTCCTCGGTCAGGACTGGCTTTTCTGATAGGACGGGGAAATAAACACAGTTACGAACCCAACGTCATAATAAATAAATCAAGTCATAAAAGAAACGCCTGGTCCGTCTCTCAATCCGCCCGCCCCAAAACAGGATTTTTGTTATTTTAATGTCTTTTTTTTTTTTTTTTTTTTTTTTGTTTCTACATTGAAAAAAATTGAATTTCAAAGGTCCAAAAGAAAACGTTTTTATTACTGCAATTGAATTCCTCGATGAGGGAAGTCACGGAACGGCCGACGAGCTGATCGGGCGATTGGCAGATGGCCGCCGCTTGAGTCGTCCCTTGTTTCTCGTTGAGCATTTTGGCCAGCCACAAAATCTGGCAGTCGCAAATGAGAGCGTTGCTATCCAATCGCCTGTATTCGTTTGATTTCGTGAAGGAAATCATAATTGTAAAAATAGACAATTAAATAAGAATTGTTTCCCTTCGATCTCTGATTGTTTTTGTTTTGGGAGGGGGGAGGGAGTTGAGTCGAATAAGAAGATTACAGAAGTTTCAATTGTTAACTAAGAATGAAAAGAAAAATGTTTGAAAAGAAAAGAAAGAATTTGGATATTTACGATCGAGATAATCAAAGAAATGAGAGAGAGAGTTTTGTTTTATGTTTTTACAGTCTCTTGAGCGATTCCATGTTGTGGAAGGCACCGCTGGGTATCCTCTGCAGTTTGTTGTTATGCAGAAACCTGAAAAACAAAACAAAAACATGTGCATGTTAATGAACCATAACAATCTACTGTTTATAAAAAATCAATGAGGAAAACATTATTTTTTTTTTTTAATGTCCATAGCATCATCGAACATGAAATGAAATTTCAAACTGTTTGCGAGGAACTCACAGTCGTTCCAGAGACGGGACGTTTGAGAAGGTCTCCGGATCAAGATGGTCGATCTGGTTGAAATGGAGATACCTGCCGATGAAGAGAGACAAACAAAAATTTAATGATTTCGATTCTTTTTGACATTTTTCAAAAACGAAGACAAAAACGCGGGTGATGGAAATGTCATTGAATTTTATTCTAGCTGTTTTGATTTTTTTTTTCTATTCTCATATCTTTTATCAGATAATCCGAAGATGATTCGATTCCTATTTCACGGGCCGATTGTAAAGTTATTTGGTTTTATTTCTTTTTTAAATTATCTTTTGAATTAAAAAGTAAAAATAAAATAGCCTCCCTTTTCCTATTTAAATAGCCACCGATAACAGAGTCTTTCCTTCTTTTTCTTCATCTTCAATATAATCTTTCATAAGACACTCATCTGGCCGACCTGGTCGACTAACTCCCCGGATGTTTTCAAACCCCCCCGCTCCCTATACATGGTCATTTCCATGTGTATACCATAGAAGAGGATGAACCGAGTTATTCAGACCCTCCTGCGGAGCAGTGAGCCCCGTACGTATACAACAATCCTCTGCCTTATAACAAATTACATGGGGGGAGAGAGATTTCCGCTTGTTCACGCTTTCAAATCAACAAGAACAGAACGGTCATGCACATTGGCGTCATTCCGATTCAGAGAGATCTAGCCAGAAGTATAAAATAACTCGATGCATATATACTCATCTATCATCGCCATTACAAGAATTCAAAGGCAGAAGGGAATAAAAGCGCAAAACGGAATAAATGCGCTACAATAATGAAATAATCATTCAAACTTACAGCTGTTCCAATTTGGGCAAATCGTGAAATGTGTGCTTGTCGATCTCCTTGATGCGGTTCTTGTAGAGGTACCTTAAAAAAAGACAAATGACGTTATACGCGGTACTGTAACATACAATCTGATGTTTTTAATAAAATATGCGCAATAAGACGCTGCCGTCGCGGCCTTGTGAATGTTAATAAATCACGGCAACGTGTAATAAGGCAAGGAAGTTGTGTTATATTGTCTCTCTCTCTCTATGCATATGTAGTACTATACGTACAGGTATCTGAGCTCTTTGAGGCCATTGAAGACGCCCTTCTGCAGTTGATTGATGTGATTATTGTTCAACAGCCTTCGTTGATGGTGCGTGTATTGTTTTCCCCGTGTGTGTTGGTTGTTGTTGTGTCATAAAACGAAAAGGAAAAAAAAACAAAAAAATGAGAAACACACAAATGAGATTATCACTCGTCGCTGCGTTGGACTATCCACACGTGAATAACTATGTCCAAGCGTTATAAATGATTGATTTCAATCAAACATTCTACACAAAAGATAGTCACACCAGACATTCTAAAATATCTAATAGAAAGAAAGAAATATAGAAATATCTTACAGAGTGTTGAGTTGCTTCATGTCACGGAACGTGTCGGGTCCGATGTCTCTGATTCGGTTGAAACGTAAATCCCTGCGACACAGCACAAAAGAAAAAAGAATCATTATATGTTATATAGTCTCTCTACCTGTGACTGCCATGGCAGTCTCACACCAACACAGCTTAGCAGATAGCATCACTTTCATTCATTTTTATTACAGTGTTGTCACTTATTGGGTCTCGTTCCAAGTCCTCCCAATCCCCAATCCCCCCCTTTAGATACACACACACAAAATAAACAAACAAGACGATGATGGTGAAAGAAGAAGAAGATTCAAACTTGTGCGGTTGTATT
The DNA here is from genome assembly GCA_030770115.1 of Daphnia galeata. Lineage (NCBI taxonomy): Eukaryota > Metazoa > Arthropoda > Branchiopoda > Diplostraca > Daphniidae > Daphnia > Daphnia galeata. Next base: position 16,259,777 of record CM061116.1, on the reverse strand, counting down.
GTGTTGTGTATTGTTAAGACGCCACGCCCTGACCATTTACGGTAGAGAGCGAATGCCTTTCCTCGGGGCTGCTGGATGTTCTCTCAACAGTGAATGACAATAAGTTGATTGTTAACCACAAAAAAAAAGAAACATTTTCACCCCTATTATAACAACAACAACACGATGGTGCGCAACCTCATGACAACTCGACAAAACAAAAAAAACAAAAAAAAAATTGTAAACCAACTATAAGAGAGATTATTTTCTTAGCTATACCCCACCCAAAAAGGGGTGGATGGAAGCAGACAAATCGTCGGTGAGGGGAAACATTTCATTAGCATATGACGGGAGACTATATAGGGAGGAGGTCCGTGTCCACGTTACGTCGCCGGATTAGCATAATCCCGTATAATATTTTGAGTGTGGCGTGAGAATGATACGACACATATGCACGCTGATGTGCTGCGAGATGCATAGAGAATTAGAGGGAAAGGGAAGAAAAGCCAAAACCACAGCAGGTGATTGTAATTTTCCTTGTAACCAGGCTCACAGATTTTTTTTAAAAATAAGAAAACAAACAACATTCAAATTTGAAGTTAAGTCTTATTATAAGAAAAGAATTGACGATGAAAAGAGACCGATGATGGACCGACAGGTTTCGATGAAACCGTTTCAAAACAAAATCCACCGACACGATAGATATATGCGTGAATGATTATCTCTATGCGTTCCTTTCTTCGTGATATCTTTCTTCCTTGTTTGTTGTTGTTGTTGTGGTTGTGTGTCAACTTAAAAGGCCCACAACCGCTCTGCACGCAATGGACAACAGCATTATATTACACACACAAAAACAAAGATGTCCGTCCGTGACATTTCAGTTGGAACGGACTTGCTTACTTTTTCAAGGCGAAATGTTTTTTGTTTTTTGTTTTTTTCGAGCGCGCGCGCTCAATTCCCGCAAATGGAATTTTGTTTCGTTCGTTCAAGCGGATTATCTTGGCAAAAGGAAAATATTTCAAATATTTCCAAACACCCAAAAAATAACCGGATAAGATTTTTGCCGTGTCTGTGATGCGTGCGATGCGATGACGGAATCACGCCAACCAAAGGAAAAAAACCAAAAATAAAATAAAAATAAATAACTCAAACTCGTGTGAGACTGATGGCTATATAAGGTTATGCGCTATGCTTTCTGAAATTGTTTCCATACAGAAACGGCGATTATTTCATAGTTTTTTTTTTTTTTTTGGTCGGGAATTTTCATACGTGTGTCGTTTTTTCTTGAAAAAGATTCCATCCGTTTTTTTTTTTTTGTTTAGCTTTTTTTTTTTAAAAAAAATTATTATTTTTTCTCCGAATGAGTCACAACATTTTCAAAATGTAATATTTTTTAAGGGAAAAAATAAAGAAACTTGTATGGTTATATGATGATGTCTTTGAAATGATCTCGACAAAGATGGACGCGTGAATAATGAAGAGAGAGAGAGAAAATAATAAATAAACGATGAAATCTCTAGGAAAAACTCATTCGAAACTAGCCAAGCGCAATCTAACGTCGACTTAAAAAAGGGGGTTGAAAATCTCTATTAAATTTCTTTTTTTTTGAAAATGAATAATAAAATAAAATAATGTCGGGGTCGGTCTTTCTAACTATAAGCTCGCGTTGATTTGTCAAAAACTTATTTCTCCCTATATAGTACCACCACCACCACCACCTTGATGGGTTGGCCATCAATTTCAAACTCGTATAATAATAATATTTCATTCCATATGGTGTTATTTCCAGGAAGCTAATCATTCTCTCTCTCTCTCTCTTTTTTTTTAACAACCAACGAAGAAATAATCGAGTCTCTCGTTCCGACTGTTTTTGTTTTTTTTTTCGTCTATAGTTTTAATGTCATTTTAAAGAGCGCACGCATTTCGAAAGGGAAAACAACAAAACAGAAACAACAAACATTTCTGCCCTTCTCGCCTGATGTTTTTTAGCCGAGTGTTAACGAACTTGTTCTTCTACCCAATCAACTTACAACTTACACACATCATCAGGGAAGGAGAAAAAAAGAGCAACCAACAAACACCATTTTCACGTATGATGGACTGCGCATGTTTGAATGCTGTACGCCAGGGAGAATTTGTTTGTTGTTGTTCTATGGTCGTCACGCACCCGGAGCAACAAGAAAATCCGTCGATTCGGTCGCGGATCCCTCGGAGAAAAATCTGTGACATTGATGGCCCTGTCGGGCCGACTCTGACGGCGTTAGATAATTCAAATATGGGGATGTGAAAAAATTTTGTTTTATTATCTATTTTTTTTTTTTGTTTTTTTTAATGTTTCGTTTCTTTTGACGTGTATTACGTATATGGCTAGTAGCTGCCGTCTAGCGCTATTCAGCTAACAAATCTATACACACACAGTCACACACACATACACACAGAGAGAGAGAGAGAGAGAGTCGATTCTTCTCTTTTAGAGACGCGTACTCTATAGTCTCAAAATGAACGGAAAACGATAGCTGCGCTTTCCTATATATGGACTGCGCTGGACTGAAATGCCGTCTGGCATTTTCGGGTTGGCTGCTGGACGCGACAAACGAACCCGCAGGGGTGTCCACGCAACACGGTCAAGTCGGGAAGAAAAAAAAAAATGATATTTTGTGTCACAGCAACGAGCCAAAAGAAAACGACGTCAAGACATTTTCAAAATGGAAGGGGAGTAGTAACACACAAAGTTTTTATTTAAAGAAAAGAAAAATTGAACGGCTATTGAAAGACTAGAGGCCGCCAACCCTAAAAAAAAAAATACAAGTTGAAATTGAATTTGGTTTTATTTTATGTTTTAGAAAAAAAAAATATATAAATAATAATGGGCGTCACCTTTACCCACTCCACTGTGGTCACGGACATTATTCACATTTAAAAAAAATAAAATAAAATCAAGGGAGATGAGAAAATGTCCCTTTTTTTTCACGTACCGAAAATGACCCGCCCTTCTCCTAAATTTCGATTTAAAAAAAAAAAATATCTTTACCTTAAAATTATTTTTTTCAATTGAAAATTTGGATTTCTTTTCCCCCATCTCTTCGCTACTAGTTAGTGAATAGATGAATAAATCACGCGATAGGTGGAATGAACAACCAACAATGTCTCTCTCTCTCTGCGGTGGTCAGCAGACCAGCTGAGCGCTTGAATCACCCTCGAAAAAAAAAAAAAAAAAAAAAAAAAACGAAAAGAGAATCAGATATGAAATGCGCAGCCTTATTTGTCAGCAATTGACGTACAAATATAAGAGAAACAACAACAACAGCAGTCAGTGTTTGTTTTTGTATATATATGGAAAGAAAGGGGATGATCTAACACTCATCATCCATCCGATTTGAAACGTGAGCGGCCCGGGGGAGCTGCCGTGATGCGCCCCCGATAGGCCAGTCAGCTCTCAAATGTATAGAGACTTTTATATATAGACAACGCAACGACTGACGTGTTTCTTAGACATTTATATAGAGACGTATATAGTATCTCTCTCCCTAGAAAAAAAAGACCAACCTTCATCAGGTCTGTGTGCGTATATACAATCCCGTCGTCATGAATCATCAAAACAAAAAAACAAAAAAACCAAAAATACGAAATTCTTGATAAGCGCCGATGATGATGACGGACGGGGATGAAAACGAATTTTATAAGCGCGTCACATATTTTTGTGTTTTTATTATAGTCTCTGTAGGCTTAGTACTAGCTTTTCTGTGGTTGTTTCTGTGTTTTTTTCTCTTAATAATAACATCATTCTTTACGTGGGAAGTGGAGAACCCGCGACGGTTTCAAGTTATACCCATCAGCAGCACAATACCGAAAGAAAAGCAAAACAAAAATAATAGAAATTCAACTATTTTTGTTGTTGTTGTTGTTGTTGTTGTTGTTTTTTCCGATAGAAAAAATGTCGAACCGAATTCATATCGTCACGTCAAACGTCAACATTTCTTTCGACCCCGAAAAGAAAATGAACAAAAAATGGGTCTCGAAACTTTTGAAGTGCTCTGTTGTTGTTGGTTTTGTATAGAAAAGGCGAACACGTTCTGTTGCTGGCTCGTGATGATGATGTAAATGATGTTATTTCTGTTCCATTCCATTCCATCACGATCTATAGAGAGAGCATAGAGATATATAACTGATGCTGTTTGGCTTTTGGCTACTGCTGACTATGGCCCGTTACGGGCAGTTCTATTCCAGGGCCATCCACCAACATCAAGCAAAAATGGTTATTCAAATATCCATCATCAGCATCTTCTTATGTATGTATATACACATATATCGTCATCTCGTCTATTTCTTCCAGGCTCTTTCCAAAAGAAAATGTAATAAAATAACAACAACAAAAAGAGGAGCCGAATCTAACTATGGCAAACATTTTCTCTTCCAGCGCATTTCTATATATGTCTGATGGTGTAATGAGCGTTGAGAAAATAAAAACCGGACGAAAAAAAAAAAAAGTCGAAATGTGTCTGCTGCGGTTGCGGTACGTAAACGGCAGCCAGGACCCCCCTGGGAGTGAGCAAAAACCCAAAACAACACATTTCCAAAATAAAGGATGGAAATCTGCCTAATTCCACTAGTAGCTGGATAGAGAGAGATTGACAATGTGGAAGCGGAGCGAACGCGATGACATTTGTAATGATTTCGATTACGGATTCAACTGTATATAAAGAAATTCTTGTTGGATGGCGATGGTCATTTTTTTAAAAAAAAAGGTCAAATTCAAAAAGGGAAAAACTGAAAAGAATGTGCAACCTAACGATGCTGCATCCTGTATTCCTGTACCACTCACTCTACACCGTATATTTCATTCGTTTTTGGAAGCTACAGCTTTCAACTTGATTGCCGCCTCTTGGCTGCAGTCAACACACGACAGGATGAAGCATTTTTCTTATATATTTCTTTTTCTTTTTTTTTCAAATAGGTTATGACTTAAATATGTATTTGGAAAGAAATGGCCGGTGATTGGTCACACACAGCAGTCAAGTATTTTTCTTTCATTTTTTTTTTTTCAAGAAAGGAAAAAAAGAAGAAGAAGAAGAGGGGGGATGCGTGTTTTGTTTGTTGCCACTATACACACCACACACTGACACACTGTCTAACCGAGCGCACTATAAAACGAAAGACGTGTTACGAATGGACAATCAAAAGAAAGAAATATTTTCTTCTCTATTTTTATTTCAAATAAAAAGTTTCACCTTTTCTTTTCTTATTTTTTCTCCTTTTCAACGGGTTGTCTCTGTTTTTCTCTTCTCATTGACCCGCTAACCGATATAACGCTTCGATGCACACAAAAGCGCAATTTTTGAATTTAAAAAAAAACAAACAAAACAAAACAAATCGATTTCGATCGGAAACAAAAATGTAAATAGAAACGCAATTACACGGTTGAAAAAAAAAAAAACAAAAAAAACTACATGCAATAACTTACAGAATGGTGGTGTTGGGCGGGACAGACGGGATTTGATCCAACTCGAGGAACATGCAACGGACGGTCGAGCGGAAACAGAGACACCTGGACGGGCATCGAATTTCCGCGCTAACCGGAACGATGACGATACCGGCGATCATCACGGCCACTACTAACACCAACAGCACCGACACGTTAGCGCACATTTTCAATAACAATCCAATAATTGGATATTTCGACATTCTCTTCTTCTTCTTCTTCTTAACTTTTGTTATGTTATTTTAAAAAAATCACGACAAAATAGCAAAGTCAAATGTTTCAATACGAAATCGTGAAATTGATCATCTCGCCGAGAAATAAAGAACGAAAACAAACAAAAAAAAACATCCAAATGAGTAAAAGACGAGCGTCCCAACAGCCCGACGGTCGGAGGCACACTGGTGAAAGTGAAGGGACTTCGGGTCTCCTATACTCCCCTCCAACTTGCAAATGGCGCTGTCTGCTCTGGCTGCTGCCTCTATATACAATATAAGGTGAGGCAACATCTCAAAAGGGAAACCTTTTCTTCGACGTTATTGAACCCCAAATCGGCGCCCAAAGGGAACCAAAGGAAGAAGAGAAGAAGAAGAAGAAGAAAAGTGCTCTATGTGATTTTTGTTCAAGCTACTACGGTCGGTAACTACTTCTACTATACCTCAAGAGCTATAGTCAAGACGTTTTTTCCCTCTCTCCCCTACTGTATATATCCTGCACGTTTGGATGGGTGGGTTTTCACCCTACTAGAAGAAAAAGAGGATGAGAAAAGGTTCTAAAAGTGTCGAATAACTGTCACCGGAGAATCCACACTAAACATATATGCATAAACCAACAGTGCCTTGCATGATGCCTAGGCTTGCAGCAGCAGCAATTGTAAATACGCTGGAACCTTTGAGGAACATGTACGAGCGGTGTCGCATCTACTCAACCCATCAGGGGTTAGAATAACAACATTTTAGCGCCTCTTTTCACTACTTTAGTATGCAGGATGTTGTTTGTTTGTTTTTTTTAAAAAAAAAACCGCGATATAAAGCGTCAACATATTCTGTTATATCGTCGCTATTTGGTATTGGATTGTGTGCTGTAATCGTCACATTCCGTCACACAATCACACGACAATTATCCAGTCGATAATCGAAACCAAACACGGAAATTGTCTTTTTTTTATTTGTCAACATTGTTGTTCAACTGCGCTGAATTGTATATAAACGCAACGGAACATTTATTCCTTTGAAAAACATTGGTAAATATATATAGAGAGTTAGGCAGGCCTCACGATGGATATATCGAATCGTTCGTCGTTCACGAACAGTCTTTTTGTCTTCTTTCGATGATTTTATCTTCGTTTGAGTGGCGTCTTTATGACTGTTATCGTGAAAAGGGTGTGCGACACTGTGCCGTCTCCTCATTGTTATAAGCATCGGATGCTATAAATACACACAGCACAGACTATAAAAGACGTGGTAAACTTATATTTTTAGTGGCTTATTATAATACCAATAATATAGTTCAAAGTGCGCTCATAAATCGCCCCCCCCCCCCCGAACGATAAACACGGACACTGATCTCTCTGATTCTCAGTATTTTTAAGTTTATTTACTTTTTCTTTTAGCTCACGGCAGGTTCAATCAATTGCAATAATCTGATGAAAAGTCTATCGAATCGAATTTCGAATTTCTTTCCTCATCCTCCTCATTAACTTGTTATGACTTAATCGAAAGATTATGATAATTTCAGGTTTCCATAGTATTATTACTTCAAAAGGGCGTGTTGCTGTTTCTGTTTATAGAATCTGGCGACTTAATATAATTACGTCTACTCTTAAAATCTCTTTATAGGCTATATATAGTCCATAAGTCCATACGTCCAACAGTTATATCTTTGATTTTAATAGTTGGACCACACGATAGATCCAAAACTTAGACGATGACTTCTTCTTACTTATTATAGACGTCCAAGTTAAATATTACAAATGCCCGGAAATGATAATATATTTTCTTCTGTACACATATAACAACAACAAACACGCAAAGAGACGCACGAGCCAGCGGGTTGCGATGGCGATATAGAAAACCCTTCTTCTTCTTATTCCCTTTTTCTCTTTTTTTTTTTCTTTTTGATTTGAAGAGGCAATATATTATTCAATAGATAGGCCTTATCTAATCCACGATACACAATGGACGCTGTGCTTTATGTGCTAGTGTGCCGTCGCTCTGACTATAGAGACGAGAGAGAGAGAGAGAGAGCTACATAGAGAACCACCCATCGGGCAATTTTCGGTCTATACACTTGTGGTGCATTTTCAGATTGGTATACACCGTGTTTAACTATGCGTCTATACGTGCTGGATTATTCGTTTGGCTATAGAGAAAACCTATTGAGTGTGTGCGCCTGCGCCCGCCGTATCTCAGCAGCCATCAGAGCTCGAGAGTTGAACAGAAAAAAAAACAAACTTTTTTATAGGACACGCTGAGGAATAGGTTGGACTATAACTAAGCAGGGATGGCAAGGAAAAAAGTAGTGAAGACATTTGACAAGGAGGGACACAGAGAAAACACGGAAACAGATTCCCGGAGTCCACGACCGAAAAGGTACAGGACACATAAAAGTCCGCGATATAGAGAAGAGATATTTGAACAGGATTTTCTTATATAATAGCTAGCCAAGCTCCAGCAACTGACTTTTAATATTATAATATTATACACGCATAATAATCTCTAACTAATATAAAAAGCACGTCATTTCATCGATTATTCACATCGTCTATCTATCCGCCCACTTGATTATTATAAGAAATCACACAAAAAGATGTTTCAAAATGTCCGTTTCATTTTATCAACATCTTTTTAGACTTATTATTATGATAGGAAGCCATCAGGGAAAGGCATGACGTAAATGACATCTTCCTTCTTATTCCGTTTATAGTCGTCGCCGTCGTGAAAAAGGTCCAGCCTTTTGTGAAACAAACGTGCGCATGATGGGCAAGCTTATTATATAGCCACTGCTCATTTTTGTACAAGATATTATTCCCGAGCCGTTTGGTTTTTCGGGTTTTTTCTTTCTTATTTTAACGAGTCACGACCTGTTTTTTTTTCAACGTCAAAAGAAGAGGAAACATTTTTATTTTCTTCCATTGGGTTAAAGAGAAAGAAACATATTTCTTATTTATTTATTTATTTAAAAAAAAACAACTTTGGTAACGTTATATCTGCAAAAAAAAAAAAAAAAAAAAAAAAAAACGAACGAATCTAACCAAGAATTCACGGTTCGTGTTATCGGGAGCGTTACTGCCGCCACTCCTGAGATGGCCAGCAACAACGAACATCAAGACGAACATTTTTTCTTTGAGATTTTGTTGTTTTTTTCTTTGTTTTGGAACCTGTTGAATAATACATATGTATGCCATGCGCTTGTTGGCATCGTTGAAATAGATTGTTCTTCTTCTGTACGTACATATGTATATTATGTATATTGTATAATACTCTATAGAGCGAGCGAGAAAAATCAGCTTCTAAATCGTTTGCATGACTGGAATGAAGAAGCTTTCAACTTTTGTGTGTGTGTTTTGTGGTGTACGTGTTCAGCGGAGAGCGTGACGAACGCGGTTCGTTCACCTCGCCAACTGACAAGTTCATGTCCATCGATAAAAACGTGAACTGGAATTCCGCTCGCCAGCAGCTATATAGACGATATGATAAAACTATAGACCTCCGTGACGTTTGGGTTGAAACTTCCGTCGCGAATTCGATCGCGTCAGCTTCCAATAAGATGCAATGGACCCGTGCCAATAAATTGAAACGCACATCAGTCAGCAATCAGTTGATGGCCAATAAACGGAAGTGAAAGAAAAGATAAACATAAGATACCATCGTCTGGACAGCACTGTTTTTTTTTTTTTTTTTTTCTTTTTCAATATGACTTTAAATTACACACAGAGTCAAAGTGAATAGAACATTATTATAATATCGCAGCTGTGCCTTTATATAGAAAGAGAAGGAAACTTTCGATTCGTCGCTGATGAGGCCACAAAGAGACACAGCCGTCTCAACGTTCGTTGAATTCACAATCAGCAAACAAGAGAATATCACAGCAAAATATATACAGCGTCTGATCGGTGCTGGTGGCTTGTGCTGTGACTCTGTGAGCAGCAACATGATCATATCTCGCCTCCTCTCTACTGGGCATTAGAAGATGACTGGACAATGGAGACGGCGGATTTTGGACGAGGTTGTAACGACCATTAAAAACGAAGAAGAGGAAGAAGAACGAAGAAGAAGAAGGTCCTTTTCAAGGCAAAGAAATTAGACGACGATATACACCACATGCAGCGTGTAGCCAAATAGCGATTGGAGCTTGACACGGAAATCTACGACGAAAGAAAACAATAATTCTCCGCGTAAACAAGCGCGTAGTACACACTCGGTTGCTATGCCAAGAACGAAGAGTCTATAGTACAGTGTAGTACAGTGTACTTATAGTCACCATATTATCGTCGAGAAGGAATGTGTGTTTTTCTCCATAAATAGCCAACAGTCTTCTATAGTACATGCGTGAGTTGCGGTGTCGGCATTGCGACTTTTTCCCGTCGTGTCTGCGAGGGGGGAAGAGGACGTTGGATGTTGTTAAACGGGAATAACAAGGCGTTTAAATTCGAAAAGATGGATGCGAATTCCGGATGACAACCAAATAACTAAAGAGACGCAAACGGCCAAAAATTGAGAAAATTTCTTATTTTCTCCGTTCCGCGGCGGCTCAAATCGCTGTGACTCTTTCGAGAGATAGATATGCGCATTCTCCTTCAAATAGAGACAACCCACTATGTTCTTGTGCACAAAATCAGCAGTCGGCGATATATAATACGCAACATATTGAGGAAGTCTTGACATGGGGAGGCCAGCACCATCGATAATAATAATAAAAACGTACGCATACATAAATAAAGAAGAAATGATGACGAATAAGGGATGACGGCTAGGTCATCCGACCATTCCAAATTTGTATATAATATGTGAAAACAACAAGAATTTGGCATCGACCAACCTACACAATTCGCCATTGAATGAATACGTTGCTATAAGGATATGAAGAAATTCAACGACCATCAAGCCACTTGTTATATCAACTCTAATGTTTCATTTTTCTGTCGTCTTCTCTTTTTTTCCTTTATACATGCATAATACCGTGTGTGTAGTCGTTGAGCCAACAAAACACTTTCGCTATACGCTGGGAGGGGGTCCAGCAGCATCTCATTACAAAAGTCACTGAGCGACGATTCGCTAAACCTCGCGTCGCGACACGGTGACACATTTCACAGCACAAGTTGCATTTTCTTTTTCGATCAAAAGTCGCAGAGTTTATTATCATTCAAACAATTGTAAGAATGGAAAAAAAAAAATCTTTTTAAAATTGAAAAAGTTAGCGGAATAAAATTATTGCGAATAATAATAGAATTAGAGTGAAAAAAAAAATATATTTCATAAATTCTTGTTCTGTTGTTTTCTTGGGGGGGGGGGGGGGGGGGGGCTATGCTGGACCTAATCAGAATCGTATTCCTGGGTTCCTGCTATGGCCATGCTAGGACGTCGACCCTTATTGACTTCTTGAGCCTGGATGGCCACAGATGATCTTCGACGGACTTCATGCAAAACGGTGCTGCGACGGCCGACAAACTTATGCAGAGTGTCTCGTCGAACAGACATTCTTTTCCTCACGTCAGGATCTTTTTATGAGGAGAAATGCGGATGAATATAAAATGATTGAATGGATTTACAGTAGATTTAAAAGGTTTGCATACCGTTAAGATCGACTGTGGCTCCGATGGAATCGAGACGTTTACGGAACTGCGAATCAAGATTGCCCGTGAATTGGGGTTTCTTCTGCGAGGCACCTATCCTGTGAATGGTATTGCGACGGCTGACGTGATCTCCGTTGCGTGAATTGTCGTCATCGTCTTCGCCTTTAATCTGTTGCATTTGTTTGACGATACTGAAGGCGTTCTTCTCCAAGTAGGCGTCATCGGAAACGTCGTCGATCTATTTGAGGGCCATCAATGATTTGTTTTTAAATTAAATTATAGTTCATAAAAAATAAATACGGTCACTATTTCTATTTCAATTGGTAAAGTATGGAAAGACTCGCCTTTTTGCTGCAGGCTTTGATTTCAGTGGTGGCAATAATTTGAGACAGCGTTCCAAAACGATGGAAAAACATGGCAACAAATTGGATGATCATGACCGAAGCGAACATCAAGAGGAAGACCATTCCAATGGGTTCCAGTTGGAGATAAGTCATTTCCACGTTGACCTATAAACAGATTGGTAATCCTATCAAGATAAAATTCATTTCATTTTCATTTCTTATTTTATTTACCGTCGGCCAGCTTGGCGAATCGAAATATTCGTAGCTGACGTTGTACTTAATGCCGAGTGGCCAATTCAGATGGACTTTATCCTTCTCCAGAGTCATCAGGAAGACAATCGTCACGTAAAGGGCGTTCAGAATGAAAAAAGTAAACACGCTCTTGTTACGGAGATCCTTGAGAGCCGCTGCGATTTTAGCCTATCGTTGACACAATAACGCCAGGATTAATATTATTTAGCTGAGTAGCAGTTTGTCGATCATTTATTTTGAATTTTTGATTGACCTGTTCGGCCTTGTCTTCGTCGATAGGATACAGATACTTTTCGAGCATGTCCTTCCAGAATTGAATTTCATTTCCAGTTAGGAAATCGACGACACCGCGGACGAGGGCCTTGTCCTCCAGCCAATAAGGATTGATCAAGTTGTCTCGCTCTTCTTTCATAACTACAAATCAAGATGGCACCACTCGTCAGCACAAATCAAAATAAATGTACAAATATTTTTTTAAAAATAAACATACCAATCATTTCGCTGCTTTGGCTGTCATCATCGTCATCATAGTCGTCGAATCTGTCCTCATCGTCCATTTCGTTGACGGCGCTCAGATTGTTCGATTCCGTAACGCTGGAAGTCGAGGAAACCGGAATTCCATTGCGGATGGAACCTCGTACGGAACCGCGAGTCGAACCGCGAGAGATGCTCTTCCTCGGCCCGTTAAAGTTTGGATTGATGATCCTAGTCAAATATGCAATCAATCAGTAAAATGAAAATCAGGACTTTAATATTAATTCATACCTTTCGATGGTATCGAGCCGTTTGTTGAGAGCCGTCAGCGATTCGGAAATGCAGAGCAGTTGGTGTTTCTCGCCATTGTCCGGCTTGCGGTGGACGCAGCACATGATTTTGAAGAGTCCGGCCAGTGAAAATTCGAGTGAACCTTCATCTTCTGGTTTGTCGCCGCTCGTCTGTTGGAAGAAGCTCAACAGGGCGTTACCCTTGTTCTTCTTTTGAGCCGCCGCCATGGCGGCAGCCGCTTCGGCCGTGTTATCGGATTTCTTCTTCTTTTGTGGAGCTTCCCTCGTTCCCCACGAGACGTTGTTGAGGTTACAAACCGAGTAAATGATGAGCAGCAAGTACATGGATGGTACGGTCAGGTAATAGACGAGACCGCAAGGTAGACACCAAAATTCTTGCGGATGCAATATGGCGGCCACGATGAAACTGGCAGCGGTGAACACCAAAAAGATGCCCGAAGGTGATAGCCATCCGTCTTCCGACAACTGCAAAATGATACCCACCATGACGGCCATCATGACAATCGAATAGGCGACGCTCATTATTTGGGCCACGAAACACCTAGATGATGAAAGAGCATATAAGATTTAAGCAAATCTAAATCTATTCCGATTCTGCGGGAAAATAATGATTTAATACCTGGAATTTGGCTTTGCATGTCAGACAGATGATGATAAACAACATGATGGGCACCAAATTGATCCAGAAACTCGTCCAGTTGTCGACGTGGAAAGCTACGCTCCAAGAACCAACAATCATAAGGAAAATGGTTCCGGGTCCGATGACAGTTCCGACCATCAACAAAATCTGGCAATTCAAATTCGTTTCAATTTTAAGATTCTAGTACATTTATTAAAACACTTACGTGATAGCAAATGTAAGGGAATGAAATGTTGTCGTTGACTTTGGTGACGCTCTTGTAGTCGCCCAAAAGATCCAAAATGTTGGCCGTTGTGGATGGAACCCAACGACGACGCTGATTGTAAAATTCGTCGAATCCTTCGGGACAATGAGTGAAAGCGTCACTGGCGGCGCAGTACTCGACCCTGTAGCCTCGTTGGAGTAAGAGCGTGCAAAGCCAACGATCCTCACCCTGATCGTACTGGACGTAGTGACGGGCTTCGCTCGATTTCGTCGTGTACTTTGCCATGACGTTGTCGTCCATCAAACATTTTCCACGGAAAAGGGAGAAACATCCGGGACTGCAGAGGACGCAGCCGATCATGTGCTCAGTAGCTTTTTGAAGCCAATGGCCGATAGCGTATTCGAACATTTGATACCAGGCCATCAGACCCGATCCTACGGGATGGATACGTCCGCAAGCAGCCGCCAAATTTGAATTCCTTTTCATCAAATCAATGAGCAGTTGGACAGCGTTGGGCATGAAATCAATGTCACCGTCGAGGGCCAGTAAATAGGTATTCTGAGCAATGACGGCCTTGCGATCAACGGAGATGGGCAATTCCATCAGCTTGTGTCCCAGCAAGTAGTACATGTACATGACTTGACTCCATCTCTTCCTGTTTCGAATTTTCTGCTTGTCCTTCAAGTGGCAAATGATTTTCGTCTTGCCCGGCAGCGTCCAAACCAAACGGCCGCCGTAAGGTGTCGGATACCTTTTTAATTCATATTATTGATATATATATATAAATAGAATTACTTTTTTTTTAAAATTCTATATGGATACTTTTTCGGAGCGCGGATGTGCATGTTTGTCTGATGGACAAAAGAAGCGGCCTCGTCCATGCAGTCGATCAACATTTTCACGTAAGAATTGACGACCATTTCATCTTCGTCGATATCGCTGAGTTCGAAAGCGTCGTCGAAAAAGATGTGCGTCTCAATTTCGTAATAATCCGGATCAACCACCTGTTAATTTGCGCCATTCATTCAATTTAGAAAAAAAAAAATTTACAAAAAATGAATTAAATTAGAATAGTACCTTCAAGTACTGCTGAGCCAAACGCCTGGCGCACTGGTCGTCATCCAAGTAGAAAATCGATTTCAAGAAAGTGACAGTCTCTTCGGCGTTTTCGTGCCACATGGTGGCGCAGGTGTAAATGCGAGTGATGTAATCAGTCGGATTGACTTTTTTCGCCAACGAATCGCCGCTGATGCTGCTCCCGGAATCGGAATCGCTGCTCGTCTCCTGGTTTTTGTCGTAACCGTATTTTTGGCTCAACTCCACATCGGTGGAATCGATCTGTTTGAGCTCTTCCGTTTCCACTTCGACGTCGTCGTCGCGTCTCCGATTCATCGCCAACGACTGATCGACCAAAAAGGCGTTGTAAAACGGGTAGACGAAGAGTTTCTCAGTGGTGGCAAGACGTCCGCACTTTGGAGTCCAGTTGTGAGACGTGATCCAGGCTTGAGATATCAACCAGAAGACCCAGGCCCAGGCGTGTTGATTGGTCAAAGTGGCCAGGAGATATCCGCCATCGGGACACTCGAAGAACAAGTGTGGAGGTATGACGTCGGAGAAATAACAAGGGTTGCCCATTCTCAGTCCGCAAAAAGTGATGAGCAACGTGATGGTCGTCGGGACCGTCAAATTGATGGGCAGAGCGAAACCGATGGCTTGTATGCGGATCTTGCAGGCAAATTTACCGGCCAAGAAACAAGCCAGAGCTGTACCGGCTTGGATGCAGAAAACGTAGGCAGCCGTGTTTGGCCAAGCAATCAAGGTTTCTGTTTGCGTCACCTGTCCGGTGGAACCGGCCACTGTGCTGGTCATGCGAGTCCCTTGATCGGGCAACTGGATTTCGGTCACGTTGTAAGGATGCTCGTGGAAGGAGTCGTAAAAGTAGTCGAATAAATGATTGACCGATCCGACAAAGATCCAATCGATGCACAACATGCAGATGAAGAATAAGAGGACCTTCCAAACGGTCAGGAATATGTAGCTGAAGTATCTAACGGCTTTCATTTTCTCTTTGAGTTCTCCCAAGTATTTGATGACAACTGGAACAACGAAAATCGTTCATCAATTGATTACAAAGGAAAATTGATTGTAATAACTCACCGAAAGGCGATTCTTTGTCCACGTAATTCTCCCACCAGCCGAACGATGTGAACAGGAGAGAAATGGGAAGGATCCACACGACATTGTTGGTTGCTGACCAGTTGAGCGCCGCCCACAAGAAAAGACCGCTCAACTGAGCGACGATGGCCAAACCGTCGGCTGTGAGTAAATAAGGAAGGATTTTTCTTTTGGATTCGCTAGTGTTGTCGTTGAAACGAGAGAACATTTTCAAAATTCCCGGTATGAGGCAGACGCAATTGGTCAACATGACAGCTTCGACCACTTTGAGGTTGGGCAGGACCAGGTAAACGAGAAGGGCCAAACCGATGACGTGAAGCGTTTCGAATGTCACCAGGATCAAGAATTCCAGTCCGGACGGTTTCTTCCACGTTCGAAAGAGACAAATTCGCATCGAACGGAAAAACATGAAGAGTTCCGGGACAACAAAACAGAAAAATATGGCCCATACCCAACCGACTCGCTCTTCCATGCTGACGGACGCTTCGATTTCTCGTCCAGCTCCTGGATTTTTCATGCAATTCAAAACGTTTTTCAAATCAATGATATTTTAAAAAAATTGAATCGATTGAAATATTGAAAAATAACAAATTCATTACGTGTGCTGCAGTATCCATGTTGAACGTCGGGTTTCTTGTCCGTAATTTTGATTTGTGACGTCATAAACAGGAGGGTCCCTTTAGCTATGACAGCGCCCGTTATGAAGATGATAAAAGTCACGATATACGCTATGACTTTGGCGATTTTCGAAAAGGCTTTGACGGTGGCGGCGCTGGCCAACGAGCCGGATGTGTCTTTTGGCGGCTTCGTCCGAAACAGATCCCAACCTTTCCTTTCCTCATCGCTGATGTTAAAAAAAATGGGTAACGAAAATGTTAAATGTCAAACAATCGTGAGGAGCAGATAATAACAGGGAAAACTTTTGCAAGTTTTTAAGGAATTTAGAGGTTGAATTGAGCAACGCATTAAAAACAAAGTTCTTTAATCTCTAGAGTATAAAGATGACGCGTTTCATGACATTTAACGATCGTGTGCAACGCATATCGGGCAGCACATAGTTATGTACACTTTACAATGGTAACTCTCTTATCAGCTGTAAAGAAACAAACTCATCTCGGTCGAAACTTTTGATAACATGATTAAAGCTTGCGAAACTAGATCATCGTTAACATGGCGTCATACTGAAATATTGAAAATTGCCTTGAAACGTTTAGGGATAGAACTATGAAAGTTGAATTTACCTGGTAGGTCCATTAAGAGGATTTTCCTCTTCATCGCTGCTGAAGTCGATGTCTTCTTCCACCAACTTGGCGTCCATGGACATTTTATTGGCGGTGGATGTCTGATGGGTGCCAACCAATCAGATTGATGTCGCTGTTTTATATATTCTCCTGTCGGGAAAGGAAAATAAAGCATATGACGTAACTGTATTATTATAAGATAAATGCTCGGCACAGGAATGGCGATGAGCTTTGAAAAAGTCCCGTCGTTTGAAATGTTTCATGTTTGCCCTAGACTCCGTCACGATGTGATAACAACAAAGACCGATTAAGAGATCTTGGGCAATCAATCGTCACTTAAGAAAAAATTCGACGTGTTGAAATGCTTGCCACAGAAGCTAATTACGATCAAATTGGGATTGAAACATCTGAATTGAGTTAACTCGTCAAAAAATAAAAAAAATAATATTTCTCTTAAATTACACAAGCCAGATACAAACAGTTCTTAACGAATTCGACTAAGTCATTCCTTTCACTGCTGTGACAGTTACTCAGTCTGAAAACAAAAATCTAAGCGTAGAATCATACAATTAAAATGATCAGTCGGAGAAATTGAGCACCTACCTGTATTAGAATTTACCGCACAATAATGAAAAAAAAAGGACAGTTGTTTTCTTGGACTCGACGAAAATGAGTCCAGCAGAGGCAATGTCAAATCGACCTTGCTCTAGTAAAATAGTTAACACCACTGAAATTGCCCTTGTAGCTCCTGAGATTACTTCCACACTGGTGGTCTGACGGCTGATTACGATAACGCGAAAAAAAAATCCTTTGGCCGGGGGATTAATCTTCTCCCACGTCGGTGTGCTAGGCAATACTAATAGGTTCACGTTATCTCGTCTTCACGCCTCGTCTGTTTTATACTCGTAATCTATTTTAAAAATTACACTTGGTCCTTGTCTAGATATCAGAGAGCATTTGAATCAAGCAACGCCACGGTGTGCGCTTTTCTGCCGTCGAAAGAAGGTACAACTAGACAATAATATTTTTCATTCAAAAACATATCATTTTTAATACAAATTTTTGAAAATGAATTCACATTCTTGGGAATTTACATTGTTGCACTTTTATAGCATTAGGTGGACTACACTAAGATGGAGACTAATAAATTTAAAATGTTTAGCTAGGCTCAAAATATATACTAATAATTTTTCTCAGCTGTATTCGTCGTGTTTAAGAAAGATTAGAGTTATCGGAATTCTTTGCATATTATATACCAACTGGTTAAAGTCGAGCAAACATATATGTCTGGAGAGAAACTTATATAAACTGATGAGCTATTGCTTCGGTTGCTTTCAGTCGATCTAGAGCAGTTAAGACAGCAGTACAAGCAAATACATTATAGCAAATCGCGATTGAAGTGGAACTCGTGAAACTGCATCCCAGAAGGATAGCAAAATCAGAAAAAAATAGTTTTTGATACAAAGAATTTAAAAATGTCATTGAAAACAATTGTCATATTGATTTCTTTCACGCTAGTTGCCGGCCGCATTCTCAAACACGATGGTAAGTTAATTCCATCAATATTAATTTTTTTTTAAATTCTAGATTATGTAAGTAATTACGTAATTTCTTCCTGATATTTCTAGTGGGTTATTTAGCTTTTCTTTAAATTTAACTACACTGTTTGAGTGTTTGGTGTTCAAAAGTTTAATCTATATTTTAAAAATGTATATAAGTATCCAAAGTTTTACCAGCAAAACTATTGGACATGAGTACGGTCACGTACTCCAACACGTACGCATGTTTTTGTTTTTGTTTTTTTTTTCTCAAAATTCACGCATTAAGTAGGTTCGTGGTAGCCTCGAAACCTCTACAACACATATTATCTTATCTGCTCATAACAGCTGTCTAAGCTGAGAGGATCACTCACGTATTACATCTCGTCTTCTGTAAACATAGATCTCATCATCGCCGTTGGCGATCAGCTCGAGTTTCTCACCAATGGGAGTGAATCCCGGACATTGACGTTGGATTCTTACAATGCGTCGAAATTGTCTGCCCTCTCGTACGATGCCACAACGCGGAAATTATTTTTCTCCGACCGGCGTCATCGTTATGGCCACATATTCAGTGTCAAACTCGGCGACGAATCTCAGCGTCATCCTGTTGAAGACATCGTCGAAAGTAATTGAGCATTTTCGATTACTGCTATTGGCGTTAACTAATATTAGATTGCCTTTTATTTTTCTCTGATGGGACACTCAGAAAACAGTAACGAAACTGTCGAGAGTTTGACGTACGATCCTGTGGATAAAATGTTGTTGTGGACCGATGGATTTAATCGATCCATCCGTCGAGTTCAGATCGATCACGACGACGTTCACGTAGAAGAGGACGCAGCTGTTGAGATTGTCCACTTCTTGAAGAGCGATGATAAACCACGCGGATTGGTGGCTGATCCTTGTATGAGGTAATAATTTCCGATTCGCTTCATATTTGTGTCATAGTTTTATCGACAATGATAACGTGGCATTTTCTTTTCAGAAAAATGTATTGGACAAATAGATACATGTCTCACCCAACTATTGAGCGCTCGCATTTGGATGGGAGTCAGCGTGAAATCCTCATCAAAGCCGATTTGTTGTTACCCAACGCCCTCGACCTGGACGTGCGAGAGCAAATGATTTACTGGGCTGACAACCATCGCAACGGCTATTTCCGTTTAGAAAGAAGCTTCGTGAATGGAACGGGAAGGCAAGAAATTTATCGGGGCATGGGTCAGTTTATCATCAGTCTCACGGTACAGGCATCGGTATATTAATTCATTGGAATTTTCTTGATAGTTCTAACTGTGAATTCATGTTTTAGGTGGGATCTGATTACGTGTACTGGAGCGACTACGATCACAAGAATGTTTGGTCTTTACCTAAGGACGGATCTTCAAAAAATCCCGTAAACCTACGAAAATTTACCAGGCCAGCCATGGGCTTAGTGGTGTTCCGTCATCAACCCTTGAACTGCAACTTATTTCCTTCAATTGAAGCTGATAATTCAACCAGAAAATCCGATTTATCGATACACGATCAGACTCGAGATCCATCACTTCCTGAATACGAGGATGCTGATTTGTGCTTGGGGTTTTGCTACAATAATGGGGAATGTGTTCATGTGAATTCTGATCTGCGTTGCAGGTAAATTTTACACGCACTCGTTGCTTGTCTTAATTTAATATATTTAACGTCTCATATATATCTCAGTTGCCAGGTTGGATACAGTGGAGACAGATGCGAATTGGTTGTTGAAAAGTCCGTTGAATGGGACTGTAGCATTATGGTCAAAGAGCAGAGCAGGTCCGAGATGATATCGCTGATATGTTTGACCGCTATCTGCATTATCCTATTGGCAGTTGTCGTCATCCTCAGCCTTCAGTTAATGAAATTAACTAGTGGCAAGCGTCTCCGAGTTTTCAAAAGGAGAGTTTTGAAACGTCCCAATAAGATTGAAAGCAGAGTGCTGGTTGAAGATTTGGAGAACTGCTGCAACTCATTTACGTTGTGTGAAAGGGTAAACAAGATGACATTCAATTCCTAATAGCTTGGCATCTGTTTAATATGCTGGATGTAATAAAAAACACATTTTCAGTCATGCCCTCAGCAGCAGCAGGATTTCAGCGCGGTGACGAGGGAGAACAGTTGGAACGATGGCGGCCGTGACTGCGTTACTCTACTCAAATGCGAATTTTAGAATATACAATTCGAGAGCTCTGCAAGTAACTGAATTTTTTTCTTTGTCACATGACGTGATCACACTCATAGCCAATTAGGGGCTTATCATTGTATATATACTATGGTATTCATTATCGTTTATACTTATAACGTTTCCATCTTTTATTATGTTTATTGTTGATGGAAATTAAGTGATGTCATCGTCAAATCGACCGTGATTATATTTTAGTTATTTTAATAATAAAAAAGCGGCTGACTTTTCAGTCAGTTAGCGTTTCTATACAATCCCTTTTTATTCATTCTCGTTCATTCTTCTTCAAATTAGTACAGTACTGAGTAATGTTTAACTGGTCATCAGTCGCCTACAAAGCAACCGCTCCCACAAACTAAAAAGGTCATTTTTATGAGCCCAAACTTCTAGAAGAAAAAATTTCAATATTGTGATATTTCACTTTATTCCCAGGAGAGAAAATATTTTGTTTCGACAAAAATAGTCTAAATATTCGAAGAATTTTTTTCAAAGAACTGACCTGTTTTGAGAACCCTCTCATAACAGGGTTTGGACACTCTCTGCAAATGTATTTCATGCCCTTTCTCAGTGTAATATTAGTTTCAATTTCTAGGAATTCTTAATGGGAGTCACACTGACTCACTTTTACTAAAAACTGATTAGTATATCAGTATACGTAACCCCTTTTTTCAGTGCATTTCCAACTTAACGTCTTTAAGTTTGACAATTTCATTCGCTTCTCCTATAAGGATCTGCAACATTTCTCTCACTTAACCAGCAGAGGCGTTTAACATTGGATAGTTCCTGCAACTTGAAGTACGCACAAAAGGTATACATTTTGTTCAATTATCAAATGGAGAAATGTTTTGTTTGTACATATCATTCTCTAATCGTCTATCAAGGATAAAACAAAAACCACAAAAACAACAGATCACCTAAAAAGAACACCTTTAGAACAGTCTATCAAAACACGCGTAATCAGCGTGAATCGTTTAGTATCAGACACTTTCAATTGATAGTGCATATTTGTGAACAACAGATCGGAATTTCAATACCAAATCATCATTCGTGTTGAAAACTGTCGACAACTAAGATGAAACAAAGTTTCGTTACCCTCGTCATCGTCCTCTTGGCGGCGGAGCAAATCCGCAGCTCTCCTACTGGCCGTTTAGAGAAGTTCGCCTTCGAAAAATATTTGACCAGGGCACGCGCTGTTCTGGATCGAGTCCCTCTCATTGATGGGTAAATAACTCAAATTTGAATTCCTTATTATTCTACGTATTTTATCTCTTTTTGTTTATTATGACAGGCACAATGACTTCCCAATGACTCTGCGTGACCTCGCAAGGAACCAGGTAGGAGATTTAGATATTACCGACTTGACTACATCGGAACCATGGGCTAGTTCCTCGTCGTCGCACACAGACATCAACAGACTGCGAACGGGCAAAGTTGGAGCTCAGGTGATTTCTTCAAAAAAAGGAAGATTTTTGGTTTCACACGGTCGTTAATGATTTTCTTTGATCAAACTTAACAGTTTTGGTCGGCTTATGTTGGTTGCACTACCCAGTACAAAGACGCCATCTCCAAGACATGGGAACAGATTGATGTCGTGCATAGAATGGTGGAGGCAAATCCAACTACTTTCGAGTTCGTTACATCCGCACAAGGTAATTTGATTTGATTGTTAATTTTACAGACAGTATTTATTGTTCACGGCGTATAAAAATGGAATTCTGTCATTACAGGGATAGAAGACGCTTTCAGCCAAGGGAAAATTGGCAGCCTCATTGGAGTGGAAGGTGGCCATTCCATTGACAGCTCATTGGCCGTTTTGCGAATGATGTACGACATGGGTGTGCGCTACATGACGATGACCCATTCGTGCGCTACTCCTTGGTAATATTCGAATTTGACAAAGGATAAAACATTGAAAATGATTTTTTTAAATGCATTGATTTAGGGCGGATAACTCGCAAGTGGACAACCCAGGGGGTGTGGCCGTTCACGACGGTCTCACTCCGTTTGGCAAGGTATACGCAGAAGTAAAAACAACATGAAATTAAATTAAATTAAATCGATGTACTCAACAGACTGTGGTAGCAGAAATGAACCGATTGGGAATGCTGATTGATTTGTCACACGTTTCGCGCAAGACAATGAGAGACGCGCTGGAAACTAGCACGGCTCCCGTCATTTTCTCGCACTCCTCAGCGTACGCATTATGCAACACCACGCGCAATGTTCCCGACGATATTTTACAGTTGGTGGCTCAAAACGGAGGCGTCGTTATGGTCAACTTTTTCCCGTTTTTCGTCACCTGCAGTTCGACAGCAACAGTTCAAGACGTCGCTAGTATGCAAACTCATTTATTATTATATTGCGCACAGATAAAAATGAATGAAATTATTGTTGTATCCTTTCTAAGATCATATGGATCATATTCGAAACATCGCTGGTGTAGATCACATAGGTATTGGAGCTGACTACAACGGCATAACTGAGTATGATATCTCTCATTTCTAAAAATTGGGTTTGCGTGTCTTCATGAGTTATTCACCTTCACCTCTTGCCATTAAAATGTCTACAGGGTACCTGAAGGATTGAAGGATGTCTCAGAATACCCCAACTTATTTGCTGAGCTTCTTTCTCGCGGCTGGGCAGAAGCTGATCTGGAGAAAGTTGCTGGACTTAACTTACTGCGAGTCTTTAGAGGAGCGGAAGCGGTTGGAACTTTGATCCATTTTTTTATTATAATCTAGATTGCATTTCTTATGTAATTAAAATAATGTCTATTACAACAGGTGCGCGATCAGATGGCCGCTGACGGAGTAATTCCTTTTGACGAATGGATTCCGCAGACGGATCTGCCCGCCGAGTCCCTGCCGTGTAGCACCGGCCAATTCAAGTCAGTAAAGTTGTCGACCGAATGAAAACTCTTCTATATGGTGCCAAATTTACAATCGCAAGTCATTTCACTTTGATTTACATATAGTGGTTTGATTAGAAATCTGTCGTGAAGTGATTTATTTCTAGTTTTAATTTCCTCATTGGAATTTCAATATACAGATATTTGCAAGCATATACGCACTATAAGTAGTTGTAGCTACAGTTTTGCTTGTTATTATAGTAATTTTAATAGTTTATTAAATTAGCATTTGACAGATTTTCTGACATAATTTCAGCATTCTCGTTTTGACTGAACCGACGGCACATCCGATTGGATGTAAACTAACAACATTTCACTGCTGGCAGACAGAGGAGCAAATGCGGCCAGTTGTTGTTGTCATTTCGTGACTGTATACAGTGTATAGTTTGGTATAAGATATGTTTTTATTAATGTTGTGAATCTCGATTTCCCGCACCGAACCATATGGGGTTACGCAACAGACTGTACAACTGTATACCCTCGTTGTGCCTTGGGCCCAAGAGCAAAGTTGGATTGCAGATAAGTTTGAATAACATGAGGTCTCGGTTCCATAGTCCTATGGAAGTCAGATTACGAGTGGGTTTTGTTTATATTCAGTCACCTACTTAAAAAGTATGGGTGGAAGATGTTAGCGAGGATGTTCGACACCATAACTCGATAACAACTTATTGAATGACCATTAAGGATGGGCCTGTAATTCATTCAAGTTAACAGTAACGCGTATTATTATATTAGGTCAGTTAAGATGCTACTGTGCACATAATAACGAAATTTTACTCGACTAACTTTTAAAAAAATGAAGTTTGAAAAACTTTTAATCAAAAATGTTATTGAATGAAAATCGGGTTGAATCGAATCGTCAATGGCGTCGAAGCCAAACCAATGAGAAGGGCGTATGCTCTTATTTAAAATTTCATAACAATTTTGTTAGCTCCATGCTGCTGCATGTTTACAAACATTGATGCGATGTGTGACACCAGATTACACTGTCCTCTTGGTTCAGAAAACCACAACTGCGACTTTGGCTAAGGTTTGACGACTTCTTATATAATCGGTCACCGCTCAGCAACTCCATGGGCACTACGTCGTTTCTTCAGTAGCCTACGCAGTAAGCCTAACCTATATAAGAACTGAGATTAGTCAGACTGCTTCAATGACGAGAAATAAATACGTTTGCAATAGTCTACTCCGCCGTCAGTCTTCATAAAAAACGAGAGAAGATAAGTCCAAACAAAATTGAATTGAGGCTCGCGGTTCCTATAAAATTTCCTTTAAATCCAATCATTTAAAATTGTAAAAATGCTATTGAAAATCTGTATTGTTATTACCGTTTTCACTATTGGGACTGTTTACGGCCTCCAGCATGACAGTAAGTTTATTTTCAATCTTTCTTCTTTTAGTGTCCTTTGTCCGCCGACTCTGGATCGCAAGTGATCACAACGTGAAATTATATGATAATAAATCTAATTATTCAACATGGTTTAAATAAATGTCGCTTTCTTATCTATAAAGATCTCATTATTGCTGTTGGTGATGAACTCGAATTTCTAACCAATGGGCGAGCGTATCATACGCTAACTCTTAATTCCTACAACGCATCAAAATTGTCCGCTCTCGCTTACGATGCATCAACACGGAAACTCTTTTTCTCCGACCTGCGCCATCGACACGGTCATATATTTAGCGTCAATCTTGACGACGAATCTCATCGTCCCGTCGAAGACATCGTTGAAAGTAATTAAACATTAATATATTATCAAGTATAAAATGTTACGTAAACATCCGACTCCTTATAATCATCGCACAGAAAACAACAATGAAACTGTCGAGAGCTTGGCTTACGATCCTGTGAACAAAATGCTGTTATGGACTGATGGATTTAATCGAGCCATTCGTCGAGTCCAGATTGATAATGACCCCATTCACATAGAAGAGAAGGACGGCGTAGAGATTGTTCACTTCTTAGAAAATGACGCTAAACCAAGGGGATTGGTTTCCGATCCTTGCACAAGGTAAAACAACAAACAGACTTATCGGAAAATTGATAAAAGACCAATTTCTACAGTATATGTCTTATCTGTTGTTGTTTTCAGAATGTTGTACTGGACAAACATACACGACTCTCGTTCAACTATTGAGCGCTCGTTTCTCAATGGCAACCATCGTGAAATCATTGTTAATTCGGACTTATTGCTACCCAATGCCTTTGATCTCGACGTCATGGAACAAATGATCTACTGGGCTGAAGACCTTCGCAACGGCTACTTCCGCATAGAAAGAAGCTACGTGAATGGTACCGGAAGGCAAGAATTTTATCGTGCAATGGGCAATTTTATCGTCAGTCTCACGGTATACATAGTTAAAGCTTCGTCCATATTTTATTGCGAATTATTCTTTACATTTTCGTTATTTTAATTTCTTCGTGACAAAGGTGGGCAATGACTATGTTTACTGGACTGATTATAATCACAAGAAACTCTGGTCGATACGAAAGGATGGATCCTCAAAGAGTCCCGTAGTCCTTCGAACATTTCGTAATCCTGCAATGGGTGTAGTGGTGTTCCGCCATCAACCTTTAAACTGCAGCCTGGTTTCATCGGAAGCTCATCATCAAGCATACAGAGGAGATGGTGACAATGCAGAGACTCTTGCCACAATTTTCACGACTATTGCCTTTCTCATGGTATTAGTAATGGCTGCCTACGTATTTATCCGATTGAAGGACCGTACGCGACCATTAGTGTCTAATAAAAATGAAGGCACTTTCGCATTTCAGAATTTCGAAAATTGCGATGATAAAGTATACACAGCATGTGAAAGAGCAATATGATGAATCCAGTATTCTCCAAATTTGAACTATTTTTGTCATTTATAATTGATTATATATCTTCCTTTGTATAAAACCCGATTTAAATTTCTGTTAACGTATCTCTTTTTACTATTACACATGGCTTTTAACTTTCGTGCACATTTTTGAAAAAATCTAATTTTTGTTTTGTCATCAATGCAGTTTTCATTTTTGATAGACGAGGGGAAATACTTGACTCTTACTGCCTTACAGTATACTGATGTTCACTTCATAATGATAAGTCTGTCTTTGAATGAAATCGGATTGCGGATATAGTATTTGTAGATTTAAATTATTCAGTAAAGAAAGTAAGGGACTTATGTTTATGATGCTAGTTTTTGAGTAAAGACCCTTAAAAGAAGAGAAACGAGGTCCGATAACGATCAAAATTCAATTTTCTAGGTTGTTAAGCAATTTGTCACGGCACGTCTCTCCAAGTCTACATACATATGTCAGCCGTATCAGTCATGTATCAAATTGACGATACGACCACTAGTCTCAAGACCGACTCTGTAAAATTCAAATTTTTTCAAGAATGCTCTAATCAAATGACGTTGCTGCGCCATGAGCAACTTCAAAGAAACCGCGCTCTGAACTAAATATGTTGAACCCTCAAAACAAAAGAAATATGTAAGTCGAATTAGAGTTGCATCAGCTGATTTCACTATAGCTAGCCGGCTTTCTATTAAGGAGGCCACGACATGGAATTACCCGTAATCGGTCGTGACTACCGGCGGGTTCTTTTGACGTGATTCAACTGGAACAAGAAAACAAGAAAAATGAAATGTACGCACACATATAACAGTCCACTTCAAATCGCTCTTTTTCTGGTTTTCATTTCATCTAGAGCATTCATCAGAGTGAGCAGCAGCTTTAAGTTTAAAACAAAAAAATCCAACGCGATAATAAAAAATATTCCATCGAATGAAGTTCGAGCAGCGAGGAGTTGAAGCATCGATTTTCTATAGTGCGGATTGCAATTGATTTCTTGTATTTGCAAAAATGCGATTGGAAGCGCCCTTTATTTCTCTTGTTTTCGCGATAGTGACTGTTCGTTGTATCTTAACAGATGGTAAGTTAAATGGATTTCATTCACATTCACGATAATTTGTCAAAGAAATTTTGTATAAATGACGAAGCATTAAACTCGTTCATCATCCCTAACACAGATCTCATCATTTCCGACGGTGAAGATCAACTCCAGTTACTCGTCGATGCTGGAAGAGAGTCCCGAACGCTGACGTTGGATTCTTACAATGCGTCCAAGTTATCTGCTCTGGCTTACGACGCCACAACAGCGAAACTCTTTTTCTCCGACTTACGTCATCTTCACGGCCACATATTCAGCGTCGATCTTGACCAAGAATCTCCTGTTAAAGATATTGTTGAAAGTAATTCTTTCTTATTTTTCATAAGGAAACGCTTATTACTTCTTTTATCTTTGTTTTTTTCCCCACAAAAATAGGAAATGATAACGAAACTGTCAATAGTATGACGTACGACCCTGTGGATAAAATGTTGTTGTGGGTCGATGGATTTAATCGTTCCATCCGTCGAATCCAGATTGACGATGATGATCTGACGAAAGATGACGATGATGTTCATCCGGACGAAAAGGCCGGTGTCGAGATTGTCCATTTTCTGGACGAGGAAGATAAGCCACGGGGATTAGTCTCCGATCCTTGTACAAGGTAAATAAAAAAATAACTGACAGTTTTCTGAAAACAAGAATGTTTTCTACCTACATCTATTTCTGTTGTTTTAGAATGTTATACTGGACAAACATTCATGACTCTCGCCCTGTTATTGAGCGATCGTTTCTCAATGGAAGTCAGCGTGAAATTCTGATTGAAACCGACTTACTGCGACCGATTTTGTTAGATCTTGACGTGATGGAACAGAGATTATACTGGGCCGAGAGTCTTCGCAATGATTACTTCCATATTGAGCGAAGCTTCGTGAATGGCACCGGAAGGGAAAATTTTTACCGCGGTCTCGGTCAAATAGTCATCAGTCTTGCGGTTAGACAATTATACACCATATTCATTTCATTCCATGAAAAAACCACCAAGTTCACATTAATGTACCGTTTCTTATCAAAGGTGGGCGATGACTTCGTCTATTGGAGTGATTACAATCAAAAGAAGATTTGGTCTCTGCGAAAGGACGGGTCTTCGAGGAGTCCGTTATCACTTGGAACATTTCGCAATCCAGCTTGGGGTCTGGTGGTGATTCGTCCGCGAACCTTTGAACTGCACGGCGGTGTTGATGTCGGAAGGTCTCCGTCAAGCCGAAAAATCTTTCGCTGAAAAATCAGAAATAATAACACTGTCTGTTGGTTTGACTGTTACTTGTCTCATTGTAATGGCGATCGTGACCATCCTCATCTTTCGAATTTGGAAGTCAATGGGCTCTAGAATATCAACGTCAGTTTATTGCCGCAAGAACGAGGATGACACTTTCCCGTTTCATTACTTTGACAA
Organism: Daphnia galeata; assembly: GCA_030770115.1. NCBI lineage: Eukaryota > Metazoa > Arthropoda > Branchiopoda > Diplostraca > Daphniidae > Daphnia > Daphnia galeata. Next base: position 16,230,909 of record CM061116.1, on the reverse strand, counting down.
CTACAACAACTCTTATGCAATGTCTGAAAAGGTAGAGACATAGTTTAATTGCAATTTAATCCTTGGTTAAATACACCTCAAGTTAAATTTTGTTTTCCCATTGGCTATAAATAATATAAATAAATTATTGCATATGTGACACAAATATTATTACATGAATAACTCTTTCTCAATGTATTGAATGTACGGTTGTCTTTCGCATACACACAATTATTTAAACCATTAACTGTTCTCTCTTTCTATTTGTATAAGTAGAGCAGATCGCTTTAGTACAACGTAGCGTTTCATTTATTAATTAGCTAGAAAAAAACCAATCTTGCTATTCCGGATGAAATTCAGTTCCGTTAATCAAAAGCAGAAAGGAAGAGGCAATTTGGTAGATTACCTGTACCACCTGACAAAACCGACCAGTTTATTAGTCATAGTTTTTTATAAAACAGACAAACAAGCTTATTCGTCAAAATAATTTCGATGCGAAATATATATTTAGATACGGGTTTGAAAAACCGCTGCTGCAAAGGGGAGCTGTTATCAAGAAACTGTGCACCTGCTGGGCCACAAAAAAATCTCCAGTATATAATAAGAGTTGTAATTTTTCCCCGCAATTTGAAAGTTCCTTTCGACTTGATATCGCAAAATATACCGATAGCAATTTCATGAGCATTTCTTATTTAACTGTATACTTTAACTTCAGAACTGCCAACAGGTATAAATACTTTGAAAAGAACTGCCAAGAGCAGTTTGCCCAGTTGCCGCAATATGCAGATTACGTTGCATCACCTTCTTACGCAGCTGTAGTATATATAGAGTAGTAATCAAAGAAATACCGCTTTAATGAACTTTGTCGAACGCTACAGTCGGCTATAGTCGCACAAAAAAAGTCCATTAAAATCAGAGCTTTCACTGACCCGACTTTCGCGAGTTATTCGACCGAGAAATCGGTGAACGACGTTTTTTTTTTTTGCGCAATCGGTCGTGACAAAAGTATCTTTTCTTTTACTGTATACGGTTCAATGGTGCGCAGCAGGAAAGCTCTCAATGAATGCCCCAGACGGCCTTTTTTGTTTTCAGTCGATCTAGAACGCTTGAAACAGTGACACGAGACGGTTAAACATTAAGTAATACATTTTCCTTTGGATGAATAGCAAGTTAAATTAGTGCGACATTTTCCCTACGGTGTAATTGGATTCAGTGTTTTGGCTTGCATCGAAGAATGCTAGTTTGGAGGACTCTTAATTTTCGTCGCTTTGACGAGGATTGCGTCAGTTGGCAGTGTCAAACAAAATGGTAAAGCGACTTCCCGAATTGAATTCCATCATTCGGCGTTTTAGACTGAGTGTATGTATATACTTAAATTGTATACGTACAGATTTAATTCTCGCTGTCGGCGATCAGCTAGAGTTTTTCAAAGAGGGGAGCAAATATGAAACACTGACGTTGGATTCTTACAAGGCGTCCAAGTTTTCGTCTCTCGCTTACGATGACACAACAGGCAAACTCTTTTTCTCCGACATTACGTCATCTTCACGGACACATATTCGGCGTCAGCCTTGCCAATGGATCTCGCCGTTCTGTCGAGGATATCGTTGAAAGTAATTCATCTTTTATCTAAGTTTAAGTTATTATTGTCGCATTTATAACATTGAAATTGGTTGTACCTCACAGAAAAGAGTAACGATACTGTCGAGAGCTTGGCGTACGATCCAGTAGATAAAATGCTGTTATGGACTGACGGATTCAACAAAGCCATCCGTCGAGTGCATCTTGATGACGACCATGTTCCAGCAGAGGAAAAGAATGGCGTTGAAGTAGTCCACTTTTTGGAATACGACGCTAAACCACGCGGATTGGTGGCTGATCCTTGTGCGAGGTACGAAATCCTTTTCATCAATAAAATTAGAAACTTTAAATCGTATTAACAGTAGAAAAATAATATTTAAAAAATATTTTAGAATGCTCTACTGGACAAACATACACGATTCTCGTCCAACTATTGAGCGCTCGTTTCTTAACGGAAGTCAGCGTGAAATCGTTGTCGAAACCGATTTGTTGCTACCAAATTCTCTAGACTTGGACGTAGTGGAGCAGAGACTGTACTGGGCCGAGAGTTTCTCTGACGGATACTTTCATATTGAAAGAACCTATGTGAACGGAACGGGAAGACAAGAAATTTATCGAGGAATCGGACAATTTGTCGTCAGTCTCGCGGTAAGCTCCAGCTGTTAATGTTACATTTTGTTCTCAAAATGAATTTATTACCATATTTTCAATGATAAAGGTGGGCGATGACTTTGTTTACTGGAGCGATTACAGTCACAAGAAACTCTGGTTTCTTAGGAAAGACGGATCTTCAAAGCGTCCCTTAAGTCTTGGAACATTTCGTGATCCCGTCATGAGTGTAGTGGTGTTCCGTAATCAGCCGGTAAATTGCTGCCCGGTGTCCTCGCCAGAAACGTGTCAGCCAAGCCAACATGAACTTGTTGTTAAGAATCAGCCTGTGGTAATTCATCAGGAATCCACGTCATCCGGATACAACGATATCGATATTTGCACAGGTTTTTGCTATCACAACGGAGAATGCGTAGCCCTTTTGAATTCCGATTTGCACTGCAGGTATAGTGTTATTGCAATTCTTTAAAAAAAAATCTCATTTACTTTAATCAGTCAATTGTATATTGTGTAACAACTCTTACAGATGCCCAGTTGGATTCAGTGGTGATCGATGTGAATTTATCGAAGGACAATCAATCGATTGGTCGTAATAACACAAAAGTAGAATGACATGGATAAAGAAACGGAGACAAACGTTACTATGCCAACGTCATTTGAAACGATAGCTAAAACACTCATACCCATTACTTGCTTCTTTGTAATGGTAATTATTACTGTCGTCAAACTCCGATTGCTCGATAGTTCCAAAACTCAACGAGAATCTAACAAAGACGAGAACACTGCTGTGGTACACGATTTGGAATACAAAATGTGTGAAAGGGTATAACACTAATTGAGTAGCATTCTCTTGGCTTTATAAATTAAGTGGTGGGTGTTTTTTCTTTCAGCCACGCCCACAACAACAAGCTATAGATGCGTCGGTGCCGGACAATAGTTGGCAACAAGGAGGTGACTGTGCCACTTTAATCGAGAACGCATTTTGAAAATGGAGAACATTTCTCTATTGTCTAATAAGATTTTTAAAGTTGTTTTTCATTCGATTTTATTTCCAGTTATACATTCCGTAGCATAATACGGTGGGTGATATTATACTGACAGTGTTGTACATACAAGATGCGCTCCATAGCGTCTACAAAATTGTGAATCAAATAATTAAAATGTTTCACATCGACTCGGTAATGACAGCACGTTTCGTTTTTCAACTTTGAATTCAACTTTGGGTCAAGCATTTATCATACAATGCTATTGTTTACCATACAATAATCTCTCTGACTCGTCGCAAACACTTTTAAAACACGCACCCGATAGATCTAGAGTAAATTAATAATCTTGTTTCATGCTTTTCTCGTAAGTCGGTGTTTTAAAAGCTCAGACTGCGGTGTGCGAGTGGTTTTATTGCTGAAAAGAATTACGTGTAAGCGCGGACATCGAATTATTTTTATCTACCATCCAATAAATGCGGATCTGACACTATTTACGAAGGAGATCAAAGCATTTATCATTTGATTCAAGAGTTGCCTATTCTACATCATTTCAGTCTTATTAGGATAATTGCATCGTCATCAAATGACCTCGACTTCGAAGAATGATAAAGTTGTTTTCCAGTGTTGATTGTGTGTAAATTACTGAACAATATACTGCACCTTAACGAACCTTCGAATCAGTCAGGAAATTTTGTTTGCAAGTGACGGACGGAATCAAAATTTTACTATAAGGACATATTCAAACAAGTGAATTAAAAAGATGAAACTGAGTTGGATCGTTTTATCTCTTCTATTGTTGGTGGTGGAGCAGATTCAGAGCTCTCGCTATCGTCGCTCTGATCCAGTTACCAACGAGAATTACTTAAAACAAGCAAATGATGTTCTCGATAGAGTTCCGCTTATTGATGGGTATACAGCTGAAAATAATAAGAATTATTCAATAAGCATTCTGCTAAAAACTAAGTTCTCTAATGGTTTGTTCATTTTATTTTTATTGCTCGCAGCCACAATGATTTTCCAGTGGACTTTGCGTAACTACGCCAAAAATCAAATCGCATCCTTGAATATTACCGACTTGACCAAGTTGGAACCATGGGCGAGTTCTCCCTCATCTCACACAGACATCATCAGACTTCGCCAGGGTAAAGTTGGAGCTCAGGTAATATCGATAATATTTAAAAAAAAAAACTATTAGGCTTCATATTTACGCGCAACAATTTGACGCTATTTTTTATATCAATAGTTTTGGGTGGCATATGTAGACTGTAAGACTCAGTACAAGGACGCCCTCTCCAAGACATGGGAACAGATTGATGCCATTCATCGATTGGTGGAAGCCAATCCAAGCACTTTTGAGTTTGTCACATCAGCAAAAGGTGAGGAATATCGACGATGAACTTACTAAATATGAGCGAAAAGGCCAAAGAGAGTCCTGACTTATTATTTTGTAATTTCAGGGATCGAAGACGCTTTTAGCAAAGGGCAAAATTGGCAGCCTCATTGGAGTGGAAGGTGGTCATTCAATCGACAGTTCATTGGGCAATCTCCGTATGATGTATAACATGGGTGTGCGCTACATGACAATGACGCATGCTTGCCCTACTCCTTGGTATAACAATCACATTTCAATTGAAGTGTCGTTCTGATTATTATAATCGGACATTTGGCTTACTTTAGGGCGGATAACTCGCAGCTGGACAATCCAGGTGGAGTGCCCGTCAATGACGGTCTCTCTTCTTTTGGCAAAGTATGTTTATGATCCTATTAAATAATCTACTTATGTAACCAAGTTAAAACTTATAAACTAAAAATTGTTGCACTTTATTTAAGTTGGTTGTAAAAGAAATGAATCGATTGGGAATGCTGATTGATTTAGTCGCACGTTTCGCGCAAGACAATGAGAGACGCCCTGGAAACCAGCACGGCTCCCGTCATTTTCTCTCACTCCTCAGCGTACGCATTATGCAACAACACGCGCAATGTTCCCGATGATATTCTCAAGTTGGTGGCTCAAAAGAAAGGTGTCGTCATGGTCAATTTTTACTCCGATTTTGTGACTTGCGGCGTTTCTCAGGCAACTCTACAAGATGTTGCAAGTAAACTGATTATTATATCTAAAGAATCTAAACTTGAAACTTATTTTAATTGTTATTGTTATACCTCAGACCATATGGACCATATTAAAAATGTTGCTGGAGTTGATTATCTGGGGATCGGAGCCGACTACAACGGCGTCTCAAGGTAAACAAACAATCCGATTAAAGTTATGGCTATTTATTTGTTTCGACTATATGTTTTAACATTGAAATACCGACAGAGTACCAGAAGGATTGGCTGATGTTTCAAAGTACCCGGACTTGTTCGCCGAACTACTTGCTCGCGGATGGACCGAAGCCGACCTAGAAAAAGTTGCGGGAAAGAATTTGCTGCGTGTCTTCAGAGGAACGGAAGCGGTTGGAACTCAAATTTGTTTCTAAATTTTGTTTGGGTTCTCTCGTTAAATGAGGGTTTTGTTTACATCATTCAGGTACGCGATCAGATGGCTGCCGATGGTGTGAAGCCGTTCGACAATTGGATTCCGCAGACGGATCTGCCCGTCGAGTCTCTTCCGTGTAGCACCGGTGATTTCAGCAACAACACGTACATCAACACTAACAATGCTGGACGGAATGAATTTTCTGTTTTCTCCATTTCCTGTCTCTACTTCATCCTTTATTCTGGAACTTTGTTTCTCGGGTACCTGTAATTTGTCGACCAGACCCTTGAAGCCAGTTATCAAATATTCCTGATGTCCCATCCAATTAGATTTTTAAGAAGGTATCAATTGACTAATGTTCACTCTGGATTAAACTTCCTGAATAAACTTTTATCCCGATTTTCTTTCAAATGTAAGAACAAGAAAACATGCGTATGCATGTTACTGCTTAGGTGTAATGCGAATTGAAATGGCGAAAACTATCCAAAGTATAAAACGACATTTTAAAATTTGTCTGCTGCTTCTGATTTTTGACCGTTCAAAGTTTTAACGCATCAATATTGTGTGCGTCACAGCAGAGTTGAATTGCAATCAATATTGCGACACGATTTAATGATAAAATTATAGGAGGAAACCAGATACTTCAACAGATGTCACAATATAAAACGATTACTTGCCTGCTGCGCAACGAATCAGTGCGTATTTGAAATTACGCATACTAAAAGTAGCCTACGCCGTAACACAGATACGGACAGAGATCTGTTAAGGATGCCATTCGTTGCTCCCTTGTGATGTCGATCAGTTAACAGAGTGAGATCAGCGCTTTAGCAAGTCGTGTCCTCGGAACGAATAAAGAAGAGCGAATCAGACAACTAATTTTGCAAACCAAATAAACCGACTAAACTAAAAATTACGTTGCAGATTGTGATATATTGTTCTTTTATTCCTTTAAACTCATTTTTATGAAAATGCAACTCAAGTATCACGTCATTTTCGTTGCATTTATCGCAGTCGTGAGCAGTCTCAAACACGATGGTAATTGAATCATTATTTTGACTTTAGTATGTAGCCTAGTTTTAGAAATCTTTGCTGTTTTCTAATGTTAAACATACGAGTCCATTGGGTGCGTGATCTTCCTGCTGCCCTTTATTTCAATGTTTATTTATTTTCTTACCAGATCTCATCGTCGCCGTTGGCGATCAGCTCGAATTTCTCACCGATGGAAGATCGTACCGAACATTGACTCTTAAGTCTTACAATGCCTCAAAATTGTCTGCCCTGGCATATGACGCTACAACACGGAAACTGTTTTTCTCCGACCGTCACCATCACTTCGGGCACATTTTCAGCGTCAAACTCGGTGACGAATCTCAGCGTCCCGTTGAAGACATCGTTGAAAGTAATTAAATATGAATATAAGGAAATTATTATCGAGTAAAATGTTACTCTTATAATTATCTCTTATAATCATCGCACAGAAAACAATAATGAAACTGTCGAGAGCTTGGCTTACGATCCTGTGAACAAAATGCTGTTGTGGACCGATTGGATTAATCGATCCATACGCCAGATAAAAATTGCGCAAGAACATATTCACATAGAAGAGAAGGATGGAATTGAGATCGTTCATTACTTGGAAAATGACGCCAAACCGCGCGGATTGGTATTTGATCCTTGCACGAGGTAAAAACGTTACGTATAAATTAATCCACCAACCTGTTGAATTGTTAATTGTAGATTATCATGTTGAGCTTTTATTATTACAATTTCTTATTCTCTTCAGAATGTTGTACTGGACTAACATATACAAGTCACGCCCTACAATTGAACGTTCGTTTCTCAACGGGAGCCAGCGAGAAATCCTCATTCAAACCGATTTGTTTGTTCCAAACGCCCTCGATCTCGATGTACTGGAGCAGAGACTTTACTGGGCTGACAATCTCAGAGAGGACGACTATCGGAACTTTCACATTGAGAGAGGCTTCGTGAACGGAAGTGGCAGAGAGAAAATTTATAGCGGAATGGGGCAATTTATTGTCAGCCTTACGGTAAAGCCAATCACCAATTCGCTTGAATTTTATTAATTCAACTCTATTGTCAATTTCTCTTTCTCAATTCTAACTGGGAGTTCATGTTGTAGGTGGGTGACGATTACGTGTATTGGACTGATTACAACCATAAAAATCTCTGGGCTCTACGGAAAGATGGAACTTCAAAGAGTCCAATGATCCTTCGAACATATGCCCGAAATCCTGCAATGGGCGTTGTGATATTTCGCCATAAGCCATTAGACTGCATTGCGAGTTTTTCTCCAGAATTTCACGACGAGACCATCGCAAGCAAAGAAGAAACAACTACAATAGTTCTGAGTATTACCTGCTTCGTCTTATTGGGTATCGCCATCACTTTAACTTTTTGGTGGTCAAATTGTAAACAACTGCTCGTTGTGTCCAATAAGAATGAGGGCACTTTCGCTTTCCGTAATTTTCAGAACTGCAGCACTTCAGTTGCGATGCCTGGTATTATTCATCTGACCCCTCATACGGTATGATCTAAATTCCGCTTACAATTCATTTGTAAAGGATAATTTTGAATTTTTTACAGATACCAACACAGTTGCAGCCAATAACAAACGATTTGCCGAAGGAAATCAGTAGAGGTAATGCAATACTACTCGCCAATGATAACGATGTTGGAGCTTTATTGAAATTCGAATATTAAAATCTAAACGCTCATCAGCTTTTTAGCTGAGACCAATAAATAGCTAATTGAACACTTTTTTCATTCCATAAAAGATATTTTCGCTTGGAATCCATGGCCATAACTGGGGCTATGTATCTGATCTAATATTTTTGTGTATACCTCATTCATTTGAATAAACTGCACGCAGTGCCAATCCCGTCCTGTGGGTAAATCTGTGTTAAATACCCCTTGGAGTTTTGAGTGTACGATTTCTCGCGCTTCGTCAACTACATAGAAGTGACAAAGTTTATTTACTACAATGTTATTCTTATCATGATTAGTTAGCGAGTTAAAAAACAAAACTACAGAATGAAATAAACCGCAAAATTCTTGCGATTCCAAAAGGTTTTTAGAGCTAAGACAAACGCCGTTATTGACAATTAAATGATAACAGCAGGTATTTCCGATAGTTCGTTCGATTGAGAGCAAAGAGAACGAACTCTGAGCACTCTGATTTAATTATTAAACAGATTGTAACTAGAGTCAGCTTTCACAGTGCACACTTTTTAAAATACGATGGTATAGTGTATAGTAGTATATATCAAATGACTATAATCGCAACGTCAACAGTTTGTAGAACCGTTTCAATTTCCACTTGGTTACAGATATTATAGTGAAGGACATGTATTTTCCAATTTACATCATATTTATTCGCCATGTATTTATCCTAGATTCCATAGCCTGACCAGTACGCAGCAAGTCACATTTATGTAACGTCCCATCAGATTGCTTCCAGTTGCTAGTTGCATGACACTCGAATACTCGATCAAGGGCAAAAGGTTTAAAAGGGGATGTGCGTCTTAACCAACCCCGATCAACCCTTGACGGAGTCAGCGCACATACGAAAGAAAGAGTCGTACGAGTCGGATCAAGACGCAACGCAGCTTATAGAACTGGTCTCACTATTTTAATACTTAAAAAAAAAGATATTCAGCATTCAAAGCTATTCTCTGTTTTAATTCACAATTATTACGAAAGATGAATTTTGAAGTGTTTGCTATTTTCATTTTGTTCTCCGTTGCTAAAGTGCACAGCATTTTCATACACGACGGTAAGTGAATCACTTTTCGTTATTGTCTTTGTTGATAGCGGACATTTATTGATTTAGCCCGTTAGACACAAAAACAGATATTATGAAATTGTAATTATCTGTTTATTTTTATGTTAGTTATGTTAAATATTTTCGATCATTTGTGAATGACGTCAGATTGTACTTGGGTACACTTTGATCTATGAACCCTAATTCTATCACTGTCAACACGATTAATTTTTTGTTGAGTGGATTGAGTACATGATCTTATAGATGACCTTTTTTGAAATTGGATTTACGTATACAGATCTTATCATTGCTACTGGCGACCAGCTCGAATTATTCACTCATGGAAGTGTGTATGGAAAAATCTCGCTGAATTCTTACAACGCATCAAAATTGTCTGCCCTGGCATTCGATGCTGCAACACGGAAACTCTTTTTCTCCGACATTCGTCACCTTCAGAGTCACATACTCGGGGTTAGTCTCGATGATGAATCACCTCGTCTGACTGAAGAAATCGTCGAAAGTAAACTAATCTTTTCATTGTATAATGTCCGATAATGTCCTGAGAAACGTTGATGTACTTTCCTTTTTTTTTCCCTAGTTGATAGAAAGTAAAGATGAAACTATTGAGAGTTTGGCTTACGATCCTGTGGATAAAATGCTGTTATGGACTGATGGATTTAATCGTTCCATTCGTCGAGTTAAGGTCGACAACGACGGTATTAACGTCAAAGAGAAGACATCGATTGAGATTGTTCATCTCCTGGAAAACGACGCTAAACCACGAGCATTAGTTACCGATCCTTGTACAAGGTATATCCAAACAATTTATTTAAAATTTGATTGTTTCCCTACTGATTAGATTAACTGTTATTTTTCTTTAGAATGCTGTACTGGACCAATACTCAAAATGCAATTCCTATAATTGAACGTTCGCACCTTAACGGAAGCCAACGCGAAATCATTGTTCATTCGGACTTGTTGCAATTAAACGCATTCGATCTCGACGTCATGGAACAAATGATCTACTGGGCCGAAGATCTTCGCAATGGTTACTTCCTCATCGAAAGAAGCTTCGTGAATGGAACCGGAAGGCAAGAATTTTACCGCGGTCTCGGTCATTTTATCGCCAGTCTCACGGTGTGTCAATGTCATAGATTTTTTTTTTAAATTCCTGGTCTTCATTTTGTTTATGTTTTTATTATAGGTGGGCGAGGATTACGTATACTGGAGTGACTATGATAAGAAGAAGCTTTGGTCATTACCCAAAGATGGGTCATGGAAAAATCCCGTGAACCTTCGGACATATCGTAATCCTGCAATGGGCGTGGTGGTGTTCCGTCATCAACCTTTAAACTGTGATCTTATGTCATCGCAAGGAGTACGTGATGACAGCGCTAGCGTTCAAAAGACAGAGTTAATTGAGAATCTCGTTTCGTCCACTACTCTATTGGGGTTCACTGTTATCTGCTTCGTCTTAATGGCGATTATGATCCTGTTTATCATAAAATTTGTCAAGTCAAAGGATTGCAAGGGCATTCGAGGTTCCAGCAAATCTGAGGACACTGTCACTTTTCAAAATTTCAGCAACACATCAATCAAAATGACTGATCTGGTAATATTTCACGAGAAGTCATATATTCCTATTGACAAAATTATTTATGCTTATTAACTTGTCCAACTGGATTTTTTCTTCTTAACAGTCTTACGAGGAACAACAACAAAGCTATAAGTGTGCCGATGCAGGAAGATGACTGTGCTACTTTAATCAAAAGCGAAATCTGACAAAAATTTGATACACTTTTGAAAATTAGAAAAATTTTGAGAAGATCTTGGTGTCTTAGCGGTTGTTTAAAGCCATTTGTCTAAACGTATCGCTTCAAATTAAAAAAAAAAAAATTATGTTATCTGTTTATTGATTTTATTAGTCTGAAATTCATTTGAAAAGTGATATATTTGTCAATTATTTTGCTGTTCTTGTAAAAGATTACCCATATATATATGATTCTTCTTCTGTCACTCATGTTTTGTTACACACATGTTCATTATGTATAACTATCGAAGATATACAAAAGAAAATACGTGAAACAGAATGCTATACATCAGATATTCTCTTTGATAATGTTGTATCCTTCCGCCTCATGTAATCCTTGAAAAATGAAAACGCAGGAGAATTGATTCGCCCAATAGTCTTTTGAAATACGCTGCAAGTCATCAGATAGATTATTTGGACATGTTTTAGCACTTCAAGACGACATTTTAGTTTATCGTCCACCAAAACAGTTTTGGTCAACCTTTACTGTCTCATGATGGGTCACCCATTACAAGGACGTACGTCTTAAAGACATTATGTGAACGGAGTTGACGAGATTGACGTCGTTCGTCGGTGGAGGCCAATCCAAGCACTTTCGAGTTTGTCACATCAGCCCATTAAGGTCCCAAAACTAACGATAATTGACGCAAAGTGAACGTGAGAGTATTTAAGAAACCATGGACCCCCCGAATCACATGGATCGAGAGCGCTTTTAGCCGGATAAAATTTAGGAGTCTCTTTCAACGTGCGGGCGGACATTCGATTGACAGTTCCTTAGCCATTTTGCGAATGATGTGCCGTATATGACAAGAGGGTTGCGCTACATGACAAAGACCCACTTATGCAATAAGATGCAAAACTTGTTGTCTTGGTAACAGCGAGAGCTTCTCCTCCGCAGTCAATGTCCAACTAATTATACATGAAGCATTTTTTTCTTTTACATAATTAAGAATGATAATTCCCTGCAAGACACACTATCACTCCGTTTGGCAAGGTTCGTCTTAACTTTCAAACAAGAAATATTTATTTCTTATGCAATAACACGCGAATTGTTCCTAGTGACATCTTACAGCTCAAAACGGAGGCGTTGTGATGGTTAACTTTTTGATTATTTATGTCTATATAAATAACGTCACTAAAAATAGACAAAAGACGACAAAAACTAAAATCACTTCCGTTTCTAGAAATGTGTTACTTAAGTCAAAAAATCTCGTTAAAAAGTTTCTTTCCGCAGTACACTGGAAGGGCTCAAAGATGTTTCAAAGTTCCCTGACTGTCAGAATATCCGAACTTGTTCGCTGAGCTGGAAAAAGTTGTCGGTTTGAACTCGCTGCGTGTTTTCAGAGGAGCGGAAGCTGTTGTTTATCTACAATTATTTTATTATTATAATTGTAGAGTTGTTGATGCTTTATTTCTTCTCTGATAAAAAATGATGTTCTGCAATTGGATTCCGCAGACGGATATCTGCTCGTCGAATCCTTTCCGTGTAGCAAATAAAAAACTGAAAAAACTGTTTGAAAAAAGTTTATTTAATTGTACAATGATTTCAGTAACAAAACACTTAAACCAAAACTTAGAAGTAGCTTTATGTAATCCGTTATCATGTAACTGACAGTGGAATTTAGTCCATCGCATCCTATCAATACAAAAATAAATAATCAGCAACTCAAGTAAACAACATCTTGTGTATCATTTTTATCAGATGTTAACGTGTTATACTACCCAAGTGATGAACGGATTCAATTCCATCACAGCCAGCACCCATCAATCTACGAAAATGAAATTGTGCGCAATAGTTTTGTGTTTGGTGTTGTCGACGGAGAAAAGCTGGAGCTATCCTTCAAGTCGATTCGAAGAAGCTGCTTTCGTCAAGTATTTGGAAAAGGCCAGAGCTGTTCTGGATCGAGTACCCCTTATAGATGGGTAAACAATAATGAACGACGATGTTTTTCAGTTAACAAAATTTAAAAATTCATTTTCTATGGTTCTCTACAGACACAACGATTTCCCTTACAGTCTTCGAAGGTACGAAGATAATCAGGTTGGAAATTTGGATATTAATGACTTGACAACATCTCAGCCGTGGGCTAGTTCCTCCTCGTCGCACACAGACATCAACAGACTGCGGCAGGGAAAAGTCGGAGCTCAGGTAATTATGGCAATACGATGAGATAACTGGTATTTATAAAATCCATGAATATTTTATCCAATATTTTATGTACAAAATCAATAGTTTTGGTCAGCTTGGGTCTCTTGTTCCACCCAATACAAGGACGCCATTCTTAAGACTTGGGAACAAATAGACGTCATCCACCGAATGGTCGACGCCAATCCGGATACTTTTGAATTTGTCACATCCGCACAAGGTTTTCCTGACTAAAAATGTTTATCAAATCTGAGTTGACAATCATTCTGTCGCCTAATGTAATCGTTGCAGGGATCGAGGACGCCTTTAGCCAAGGGAAAATTGGCAGCCTCGTAGGCGTGGAAGGTGGCCATTCAATTGGAAGCTCTTTGGCCGTTTTGCGAATGATGTACGACATGGGTGCGCGCTACATGACAATGACCCACTCATGCGCTACTCCTTGGTATAATAATCTAATTTCAATTTAAGTGTTGTATTGTGTCGTATACATTGGTAACAGATGGCAACTTGTATCTCAAATGCACTCAAATGACGAAATCTCTCGATTTAGGGGGGATAACTCGCAGCTGGATGACCCCGGAAACGTTCCCATACACGACGGACTCACTCCTTTTGGCAAGGTACTACATGCTCATCTTAAGTAGAAAATCAATACAAGGAGTACACATTCAAAATGGTTTCACATGGTAGACGGTGGTAGCGGAAATGAATCGATTGGGAATGCTAATTGATTTGTCACACGTTTCGCGCAAGACAATGAGAGACGCGCTGGAAACTAGCACGGCTCCCGTCATTTTCTCTCACTCCTCAGCGTACGCATTATGCAACGACACGCGCAATGTTCCCGACGATATTTTACAGTTGGTGGCTCAAAACGGAGGCGTCGTCATGGTCAATTTTTTTGTATCTTACATCTCCTGTGGTCTGACAGCAACAGTTCAACAAGTTGCAGGTTATTATCGACATTCTCGCGTTCTTTCCTCATCCACTTTCGTTTAAATTCTATTTATGTTACAGATCATATCGAACATATAAGTAACGTTGCAGGGGTCGATCACGTTGGCATTGGGTCCGACTTTAACGGCGTTGCAAGGTAAATAAGTTGCTTAATTTCTACATCACTTCAACATATACGTAGGATTTGAATAGGACACCGGAAGGACTGAAAGATGTGTCGGAGTATCCGAACTTGTTTGCTGAACTACTTGCTCGCGGATGGGCTGAAACTGATCTGGAGAAAGTTGCGGGACTCAACTTGCTGCGTGTCTTCAGAGGAGCGGAAGCGGTTTGGATCTCTAATTTGTTTCTAACTTGTCCGGGTTCTCTCGTTAAATGAACAGTCTTGTTTACATCATTCAGGTGCGCGATCAGATGGCCGCCTATGGAGTAAAGCCGTTTGACGAATGGATTCCGCAGACGGATCTGCCTGCAGAGTCTCTGCCGTGCAGCACCGGCCAGGTAAAGTCACAAAACTTGTCGACAGAATAAAATTATTTTCTGTTGTCCTGATTTTCCCTAGTTTTGTTCCGAGTTTATTTCCTATCATTAGTTTAACCACGGTTGCAATAAACACCAACACTTCTTTCTACTTATGTAATATCGTGTAATACAAATTCATGTGAAATCCATATTAGTCAATGCTGCACACTTATTTTCTGGAAACTTTAATGTCTACGGACTGATACCTTTGTTTAAGTTACATTACTTTTCCCGCAGAGATCAAGATTCAAGAATATTCCGTAACTTAGGAGTAGAATCATTTGGATAAAACATTATTAAGACTAATTCAAATAGGCGCTATGCCGCTAACATTTAAAATTTTAATAAACTATCGATTAGAACTTTGAACACTCACGTAATACTTTCTAGGAAGTTTCATTCTTGTTGCACGACGCCATAGCTGGACTTGTACAACTGGAGAGTAAAGGATCGAAGACATTTGAATTTGGACACTCCTGCGCACATACGTACGTTAATAAATATTTATAAAGAAATGTGAGTAAATAATGAGTAGTTCTTGCATTTAAATGTAAACATACCTGAGGATATAGAAATCCACCGTAACAAGTGTTGTACTTTGAAACACAAGCATTCGGGTGTATTGGAAGATAACAACTTGGGCAAAGTGTAGGACATTCGCATCTGCCTAATGATGGAGTCGTAAGTGTAGTCGTCTGTTTAGTCGACGGTGTATTCGTCGGTGCGGTAGTCATCCAAGGCCATGTTGTAATTGATGTAGATGAAGGTGGGTCAGTAGTTGTGTCTGGGTCACTCGTCGTTGGTTCAGTCGGTGCTTCAGTCGTTGGGTCTGCAGTAGTATCAGTCATGTCAGTCATTGGTTGCTCAGTCGATGAAGCTGATGTAACAGAGTCCTTTATGAGCATCCAAGCTGGTTGACATGACTGTTTTAACGACAATCGCAAGTTATCGATAGCAACAGCATCTTCCGTTTCCGTACCACAATAAGCGTAAAACACCAACTATACGTTGGGAAAAACAACAAGTAATCAATTTGAATTTTCTTTATTAGCGCTATTTTACTTTTAGTTTATTAGCAACAATACCGAAATATTAGAAGACAATTTGCCATTGAGAGACACGGTTATAGATTGCCAAATTCCGTTGGTGATGTTCGAGTAATCGTGCAAACTGATAAGCAACCGCTCGTTTCCATCTTTGGCCATGAATAACTATACCGAATTGAGAAAGAATGTTTAAAATCTACTCATCTCTATGTATATGACCTGAGAAATGCCCGAAAACCCGGTAATTAATAACATTGATCAAACGACAAGTGAGAAAACTATCCCAAATGAATAATCACCTCGAGATTGGTGAATTGGGGCCATTTGGAACGTATCCAAAAAGAGAATGAGAAATCAATTTGGTCTGAGAGTCCAAATCCAAATCTCGGGCTACGAAGAACTGCTACTCCGAACGAAGAAAAAGACTGGCCACGATGGACTCTGAGATAATTTCTACCGTCGATCGGTTGAGGAGCTTCATTCTTCGTCTCCCAGGGCGATGTTTTGTTCTCGATTTTCCATTGAACGCCGTCCGGAGACTCTTCAACCCACGGGAACACTCCATTATTTTCGAAATCATTGTCTATAAACTGTTCTTTTGTCAGCACTCGATCGTCTGTTGGACACGTCTGACATTCGGCAGCCGAAGATCCTTCGATCACAATCAGCAACAGTAGAAATCTAGCTGAAAATAACAAGAGAATAGGACTCGCAAGCATTATACTGGTAGCTGACTAAAAAAACAAATGTTTGAACTCAAACTGGCTTTCAAACTTAGTTGCAACGCTAAACAATTTTATGAACACATAACGTACACAAAGTTGAGCCACCGCAGCAATATGGGCACATTTTATCTCTGATAAAAACTAAGGGTCATAATATTAGAAAGCTTTGAGCATAATTAAAAACGGCTGCTTGCCAAACTGGAATTCTGGCCCGGCTTATCTTGCGAGCAATAATAAGATATTAATTTTACAACACAAATATTTGTCATTAAGGTTATCTCCACTTTTATGACACTAGTTTCACGCATGACTAACCTTTCGAGTCTGCCAACAATTGGCAGACATGTCCGTTTATTTTTTCAATTAAAAACAAAGGAATGTTTCCTTTGAATTGTTCCGCTTATTCATTCATCGTGAATATTTACGGCATCTACAGAAACTGAACTTCGTGAATGATGAAACTAGTCTTCAATCATCCAACGAGCTCTTCAACTTTTATAAAATTGACGAGCTTTATGGATGTATTTCACGGTTTAAAAGTCAATTTAAATACGATCGATCTCTTTCAAATGTCAAGATTCACAATTGGTCATGTTATCCTGGTGGACAGAGATCGCCCACATTACAGGAAAGGTTGCAAGGATCACCAACAGAAAAAAGCAAAAGAAATAAAAATTGTGAATGATTGAAATTTCCAACCCTAAAAGAGCGTACGAATGTACCCCGTGTCGCGGGATTGTGCCAAATAAAAACATGCGAGAGGCAGCTCATTCAAACATCCTCCCACATGCTGTAGTGCTGAACCAATATAACGGTCATATACGATTTTCAGGACTCAATATTGAATATTGTCGAACACCGGATGAAGAAGACGGCATCTAGAAGGAGAGCGTAGGAAGAGATTGCGTCACGCGACCTTCTTCTCCAATCCTCCCCGTTTTTTCCCATTAGCTGTTCAATTTATATACCGACATCTAATAAAAAAAGGCGAGGCCGACGACATTGACCTTATCCTTCAAAAGGACTAGAAACACATTAAAAAAAATACTTAATAATAGGCTACTTGAAATAGTCAACCCCAAGTCAAAACGTCATTCAGATGAAAAGGTGAAAGGACGAAATTCGATATGCAATTTGCAATCGGCGTATGTATTATTTTAGATTCCCTAAAAACAAGACTGGCAATGACAGATTCACGTCATTCTGGAAGTTGGCTTTGAAAAAAACGGAAAAGGGAGATTTGACACTATACAGTCGAGCTTTTCATTTTCATTTATCGCCTGATGGTGGAGGTTTCCTGTACTGTTCCATAGTCGACTGGATCTTCTCCCACAAGACTTTTGGCTCGTCCACTCTTGGAATCTGCACACAAAATAAACAACAAAAACCAACACGTTTTACTTGACGTTATTTTCTTTTTTAAAAGGGGGGATTCGAAAGCAAATTGCCCTCCCACACAACAGCCCAGCCAACCCAACCGTATACCATTGACGGGAAGATTTCTCCATCGAAAAAACATTGGGCAAAGAGTCAAATACATGGTGAAACCACTTGGGAATGATTAAGGTCAACCCATCCAACTCCTCCCTCTCTACCAGTTTTCAATCTCCATCGTCAGCGCAGTTAAAAATAGATCTGACAGCCCACATGATCTTATAATATATGAGTATAAGAGGATTGTAAAGGTGGAGAAAGATATTCTCCTTATACATATATATTTTTTTTTGTTCTCATTTTTCATTGCAGAATCTACTCCAGATTCATTGAATGTTGTTGTTGTTATATTTTACTACAGTCGGCCTCTCTCTTATGCTTTTATCTATCACTGAAATGTCTGTCTGGCGATGGCATTGTCTGGGAAAAGACACCCGAACAATCCAGACACACACGCACAAATAATTTTTAGTCTGGGAGGGAAAGGTTCCGGTTTTCTGACACTGGAATGTCCATCGGGAAGACAAAACACGTTACTTTCTTCACACAAAAGCATTCGAGTGTGTGCGTGTACTGTACGTGTAGTACGAGTATGCAGCATATTTCTATTCTTAAAAAACCAAACAAAACCAAAACCAATGAGAGATAACTTCCACTACATACCTGGTAGTTTTGAGTGAGGTAGATTCCGGCGTAGATTCCAACACCAAACGTCAACTGCGGAAAAACAAATCAAACAATTTCAATGGTTAATTCTGGGAAGATGCAGCTTTTTCTTGAATGATTTATTCTAGTTAGGAGACGCTCCTAGAGAAACAATCAAGATAATAAAAGACACAGGGAAATAAGATCGGGGGTGGGGGATTGCGATTTTAGTTGGTTTCCCTTACTGCGCCACCTACTGCCAAATGTAAGGCGATAAAGAGGATCAGGGCCACGTTATAAACAGCTGCCAGGATCGTCATGATCCGATCCAATCAACAAACGAGAGAGAGAGAGAGAGAGAATATTCAGCTGAGTGGAGAAATGAGAGATCCAATGAAGTTCCTGAACGTATGGAATCGATTTCTTCTTCAATGTCCAGCTACCGTAAACGTGAAGACGCTGTTCATTGGCCGTTTTCTCTTCTAATCTGATCAACTACTCGTCCGTGATCGACTCGATTGTGATGTAACAACACTCAAAACTCGAGTCGTTTCGACTCCTGCGTAACAAAAACAAAAACACACACACACACACACGACACTCGAGACGGACAGCTCTTACAACACAGCAGCAGCTGACACTTGTGTGTTACTCCTATCGGTACCTCGCGATCTTTTTTTCTCTTTGTCCCCTACGGAAAATTCAAAGAAAACAACTTGAAGAAACAGCAGGGTCTGGAGGTTTCTTTTTTGTCTTAAAGTTAGGGCCGAATTTTGTTTTCCCCTGTGGCGTTTGTTTGTTTGTTATCACTTTGACACTGTCACAGTAATACCGTAACACGAAAACAAGGATGCGAGAACGCGGAAGAAAGACGATCCAAGCCAAGTAGATTTAAAAAAAAAAAAAAATAAACAAAAAAGATCGAAATCGAATGAATTGAATGTCAACAGCAGCAACAAGAAACAACTCAAATCGAATTTGGAGTCGAATAAATAACGGAAAATAATTGAAAAAGAAGAAGATGGCAAAAGCCAAACTGAATTGAAAGTAGCCGCGGAGGAGATTGGAATAACACAACAAGAGAAGAGGTGGGACGTAGAGGCCACAGAGCTGAGATGAAAGAATAAGTGACTCTGGTAGAGACGGCGAGAAATATACATTCAAGAAAGTGTGATGGCGTCGCACCGTTGCAGACACACTTTCTTGCGTGTCAGCCCTCCACCACACCATCGACTCAGGCGCCTATACTCTTCTTTCTCAGTTTGAAGGAAAGAAAAAACTCTTGAAAATCTTTCACTCTCAGTCCCTTGGAGTAGCTATTTTTAAAACCGCGCGCGCGGTATGTGACGCTCCAGACCGACTATATAGGCACCAAATAAAAAAATAAAAAAAAATTAAATTGGAAAATAAAATTGAGAGACGAGAAGGACGGGTCGAGAAAAAAGAGGACAGGGGGGTTAAGGAAAAAAAAAAAAAGAAAGAAAGGAAAGACAACAACACAAAAAACAGACTTAGGGAAGAGGCCGAAAGTGAAGAGGTGAAGGGACAAATATTTAACATCGCGCATAGTGGAAAACGAATGAAAGGACGCACCGGTTCGTTCACACGCCTTTCAGACAATCGAATCACAAACTGATGGAGAGAAAAAAAAAAACAACTTTTGTGGAGTTTTCTAAGCAAATTTCAAGTGTGAGAAATAGTGTTTTTTTTTTACATCACTTGTGAAATGTTGGGATTGAGCATCTGGATCAGGTGAGTAAACAAATTCAATTTACCAGTCCACGCAGCATGTTGAGTTCTAGTAAAGAATGGAGTGGGTGTCTCAATTGATGGACAACTTCCAGTCCTAAAACCAGGGGGAAACAAAAGATGTGATTGTTTAGAAGCTAGGATTGATGTACCACACAGAAACAAACAATTGACTTCATTATGAGGTTGGTTGCCCACAGTAAACGGGTTAGGCTCCTACTGAGATGGATACAAACCAAATGGGGGCAATGAGTGTTTAGGCAAGAACCCTTTAGTCTTTGGCCGGGGAAAAAAAACCGACTGCTAATTTAAGACTGCAAGGTTGAGCAGGGTGAAATACGTGAGCAACCGTGTAGACAGAGAGCTTATATGTAGTAAAAGAATGGCTGCTAGAAATTTTTTACGTTTCTCATCATGGTAACAACATTGAAAGTTTTGAATTTTGTACACAATCCTTTAGAGAAGTGACATGCATTTTAAAAATATCCTTTTAAATTAATAAGTACCTGTGAATTAAAAATTGTAACTGTTAAATAAAGAGATCAAAAAGAAACTCAAAACACTCGATTATTCTTTTCTTCGTTTTTTCGTCTGCTGGTTTGTGAGCTGGCAGCGCTCTCGCGGTATTCGATGTCAACGTTTTTTATTTTTCTCTTTCCGGGGCTGACAGCAGTTTGGCCGGACGCCAGTTAAGTCTAAATCAAGCACACCCTTTGAACACTGGAGACAACATTTCCAACTTTTTTTGCTGATGGTTAATCTGAATTCTAAATCCACTTACAATTTTTTGTTATTATTATTAATTCGAGCCAATTTGCATTTGTTGACTTAATAACAGATGGCAGCACCATATGTTTTTCGAAATGATCATATTTCTCTCTCTTTATTTTAAAAAAAAACCACCTCACCACCACCACATAACAGAGAAGCAGCTGAAGTGGATAAAGAGAAGGCAAACTCTCACTCTGTCGTTTTTTTTTTTAAATTTTCAACGAGCGCCTGCGCTCCCGACATTCTCCAACCAATAACGAACGGGCCGGCGATGGGCGGAGAGAGGAATAAGATAGACGGGTCGGAGTTGGAGGTTCTCATCCGGGCAGCGCATGGAACAGCACTACAGCACAACTGTGGACGACGAGAGAGTCGAGAGAAGAAAATCCTACGCAAGAAAACACAGAGCTGAGTAGCACAAAGATGACGATTGCCCAGTGAGATATCCAGTTGCGGGCTGGTTGTCGTTGTTGAACGAGCTCAACATTCAACTCTCTCCCTTTCTCCGATAATTCGACTAGTTCTCCTTATCTCTTTTTTCTTATTTCTATTATTATTATTATTATTTGTTGTGCGAGAGTTCTTTTCAATCTACCTCATCACATCATCAGGAGGCTCTCGTCTTCATTATCGAACTATTTCAAGTGCGCGTTCCTTCCCTCCGGCATTTTGATTGATCAATCATAAGGCTACACAATTCAACCGTTGGTGGAAATTTCCAGACCGCGCATCATCACGTTCCTACCCCGACTCTTATAACATCTACAGAAAAAGAAAAAGTTGCTTGTTTTTTTGGTTCAATGTGACACACACACGAATGTGGAGATTGTCGAATAATCATTATGTCGTCGCAATAAAAGGCGAAGGGGCCGTGCCTGGCGCCGAGTGTCGTCGCGAGAATGCGGTAGTTGGTGCGTGTCGTCGTCGTCGCCATTAGACGCGATTTGTGTCGTCTCAGTGAACAAACACTCACTGCTCGTTGCTCTCTCTCTCTGTGTATGTGTGTGTAGCTCTTTTCATTGTCTCTAATAGTGCTCTCTCTACTCAGTGTGTCTGTGTGTGTAAAGATAATTAAGATCCTAATCCCTATAGCCAGAGCCAAATGCAATCAAAGTGAAGAAAACAACAAATGGAATTGATAAAATGACGTCGTCCAATATTAACTGCTGGCATTTTCTACACGTTTCATCATCATCCATAGTGTCTTGTTTGTTGTTCTACTTAGAAATCATCGCCGTGTGTTAGTTGTTGCTGTTATAGTGGCCGGTCTGAAAGTGTCCCTCCTGGTCGACTTAATCAATCATGTCTTGATCCATCAATCGACGAATGCTGAACTTCGATTATAGTAAATATAATATAATCCCTTTTTTTTTTGGTAATTTTTTGTAATTGTTATGTCTCATCGTCTCACACTCGATCAAAAATGTCTTGTTTATTGTCCCGCAAACAGTCGTAACGATATTCCGCACGGCTTATTCGCTTCCATCATCACGGTCCGTTCGGTTATTATCCCGACCGACAAACGCTGTTGCTTCATCATATCTCTCTTATATACTATCATCTATCCCGCCCGCTCCATCGTTCTTCTTTTTCTTCATGTATATATGTCTATGAAAGAGAGAGAGAGAGAGCCGCCTAAAGAAAGAAAGAAGAAAAGTGTTGCTCCTTTTTTTCCCCAAGTTTTCCTGCTGGCTCGACGCCATGAGACGATGGCACACAGCGTAGCGTCGAGCGCCAATTCCCTCGACACCAGTTGGATGTGATGGCGTCTCCAGGTATTATCGCGTGCCCAACTCGCGTACAGCACTGCCTTTCCCCCCAACAACCCCCAGTCCACACATATAAGAGAAGAAAAACCTCTTTGAGTTGTGTTGTTGGCGCAAAAAAAAGGGGGCCCAACAGCACATAGCAATTGATATACATCGGGCGACGTCCTAACCCCACAAAAACATAAAATAAAGTCGTTCTTATTCATTCCATGTTCCTACTGGACGATCGTATCACGTCCGACACTCGTTTGTAGTATCATACAATATCACTCACTGTGAAAATCTCTAGAAAGAATAAATATCTAATCGATCAAATTCTAGCGCTCCTTTTTTTTTTAAAAAAAAAAAATTTCTCACGCAAAATATTTGGATTTTTAAAAGACACAAGATAGAGAGAATTTGCGAATTGAATCATCTAGCACGGATGTTTTTTGGGGGAAAAAAAAGAATGGCGCCAGCATAAGGGGAGAACCCTGTAGCCAGTCAGGAGCCTGCTTTTGTATGTGTGTGTGTGTGTCTCTAGTATATATATCTACCTCGATAGCTCCTAGGCAACGTGTTTGCTGGTGTATTGATCGTCTCAAAAACCCGACGACTCTCTCTCTCACTGTATGCAAGAGCGCCCTTTGCGTGTGCTGGTGTATACTCTCTCGTTCTAGGAGCCGTTATGTGTGCCTAGAGCCAGCGACAGTCCATGAAGGAGAAGCTTTTGCTCCCCCACCAAATGTATGCCGGGTCGTCCTATACGTTCGAGTTATTTTAATAGTATTGTATATTATAGGACGCGCTGGATAATTATCCAGTCTAGGGGTTTCATAATACATTTGACAGTCTAGTACTAGTCTGCTGATCAAATAGAAATGGGATCATACTATAGGGACACGCCCGTTATATTGTCGTTGATTACATCAAAAAAAGGGGGGGGGGGGCAGGCCTTGCCATTTTGGCCACACCATCATCGACGAGAGAGCTTTGATTGAATTAATGAATTGCGCTCAAAGTACCGCGCTCATATCGAGATTATAAACACAAACAATTAGAGAGAGGATTTCATTTTATTTGAAACTAAAACAAATACATGAATTGTAGACATAGACTGAGTTATAATGGCAACAGGCACTTCTTTTTTTTTTGAAGCTGCCAGTTGCACAGTAGGAAATCCGTTCCATCTCAGAAAGGCCGTTCTCTTTTGTCAATAATACCCAGTTTTACTTATATAGAAAAATTCATCTTTTATTTTCTCTCTTTTTCAACTGTTTTGTTTACATGTTTTGCGAGTATCCTATACAATGTTGATTCTCATTTTGAGTTTCCATATAGTATAAGAAAACAAAACAATATCTAGTAGGCCTTATATATAAATACGAACACTTGGTATATAGTGGATGCAGCTGGCCGGGTTGATGCACAGTACCAGGGGCAGATCAATAAAAGCCCAGCGCTGTACCCAGTTTCAGACTGTATATCTATGTGTATACGTACACTATATAGTAGAGTGTCTCAGCAAGGGCTCTCTCTCTCTCTCTCTCTCTCTCAGTTCTTTGATATGTACCTTATATAATACCCTGGAGCAGAAAGAAAGAAAGAAAGCGAAACTCTGCTGGATTGAGCGTTGATGCTGGAGCTACTGTGTTTTGTGTGTATGTAACAGTCGTACGTATATCCTATATCTGTGATCAGAAAACCAAGGGAAAAGTTGCGACAGAGCGAGATAGGCCATCTTTAACTAATACAATATATGGCGGAGAGACCAGCAACCATCTTTGATATAGCCCCTATCAAATGACAAAAGCTCGTATAGACAGAGACTCTTATTTATATTATAGGAGCTAGAGAGAGAGAGAGAGATCGATGCTCAATTGAATCATCGTCTATCCACTTTTTTTTTCTTCTTTCCTTCTAGCTCTTTATCCTTTCGATTAAAAAATGGATTCATTATTTGTTTGTCTCGTTATTACGTTTAGATTGCCAGTCTGATCGAGGAATGAGCGACACTAAGTCGGCCAACAACGCGACGGCATCAATAGCATCAATTTCGACTTATTTGCCGAGCTCTTCACCTCCTTCACCCAAGACCACAGCCACTCAAGGTATAACACACTCTGACGCACCAATCATTTGATGTACAATAAGGAGCTACGCTATAAGATCTTTTATTTCATTTCGCTTCTCTGACCACAACAAAAGACAGTTGCATCTCAAATGTCTACGAAAAGACAAAGAAAATGTTTCTAATGAATTGCACCTTTGTTTTCATGTGGCATGTAATTGAATTCCATCGATCGCTATTGGCTTGCGGAGACCCCGCTCATTTTCTATACACCCAGCTAGTCCAGTTGGAAAGAGAGAGATAGGACTCTACTGTTTCGTGTTGGACTTGGGGTTGGGCTGTTGAATGATTGATTTAGAAGGGGGCTCGTTAATGATGAATAGTCGACGACCTATACGTACGTATAGTTTTATCCACGGAAAATATATTGATATAAGGAGAAGACTTAAGCCGGAAATGGTCGCTCATCATCCAAACCTAGGCCCGGGTTTGGTTGGTCCCGACTAGACACGAGAAGAGGGGCAATATGTCGATTCATGTCCAGTGTGTATATACAACTTCCGATATCGATCCGTTCGAGTCACAGCAGAGCATTGATCCGTTAAAAAAATATCGAAATCAAAAGGCCAGCGCAAGAAATCTAACCTTTTTATTATAATATTTTCTTTATCACTTCAAATTATTATTTGTCTTGTATATAAATTCATTTCAGACAGTGGTGGCGTAGATAAAATGACGTCGTCGTCGACAAACTTTGTACCGTTGCCAGCCGGAGCTAACACGGCGCCAGTGACGCCCGTCGTCGTAGCATCAGGAGCTCCCACGACGCCCACGACGACATCAAACATCGTAACTCCATCGGTGGCAGTTTTGGTGCCGTCCAAGATTGATCCACTTCATCATCATCATCAACCAACGACTCCTCCAACCAACAAAACCAGCAAAAGTAGCAAGTCTCAAAAGAAAAAACAATTACTTGTCGGCAGTAGTGCTGGCGTCGGCCAACACGCGACAGCCGGTCCTAGATCTTCCGTTCCCGAGTGGCGCTCATCGTGGAGTCGTCGATCACAGCGCTCCGAACGGAGTCATCATCCTGAAGAGCAACAAAAACAGTTAACCAATAACAATAGTGTGATGACTGCCGTTAGTACGCCAAACATGTCGAGCGCCATCAGACGGACAGGAAGAGCCGCATCGACTGGAGCTGCTGATCTTTTGACTTCCGCCAACAACAGAACCACCGGATTGTTATCGGCAAGTGATACAGATCAAGATGAAGACGATGAAGAAGAACAAAGATTAATGTCTGGAATGAGAATTCAAATGATGTCTTCACCTGGTGGTGGCGGTGGTCATCGAGGAGCTCCACTTCATCAATTTCATTCGCATTCAATGACTTCACTACCGCCGGAACCTTTTATGATTATGCGTAGCAAAGCGCTCAATCGTCGGGTTAGCATCAACGTGGGCGGTGTACGTCACGAAGTCCTTTGGAGGACGTTGGAGCGTCTTCCTCACACGAGATTGGGACGATTGAGAGACTGTAACAGTCACGAAGCCATTGTGGAATTGTGCGACGATTATTCGCTAGTGGACAATGAATATTTCTTTGATCGTCATCCACGATCATTTTCGTCTATTCTCAATTTCTACCGGACGGGTAAACTTCATCTGGTCGAAGAAATGTGCGTCATCGCATTCTCGGACGATTTAGAATATTGGGGCATCGATGAGCTTTACCTCGAGTCCTGCTGTCAACACAAATACCATCAGAGAAAGGAGCACGTTCACGAAGAGATGCGCAAAGAGGCCGAGAGTCTCAAACAGAGAGACGAGGAGGAATTTGGCGAAGGATTTTGCGCTCACTATCAGAAACTTCTTTGGGATCTACTCGAGAAACCGACGTCTTCATTTCCCGCCAGGGTGAGTCTTGTACCATATCCAATTAGTTTTTCAAGAGAGACACCACCACCACCACCAGACCATCGTTAATATTAAGAATATATGAATAATGTAAATGTGATGTAGGATTATTATTATTATTCGTTTTTTTTTCAGTCGTTTTTACAAGTAGTTGGAACGTAGTTAGTTACTTTGATTTTTAGAAACGAAAAAGAAGGACCGAGACTTAACGTTTAATGGGACCGCTCGTTATTTAGATTCATGGGACCGCGAGAGACCCGAAACGGTCGTCTAATAATGTAATTGTAAATACGTAACAATGCACAGCATATCTAATAGTGTGTGTGTGTGTGTGGCCTATAGGCAATCAGGGAAGGGGGGGGGATGACGATGAACGTGATCTAATCAAAATATTCTTCGACAACCTCGAGGGATTTCATCATCTTATAGAAATTGGCTTGGTTGTTTAAATTCAGAGTTGACGATTTTTGGGTGGACATATGAAGTCGATATCCCTGAAGACTTTTAAATTGGAGCTAAATTGATCATGTGCCATATAGTAGAGTCAAAGAGAACAAAATAGCAGGCGGAATATTTGAATAATCCTGGCCCGCATCCGGCACCCACAACTATTTTAGAGAGAATGATTGTATACTTTGATTCTATATAGATACATGTGTATGATTTTGATCAGACTTTATACATCGACTAGCTAGTTGAACATTATTATAATTCTTTTTTTTTTTTAAATTTAGTTTTCATATGTATACTAGTCAAATTATATTATAAAATCAACAGGAATTGAATTTTGGCTGTTGTGTTTTTTTTTTAAATTAAATTGTCTTTGTTTAGTTTAGTGAGTATCTTTACGATCTATCTAATTAGCTGAGATTTTTTCATTTAGGATAATTTGGCATTCACATTAGATGGAAATGGTGTGCTGCTGCTTAATTATAATTTCATTTTGGGGTTATATATTTCAATAATTAGGGAATTTAATTTTAAAAGAAAAAGTCTGTGATAACGACGATGGTATACATATATTTTTTTTTTTCTGTTTTCGTTTCTTTTCTGTACGTGTGTCTGTGTGAGAAAAATTAATTTTTCATTTTGGCTTCGTCCCAAAAAGAAAATGAAAAAAAAAAAAAAAAAAAAATTAATTCCTTTTTCTTCAATCTTCATCCTTCATCTCTCTTTCATTCTCTCTCTCTCTCTATCTCTCTCTCTCTCTATACGTCTGGTATAATTGGACGTGCCGATGTTGTCGAGAGTTTCTCTTTTAAATGTTGGGACGCATGGACACAAAAAAAACACACAAAAATCAATTTTCCATTTTTCATGATTTAAAAAAAAAAAAAAAAAAGGAATATATATATATTCGGATGGGCAAAGGCAACGACAGTGCTTTCCGTATGAATGCATCATCACGCGAGCTGGATGGCAAACCAATAAGTCCTCGCAAGAGGCCGACGACTGCGCTACACTTGCACCTGGTGTTTTATCTATTTTGATTTGGCATTCAAATCAAAATTTAGAAAATTGAAAAATGTCGCCCTTTTATTTTGTTTTAAATAATTTTCCCGCGGGATAAACTGAACGATGTGATTTAAATTTTAAAAAAAAAAAAGTGACTTTTTCGATTAACCGGTGATGTAGCGCAGTTGTGTTTATCAAAAATCCTCCCCTTCGGCTTCGATATACAAAAAGTGACACACAAAATATCTTCAAACAAATTCTTCATCAATTCAAAAAAAAGAGCTTCAAAGCTTTTTGACTGTCCCTCTCCGCTGTTTTCTCTCTGTGTATATTTGTTTACTGATTTGATTTATTTTAATTTCGAAAAAAATGATCTAGCTCCCTATATCCCTAGCATCACGAATAATGATGAAGAAAATTTAAAAAAAAAAAATATTTCGAAGAAATGAATGGAGAAAAATCCCCCCTCCCCCCAAACCAAATTGATCAATTTCACAAACATTTTATAGCCTGCGTTTAATTTTGCGGTTTGATTACTATCATTGATGTGCGATGCAAAGCTCGGGAATGAATTTTTTAATTGCGCATGATGCACGATGATGCACGATAATAACGATATTGATGTCTGTATAAATACTTTGGATTGAAGGGCACGAGCTGATGAGCATGTTGAATGTACATACTTTTCTATCACCTTTTTTCCTTGCATTTTCTCTTTTAAATTAAAAAAAAATAATGAAAACTAAAAAACAGAAGAATTCTGTTAATTCAAAACCAAATGAAATTTTCAACGAGATATTAAAAAGGTAGTGTATATTATACAATGCGTGTAAAAATACGACGGTATCGTATATAGTTTTCTCATAACATTTTGTCACCCATTTTGGATCGCATCGAAATATTTATTTACTCCTTTTTATTTAATTCTGAATGGCGTATACATTTTTGGTATGATATCGATTAAGAGTATGATCTAATTCAATTTCGGAAAAGTGAGAGGAAAAATGAAACAAAAACAAACAAACATAGAATTACCAAAGAAATTTATTTCGAATTGCATGTCGAATTTACAACCATTTTTTTAATTATTATAATTATAATTATAATTATTACTTATTACATTTAAATCTTTAGATAGTGATGAATGCTGAACGAACTTTTTTTCGAAACCAACAATTTTTTGTACACATTCTTATTATTATTACATCATAATCATTATTTTTCTAATTTATACTGGTCGTCTTTTTAACAATTTCATTCATATTCACGAATAACCACAACATAAAATACCCACCGCTTTCAAAAAAATCCTGCCCCCCCCCCCAAAAAAAAAAAAAAACTCTCTAAAATACCTTTTGATCAGCATCGACAAAAAATTCCAAAACTTTTTGTTGTTGTGTTCATTTCGACGATTTTTCTCCATTGGATTTCGTTTCGATGTTTTTTTCTTTCTTCCCCCGCGAAATTTTGAAAAATTTGTAAATAAATTGACATTCGGAGAAAATGAAAAGGAGCGTAGAGACAGACAAACCGTGAACTATTCAAAAAAACAAAACAAAAAGAAACAAAACCAAAAATTCCGAATGCCTAAAACAAAATCGCGCAGGTCGTGGCGGTGATTTCGATCCTGTTCATAATCCTGTCGACTGTTGCCCTGACGCTCAACACTTTGCCGTCGCTACAAGAGGAAGGCGAAACGGTCGGAACGACGATGGACAACCCGAGTTTGGCGACGGTGGAAGCCGTTTGCATCACGTGGTTCACGGCCGAGTACCTGCTCCGATTTGCCGCATCACCCAGCAAGTGGAAATTCTTCAAAGGAGCTTTGAACGTGATCGACCTGTTGGCCATATTGCCGTATTTTATCTCCCTGTTGCTGATCGAGACCAAGAACAATTCCGATCAGTTTCAGGACGTCAGACGCGTTGTGCAAATTTTCCGCATCATGCGCATTCTGCGCATTTTGAAATTGGCGCGCCATTCGACTGGCCTGCAGAGTCTCGGCTTCACATTGCGCAATTCATACAAGGAGCTCGGCCTGTTGATGCTCTTCCTCGCCATGGGCGTTTTGATATTTTCGTCTCTTTGCTATTTCGCCGAGAAAGACGAGCCCGGTTCTAAGTACACCAGCATTCCTGAAACCTTCTGGTGGGCCGGAATTACCATGACGACGGTCGGCTACGGTGATATTTATCCGGTCACACCCTTAGGGAAGGTTATCGGAAGCGTCTGCTGCATTTGCGGAGTACTGGTCATTGCCTTGCCTATCCCCATCGTCGTCAACAATTTCACAGAGTTTTACAAGAATCAAATGCGGAGGGAGAAGGCCCTGAAGCGCAAAGAGGCTCTTGAGCGAGCCAAGAGGGAGGGCAGTATCGTCTCGTTTCATCACGTCAACCTCAGGGACGCCTTCGCCAAGAGTATGGACATCATCGACGTCATTGTCGATACAGGTATACAAAGAATTTGTATATCAACTGTTTATTTTTATTATTTCGTTTTCAAATTTCGCGCCATGGGTTTTAAAAATTGTTATTTTTTTTTTTGAAAATAAATGCGGCCAAAAAAATTTCCCTCTCGATCGATAAAGTTGGGGACCTCCACTCCTATTACCCTTTGCCCTTTTAAGAAAAAAAAAACAAAATATAATACCGAGCATATAAGGAGGGACTACTATATAGGCGCAATCTCGGCGTCGGTCTCGGGAATGTCTCTAAGAAGAAAATGGTGGAAAAAGAAGAAAAAAAACAAATCAAAATGGCGCCGGTCTTGTCTATAATTCTTTATACGTCTAATTCTAATTTAAATAACATTAGTTTGACTGTATATATTTTTTTGAAATTTTTGTATTTTATACCGTCGTTCAAATCATTCAAAGTTTCATTTTGGGACTGTTATTAATATATTTTGATTTTTGGTATATTATGGTTGTGCTGCTGCCGCTGTTATTGAAGGGCCTTTTATCCCGCCTGCGGGGCCATTTACCGTCGGGAGTGTGCGTGTGTTTTCGTGCGCGATCAATATTAGGAATAGGGACGAATCGTGAACAAGGCAGCCAACAGGGGGGTTGCTGCTGCTGCACACCATATAGTATAGCACGCTATATAGCGGGAGCAACATCTTGTGTATAGCAGTGCACGAGCTCAACTGAATTGTGTGTGTACAGAGCGAAAACTTTCGTGTACTGTTGTCCCCATCGGCCATTTTGAATTTGAGATTTATATATTTTTCCGGTCAAATCTTTATTTTTATAAAAATAGAAAAATCGTAATTTCGCCATCATTATTCTAATTATCGGTTGGCTCTTCAAAATGACGTAATATGATCTTTATGACTGCCGAATCGATTTGAAAAGTATCAGAAATCGTTACAAATCGATGAGAAGGAACAACAACAAAAAAACAGTTTGAAAAGGATGAAGAAAAAAGTACAAAAAATCAATTGGCTTCTACCCTCATTTGACTCTTATTTATATCAGCAAGAAAAGTGTCTCTTTGACTATATACGTTAACCTTTTGTGGTTTGGGGGGGGGGGGACAGTTTCAAGAGCAGAAGGACTCTGGTGCTGCGCACAACGTAATAGAGTACTTACGTAAACAAGTATTAGAGTCTCAGACTAAATCGTCGTATATACATAAAAGACTATACTACTACTACTACTACTACTATATACCAGTATATACATCTCCTACCTATATAATATACACGCGAACGCTCTTTTTTGATGATATCCGCTATAGAGTACAGCACACAAAGAAAGCGACGGACTCTATAGTATTATAACTGTGTATATATATATATATCCTGGGTTATACTACGTACATATACGTACGTAAACGATGATGATGTAGCGCTCTATATACCGTAGTATCTCTCTAAGCTTATTGTGTGCTGCTGTGTCTCTTGCAGATGCTGTTTTTATATATTGAGTCCTTCTTTTCACGCTCCAAAGAGAGACCATATACTATACGTATATAGTACCGCTCTCTATTTGAGCTTCTACCAACAATTGTATATGAACCACAGACGCGCGTTCGTACAGCTGATACTGTTGGGACGGCGACGACGACTTCCCATAGTCCCGTTTGTTTGTTTCATTTCCAGTCGTTATAGTTTGTTATTTGTATTCTTTTCTTTTTTTTTGTTTTATTGTTATTTTTACACACACACAGAGCAGCACATGCAGCTATACGTCATTTTGCGTGATCGATATACTACAGCCCCAATACTTTACATCATTTCTCTCTCTCTTTTTGACGGTTTATTTGAGCTTATTTCGTATACATCATTCATTTATTATAGTAGTATATAATACTTTAGCAACGACGTATATAAGCAGCAGAGTGCCGGACCGTAGTTCCGGTTTGACTATATGTATATCCCATCACACATCCGCAATCGTTACATCATTGCCGTACAGATACACGGTCAGGCATCGTCACCCCCCCCCCACCAATTTCTTTATAACTTGTCCTCCCCCTTTATAAATTGATAAGATGATTTAAATAATGAATTAAATTTATACAAGACAGATAATTAAGAAAATAATGAATTAATGGAATTTTTATTTTATAGATTCTGTGGATCATTTATTTAAAAAATTTCATCAGTCTCTTTTCTCGTTTAATTATGAAATTCCATCCTCTTTTGTGTGTGTGTTAAGTTTCCCCCCGTTTCTTCCTTGTGCTTTCGTTCTATTACGTATACTATATATATAGTCGTCTGAAATAATTCATTTTAATAGGTTTATAATTCAAGTTAATTGAATTTTCACTTGCAGGAAAGCAAATTGTCTCTCTCTCTCTCTCTCTCTCGCTTTTAATGCGCATCGGTCGCGACCCATACACATTTTTCAACACAAGATTATAATATTAAATGACTATATTTAGAATAATTTGTGAGCCTCGTTGACATCAGACATCATCCCTTTCTCTCATCAAAGAGATGATTACATTTTGATTATGACACTGCTGCAGCATCGCAATTCAATTAGCTTTTATTTAAAATTCTGTTGCTGCGGACACATTTTGAATTTAAATCTATTCATAATCAATTACCATCAAAAAGGGCAGACGGGGATTCTGTTTTGTTTATTATATTCCCCTGAAAAACTCTTCTAAACGCGGGAAATTTCAATCATCTCAAATGTCGTTTATATTCAGTTGTGTTATTTGTTTGATGTTATGTCCGTCGTCAGTACGTGTCAATTTGATTTGGACAAAAAGAAAAAACCCCAAATTTCAACTTTAAAAGGTCACAACATGTCGCAAACGGACGGGAACAGTATGGGCGGCGAGAGCGGACCAGTCGGACACACTGGCACCGGTTGCTACAAGAATCACGAGCACAGTATGATGTTGCATCCTCAACAACAACAACATCACGGAACGGCTTCCGGTGGTGCCAATCGTTTGGTTCCCGTTGCCGGTGGACAGCAAAGACGAGCGTCGGCTACAACTGGCGCCATATCCATCGCCGCCGTCACGGCACTTTTGACGTCCAGTCCGGCCACTAACGTCAGTGGCATCACCCAACAACAACAACAACAACAACAACCTCCTCCTCCGACGCCAAATAACTTGGTGGATTTAGGTATATACTAAACACAGTTCAATGAGACACGTATAATATGTATGATAATACAATGGCAGCGTCGATTGATTGCTCGACATTCGAGAGACGGACAACAATAGGCCAATAATGTGAGCCCAGCGCTTGTGCCGTCGATAGCCGATGATGAGTCATTGTTGAACTGAATAATAGAAACTCGTTCGAGAGTGAACGAACGAACTTATTGGCAGCTCAGCATCATCGCCATTGACAAAAGGAGAGTGAACACACTCCGATTGTTTGATCAGCAGTTTCTTGTCGATTTTTGATGATGTCAGCGATGTAAAAATCATTTGGAATTTTCTCGCCCAGTTGGCCATTTTGTTTTTTTGTTTTTTTTTGTTTCCTCTTGAAAATAAATGATAAAAGAGCATTGAAAATTAGGTGATTCACCGTGTTCGAGGAAGAGGTTGTTATCGTTCAACGATCAGCCTCCGGCATCGTTGAATTCATCCGCAAGTCCAGTTGTGTCACCTCACAGGCCACCGCGTCGTGTGGACAACAATCACGGCGGTTCTTTACGAGAAGGACAGCCGCCAGCTGCTGCTATCAATTCCAATAGTAGTAGTAGTAATAACAACTCCACCGCTACGGCTGCAGTGGCCGCTCTAGCGACGACAACGACCGCATCTTCCACGTCCGCATTTCACACGCCGGTAAAACAAACGAACAAACAAAATAATCAAATATTTTGGCTTATTTCTTTCTATATAGAGAACAAGTCGCTATTCTATTGTATTATTATTTATTATTTATTAGAAAAATTTCGATTTTTGGGATTGTCATATTTTTTTTAAATAAAATAGAGCCAAATGAGAGTCTCGCATGGTGTGCCTTTTTGTTTGACCGCTCACGCTATTATGCACGTCAAACCAAAGTCGTATATATTACGTAAATCTACTGTGTATATAGTCTAAACGCATTCTGGCTGTATCACTGCATGAGATGCGCTTATATGTGACACTTTTGTGTGTGTGCTGGGGCCCATTTTCGATATTTTTTTATAAAAGCGCTACGTTACATACGTACGTATACAATATACCCAATGCACTCTAGATGTCCCCAGGGAACCAACAACAAACTAGCGTCAGATAATTTAAAAATCGATAATAATAACATTTGCATGGATTTGGGATCTTGTTTAAAAAAAAAATTTTTTCAGCGGGAAAATTTGAAAAAAAAACAAACAAAATAAAATCACCGAGTGCTGTGTGATGGAATAGCTTGAACTAGCCCTTATCAATTATAGGTAGACCCGATTATTATACATAGAAAAAAAACCAGTGACGCTGTTACTCAACTAACAAGTTCCAGATGAGCTTGACAAATCATG
Source organism: Daphnia galeata (assembly GCA_030770115.1). Taxonomy (NCBI): domain Eukaryota; kingdom Metazoa; phylum Arthropoda; class Branchiopoda; order Diplostraca; family Daphniidae; genus Daphnia; species Daphnia galeata. The sequence continues at coordinate 16,195,552 of CM061116.1, read as the reverse complement.
TGATTGACCTTTTTTGATTGACACACACAGATGGATCGATCTGTCTTTGATTTGCGATACGTCTAACCTTTTTGTAAATAAAAGCCCAACCCAATTACCTTAGGCTGAGGGGTCCTCTAACGACCGTGTTACGTACGTTCCGACCTTTGACTCTGATGCCCCAACTGTAATCCCTACCAATCACTTTTCTTCTGTATATAGCTAGCTAGACCTTACATTATGACGCAGAATATTAGTCCCACTTACTCCATCTCCTATATAGTCATCTCTCTCTCACCTGAAAGACTTTTCGGGATGTAGTTACAGTCAATTTAGAATAATAATTATTTCTTTTTTAAAAAAGAAAATTTGATTTGATAATTATTATATTAAATTTTATTCATTTTAATTGAAAAAATTGATTTGATATTGTGTGCACACAGGGTGGCCTAGTGAAGCAAACCAAGAGGGCTCAACCGGTCGTCAGTGACTTATAAGAAACGAGTGAAAAATTATAGGCCAGAAATTTAAAAATTATACAAACAAACCAAACATTGCGCAAAGAATAACGTTACATTGATTGATAAATTCACATACAACTATACACACAACACACAATTGACTTGGATGAAACCTGATTTCATTATATCAGAGATTTCCCCCAAACTATTATATACAAAAAATCATCATCTTTAATGGACCTCTCTATGATTTAAAAAAAAAATCAGATAGAAAAGCAACTAAATACCAAATTAGGTAAATACAACCCTATAATGTTTAAAATTTATTGTTTGCTGTGAATAGATTAGATAGTATTCGTCAGAATTTGAATTTTGAATTCGATTGTCGTTATTGGGAATCATTGACCTCTGTAGAGCAATATATAGCGATCGCCCTTTAATATAATAATTTAATTTAATAATAAATCAAATAATAAAAAAAGAAAACAAGTTTTACAGCCTAGCTGCTGGGCTGCGCTAGTCTTTATTACATTGAGGATGGACGACGACGAATTGAATTGGTTGCCTCGCATATTTTTATTACATGGGTTGATGCATGTATGCCCATATAGTTCCCGTCGTCAACGTCAAATTCAATTAACTCGATGATGATGAGAAACCGACTGGAAAAGCTATTCTATATACATGCACCACATCCATCAGGTCCTCTAATAATAATAAAAATTGGCAGGGTTTCAACCCACACCAAACAGCAGCACTGGATGACAAATTTCGGCTGTGCTCGGCTCCTTATTATTATTCAGTTGCTATGACAACCAACCGCTTTCAATGTGTAACCTTCGTCTCCATCTCGAATAAATCAGCATGAAAAACATCATTTTTCATTACGCAATTTCAGTGTTTTCTTTTTCTAAAGATGACCACGTCCTTTTTAAAAAAAATAAAATAAAATAATAATCATTTTCATTGTTCTTTATATTGCCGTTACGCAGCTCGTTTGTTATTCACCGCTCGTATTATTAGAAGACGGTATAGCCACGTCTAATAACACAGATTTAATGGCCCAATATATAATATCCAACAGAGGTCGAATGAAAACAAACAAATGATGGGCCGGCCCCCTAGTGCCCAAAGTTTCCTCTATAATACAGCCTGTGCAGCAATCTTTTCACGCGATTTCTTCTTCTTCTTTTCGTGTTGCGAGTCTACTTCACATTCCCCATAGGCCACATCATATATCTCTTCTAAACACACACACACAGCAACAGAAGCAGCGTCTCTATACACACACAAAAAAAAGCATTTCTTTTATTTTCTTTTTGACTTTTTTTTTTTTTAAAACTTTTTCTGGCTTCTTTTGCGTATATAGGTAGAGAATTATCAAAATGATATTTATTATTATAGAGAGTATTATATATTTATCTGAAATATTTTGATTTGGTACGTATATGGTATTATTATTTTGTTATTTATTTTGAACGTTGGTTTGTTGTTTTTTTTCCTTTTTTTTTTGTTGGTGCGCTTTTTGATTGGATTTTCCATGTAGGATTTGAATGAGTTTGTAGAGTCGCTACCGGGATTGAGAAAGCTCCAGCCCTATTCTTCTTCTTCTACTTGCTCGGCTTCTGCTATGATCAATATGATGGCGGCTGGGCCGGCTACAACCTTGATCGAAATGCAGCCGTTGGGACAACATCAATCCAGCACTGCTGCCAACGCCGCGGCTACCAGCAACAAATCATCTCCGGCCAGGTCGCAGAGAAGAGCCAGACCCACTGATTTGGCAAGTTTCGACAGTTCAGATACGTGGGCCAGCTGTAATCCATTTCCCAGCATCACCGATTTGGCCGGTTGGTCACCGCAGAGCGGAACAGGTCCAGCCGAACGAGATTCTTCCGATTTGTACGTCAAACCTCTTGAAAAACAGCAGCAACAACAGCAGCAACAACATTACGGGACAGTTGACGAGACTTCCAGTTTACTTTATCAACACATCAACGAGCAAGCGGACGACGATGATTCGCCCGTCAAACAGTCGTCCAGCAGCAGTCACAAACCTCGTCCAAGATTCAAAGAAGCTTTCAGTTCGGATGATGAAGATTCTTCATCTTGTTACCGCAGTCCATCAAAAGTCCCGATGGTTTATTCATCATCATCAACTTCTTCTTCTTCCAAGAACAAGGAAACTTCTTGTTCCAGCAGCAAAATCGGCAGCGCTGGACTCGTCAGTTCGGTCAATAAAAAGTTCCGCCAAAAGTCAAGTAGTTCCGCTGGTGGTAACGGCGGCGGAGGTAAACCTTCCTTCCTGACGGGCAAAGGCATCGCCTCCGCCACACGTTTTCTCAACTATCGATTCCACAGTCTTCAAAGTACAGGTTTTTAAACAAAATATAAAAGAGATTTATTTTATTTATTTATTTATTTTTGTTTGATTGTTTTTTGTTTTTATTGATTTATTTGAATTGATTTTTATTATTATATTTCTAGACAATCGAGGACGCGCAAGTCCAGACCGGAAGAAATCCATTTTGAAACGCTCGGGTGATACAATGACAGGAGGTGGTGGATGTGGGTCAACTTCTGTGGGTTCGACGTCGGCCGGCGCCCTGTCTGACCACACGGACACGGAAATGGAGAAGTTGATCGGCGGCGGCGGAGCTACAGCGTCTGAAAGCGGCTCTGAGCCATTTTCTCCAATTGTTGGCCAGCGAAGTAGCCGGCCAAGGAATGACAGACGGACTACTTCTAGGAATAGGAGGAGGTGGTAACAAGACGAACAGGAAACCCTGCAGAGCTTCGACGACGACGCCGGACAGCATCGGTCACATTAGCGTCAATATGGGCGGCGGCATTGGTACGACGTCGTGCGCCCTAGACGATTGGCCTTTTGCCGACTATTCGCCAACTGACGAGGCCATCAACTCTGCCGTTAGCTGGAGGTCATCCATCCGCTACGTGAAAATCGACTTTATCAGCCAACTGGTGAGAGAGCATCAAATGTCAACAAAATTCACGTCGAGACGCCGGAAGGCAATCAATCAAAGATCTTTTGGCCTATTTCTCGTCATTTGAATTACAATTTGAATTAAAAAAGAAAAAAAGTTTTTTTGGCGACCGACTGTTTGTCGACGTTGAACGAACGAAAAGTTTCTCGTCTCCTCGTCCTGCAATTTACTCCTGGCCGTTTTTCGCTCCGATGGACAAAGGGGTTTGACATCAAAAGAGGATCGACTCTCTTATAGTAGCCGTTGATGAGCTTCTCATCCGGCAATATCCTCCGCCATTGGCTCCCATTCCAGCAGCAGCGTTTCAAATTTTAAAAGACATAAAAAAAGGGGGGAAATCTTTCTCCCTTATTATATTATTCAGCTCCTTGACACACACACACACACATGAAGGACAACTCTAATTTCCAACTCGACGGAAGGAGCCGGATTGTGTCACCCAAAATCTCTATGCTCGTTTAACTCTTCAAACAAAGGAGAATCTCTAACTCTCATTTGGGTCTCGTCACAACTTTTTTATATAAAAGAACTAGACGATGACTTGGCTCTAATTTGGTAATCGATCGATAGATAGATGCGCCGCCCCTATATCATATAGAATGAAACCAAATTTCAACTATGAAAAAAAGACAATATAATCGTTAAAAAAACGAATTGAAAAATTTTTTTTTCGTTTCCATCACATTGACAGGGGCCATGATTGAATGGGACAGCCATCCTCATTCATCTAGTTCATATCCATCGCCCAATTTTTTTTTTTTAAAGTGAAATTTTGTTATTTTGATGTGGGAAAGTTGGGTGTGTGTGACGCTCCTTGATGAGGTATTTATCAAAGAGTGAAAAGGAACTGTGGGGGTACTATCGATCCTCTGAGCTGACGTGCGACAGAGGAAACTCAACTAAAATGGTTCCATTACACACATATAGCGACCGTGTGTTATAGAGAGAGAGAGAGTCAAACTAACATATTGAAATAATAGAATTTTTGCTTTTCTTTTCTTTTAAATAATCAAAAAAAAAAAAGGGCGCGACATTTGAATATTAGAAAGGGAATTCGATTCAAAAGTCACGTTCCCCCCGAATTTCTTCTTTCGTTGCTGTGCTAGTGTGTATTCATTTCCAAAACGTATAATAGACGTCATGGATTGACGTCAAGTGCGTGTTGCAATGGTCAATACGCGTACATACAACAACAACAACAACAACAACAAAGAGAAAAAAAAAACAACAACCCAAAAAAAGAGGAAACGATCATGCACAATCGATCTATATATCCAACAACATGCACATTTTCATATGTTTTCTAGACTTCTCTCTCTCTATATATATAATATATAGAGACGTGATTCTTTTCTATATCTCACCAAACACAAAAAATTGCCTATACAATACAAGAAACAAACAAAACAAACAAAAAAGGGAAGAAATATATACCATAAAAGGAAGGAAATAAATGTTTGATACATTCGTCGGCTCGACTCTTATATATAAGTTTCTTTTTCTGACCGGGAAAAAAAATTCTCTAGCTCTCCTAGCCCCACTTGGCGTTGCCATAGCAGCTGTGCGAGGGGGGGGGAGGTATTGATTCACCCGCGGGAGTGAGGGAAACAGCGAAGAAGGAGTTGGAAAAACTTGAGAGCCAGAGAGTCTAAAAAGCACGTGCCTGAATGGCGAGAAAAACCAAACAAAATAAAAAATCGAAAAAAAAAATTAAATAAAAAAAAGAGTGTATCAGCTTTTTTTTCTTTCTCGTGTGTGTGTGTGACGCGCGCTGTTGATGGGCTGCGATGGACGGACAGCATATAAGGAGCCGCCTGCGTCTGGTTCTTTTATATAATACAAAAGGAACCGAGTAGGAGATATACATATACATGACTCGACGTTTGTTGTTGTTATTTTTGTTTTTGTCTTTCCTTTTGCGTTCAAAAGAATTGTTGCGTCGTATAACGGGGAAAACAAGAAAGAAGCCGTTAGGAGCCCTAAAACAGACAAGAAAAAGAAGGACACAAACTGAAAGGAAGGGGAATACTATATAGAAAGTCTCCTAACAGTGTGACAGTTAGTCGATACACATTTTCAATGCGACCGTTTGTTTGGGCTGTTATTAGTTATTTATTACAATTGTTTGTTTGTTTGTTTTTTTGTTTAGATGAGACGATGAAAAGAAAACGCTCAAATCGCTAACGAATCCACATCGGGAATGAAAATTTGGCCCCGGCAACACGCAGAATTTGAAAAGAAAAAGTGCTGACAATCATCACACACACGCAAAAAGCTATATAGTACTGATGTACTCTCTTCTATAATATCGTCTATAATATTGTGCTGTTATTCCGCGTCTTATATCTCTTTCTCTCTTTTATTCTCTTGAGTCTTCTTGCGTAATATGATAAAAATTGTGTCTGTGTGTGTGTGTGCGCGCTGGAACGAAACGAAACATGACAACTTCTTTTATTCGTCCCTCGAAACATTTCTGTTTTTGAAATTGAAATTTTTGTATCTTCGCCGAAGCAATACCGTTGAAATGTTATGTAATATTGGCATTATGTAACACGGACAAATTCCTCCAGGAAATATGTTTTGTTGTCTGTTATGATTCTTGTCTGTATAGGGATGAGCCAATATTATAAGTGGGAAATATTTCAAAATGTCGTGATGATGAGGGTTGAAGACAAATTGAATGACGGACGGCGATCTTATTCCAAAATAAAATGATGAAATTTTTAATTTAGACCCGCGCCCGCACATCAAAATTTGTAAGATGAAAATGTTTTTCGGGTTTCTATATTTATTTCATTTATTATTTCTTTTATTATAGTTCTTTTCCCATCAGCATTCTCTTCATATATATGTATAATGCGTCTGTGTTAAAAAAAAAATTTTTGTTTTTCTAATTTTCAAAAATTAAAAAAAAAACAAAAACAAAAAATCGATTTGTATAGAAAATGCGATATGATCAATGATTCTCTCAACCCGCTCAGCTTCGATATTCTATTGCATCACACACATACTACTACATAGAGTATACACACACAAAATGTGTTTTATTCTCTCGATTTGTTTGTTTTCCCTCTTCTCGGATTATCAGACAGTTTATATCATTCATGTTGTCAGCAGTGCGATGGATAATATCGACAGTTTTTCTTTCGTGTGTGTGTGTGTGTGTGTGTACCATATAGAAAAGTCTCCCCAACAACAACTAAATATAATAGCGATGTGTGATGTTTATCTTCTATATCCTTCTCTTGTAAAAGAAAAGCTCTCTAGTTGATTGGATGTGACTTTTATATACTTCTCTTCTCCTGTTTTGATATATATTTCCTCTCAAAGGAAAAAAGAAAAAATTTGTTTTCTGTTTTTCTTTCTTCCTTTCTCTCCTCTCCACACACATCAAAAATAGATCTAAATACATACTATATATATATCGACTGTTCTCTCCTTTTTAAATTGTGTGCCGTCTCTGCAGAGAGTTAAGACAAATCATTCAGTCTTAAATATTTCAAAGCTGATGATGTCGATTATTTAGTGTGTGACGTGTACCACCCACGAACCTTTGATTCCTCTCCTCTATAAATCTCTTCTTCTTTGATTATTCTATTAAAAATATCAAACCGTTTTTGTCGAGTTTTTCATTTTATACGTATGCCGTTCGGATTTGCAGTTGTATTCATAGTTATAAAATCATAATTTAAAAAATGTATGTTGTGCAGCGCTCAATGATTGTAGATTTCCTTCTCCATTGTTTTTTCCCCATGGAAAATGGTTTGTTTTTGTTCATTTATTTCGATCCTTAAATCCTAACTGCAGCAGAAAGAATTTTACTTCCTTCCTTTGACTGTCAGCTCATCACTATCCGCTATCTAATTACATAGACTCCTCAAAATGTTTTACTAATTACATTTACAGAGCAACGGTGCGTATAATGACGAATGATAATATCTGTCTTGGAAATCAATCGCCACGCACTTTCTGAAAGAAAAAAAAAAAAAAATATTGATTATAATTCAATTCTCCCATATGTTTTGATTTTGTCACGCCCTTCAAATTGCTGTTGTTAGAGCGGAGAGATTTATAAAAGCTGTCGAAAACGAAATCATTTTTCCTTTTTGATTCTTCTTCGATTTCTTTCGAAAACATCACACGCACGAGACACGCAAACACACACAAACAAAATGTCGATCCCATTTTTTTTTGACAATGCAAGAAACGAAATAAAAAAAATTAATTTGAAATTAAAGAAAAGAAAAACATATATTGCGCCCTCCCTTTTTTTCCATTTCAGAAATATACAACATTTTTAACTTGGCTATAATTGAAATCGATTATTCACTAAATTTCGAAGAATTTGATGGAACATGAATTTCGTAGTAATCCAACATTTAAAAAGTATACGGTTGAATACGCAAAACACAGTCGGGGGAAGGGAAAAGGCTTCGTAGATTTTTTAAAAATGTCAATTTAGAAAGAAAAAGGGAAAACGTAAAAAATTGACATCCAAAGTTCGTTTTCTATTACGATACGGCGGATGTCATCAAATTGAAATCGTTGAGTCTTTAATTAAACAAAAAATACGACCGCATATTAATCGATACACGAGGAACCGATTCGTTATTATGAGGGAGGGAGCAGCAATTCAATCAAAACACCATTTCAATTTTCTTCTATCTGTAATTATTAATATCGGGAATGGAAAATCAGCGAACAATTTAAGATTACTTCCCAATCGATCGGAAGTGAAATTTGATTTTGTTTGTTTTTTAACTTTAAAACAGTAGGAGAAAAAAAAAGGGAATTCAAGAAATTATCATTATTTTCTTTCGTTATTTTGGCGACTAGATTGTCTAACGCGAGCATTGCCAGCGCGAAACAGGTTCCTCTTTTTTTTTCCATTTCCAACTCAGAATCTGGGTGAATGTTCAAATCGTTTTTAAACTTCCTCGTCTGAAAATGGTCAAAATCAAGATACTTTTAATTCGTTTTCGATAAAGAATTTCAAATCATTTAGCGGTTTAGAGTTGGAATACTCACCGTGGTACCACCATTTGGTCTTCTTAGGGTTCTTGCTGCACGTTTTCACGTACATACTGTCATCTGGTGGTCTTTTCTAAACGATTCAAGCAAATGAATGAGTGATGGGTTTTACTCGTTTGAAGTTTTCCACAGAGTTTTACACTGACCTTTTCTTTACAAGAGCTGAGCATTGAGATAATGGACACACAGACCGAAAAAATGGACAGGGCTGGTGACCAGTCATCAGTCAATATACTGAGGCAGATGTGACCTGAATAAGAGAAAAAGGGTACGGATAAGAGTCTATCAATTATTGAACGTTGTTTTTAAGAGTTTCACGCCCAGGAGACGCACCGTTGCTGTAGACGTGCGGATGGACAGGAATCTCCGATCCGACAAAAACAACCTAAAAGCCAAAAGAGAGTGGTGGTGGTCAAGTTACAGAACATACGTGTCGGTTTTTATTCATTTCGTTGCTTTGTAGTATAAAAGGTGTTACCTCGGGCGAATCGAAAGGGTACTTTGGTCCGAAACGAAACTGCAACTGAAATTGCTCCCCTTCGTAAATCGTTCCTTGAGCTCCATTAATACTCAACACCAACCTGAAATTTAAGAAACAGAAAAGTGTGAGTGAGATGTTATGTACTTCTTTGGACAAACTGTCAAGTCAATGCACTTACAAGTCTAGGCACTGGCCTACAGATTCTCCATCTACTACAACACCAGGAGGAGGTTCCTTGATCAAGGAGACAAGCTCTTTTTGCAGCCGTTTCTGAATAAAAAAAAACAAATAAAAAAAAAGTCAATTTAGATATTAGCTGACTGATAGAACATCAACTGCTGACTGGTGGTGCAATCAAGTTTAACCTCTTGTCTTTGAAGAATACACGACTGAGTCAGGGATTTGTCACTCATTTTCACAGTGGCCGAAAGATAACCAGTAATTTGAGACACAACCACTATCAAGCAATGTCAAAACTATACTCAGCAAAGGCAAGCACTAACTTGCCACATATTAAGGAATCTTCTTTTTATAGAAGAAAATGGAGGCGGTTGAGTTTGACAGTTGCCTTTTTAATATACTGCAGGGTTTCATTTCATGTCAGCTATGCAAACCCACATCAGGCATGTGCCAAACTGACATGTGTCAAAAACTCTCAATAACTCTCCTAGGGTTTCATTTGTCAGGTGACTCAGATCCCAAGTGTAATAGGGAAGAAGGAAGCAGTTGGTGACAACCAACCAATTAGTTCACTAGAATACACACCCCAGCAGTAGCTATTTTTACCCAATAAACAGAACTTTGAAACTTCAAACTGTAAGACAAAATGAAGAATATTACTTGAGAAGAAAGTTTACTTTTTTGACAACTTAAATGTCAAGGACAAGTCCAATTATGAGGAGATAAGGACAGACTGACATGGCAGCCCAAGTTTCAAGTTTGATTTCTTGACAATCACTTGATTAAATCATTGAAAACAGCTTTTAAATATTTCTAGATTGTTCACGTCTAAATTGAAATGTATTTGTTTATATTTACCTGAGCAGGAGAACATGTGAATCGTGAGTGATGCGAAGACATGTTTTGTTTGCCGTGGGTAATTCGCAAAGGCAGATCGCGGAACGGTTGAATTGTGGAAAATCAATGCGGATAGTTCAACGACCGTGGAAACTGCCTGCAATAAACATTTAGCGTCCCTTTTTTTTTATGTTCACCGCAAAGAAGATTGTCCTTCATCTCTGATTCATCGAGTTTTTTTCCAGTGTATACACAAAGAAAACACGAATTTGAATTTCAAATTTCACTTAACTCGCCGCAATTTCGTTCGTGAGCGGAAACGGTATACGCAAATGGCGAAGTTATTGGGTTCCGTTTAGTCGTTTACAGGCCTTTTCAAAAGTTTTCTTTGTTCTGTAATGCCAGTAACAATGTCAACTGTTTAATTTGTCCGCGTCCCACGGATTCACGAAAAGACTTTATTATTTCCTACATCAGATTGTAATTATTTCTTTGTTCCAAAGCAAATTTAATAAGCTATCGATTTATATTTATGACGACACATTTACCTCGACATTTACATATTGAGACAGGAGTGTTTAACGTAGGTGTCTCCTTATCTTTCCAAGTGCCGATAACTAACGTAACGAATGACGTTATAACATTTTCAGTTGAGGACGCGTACATACGCGTACATATTTCCAATGTTATTAGAATTTCCGGGGGAGATTTGATAATTTCTTGTATAAGATGGAAAAACGAACGAATCGATGTTGTTTGGTCGATTCGCCATTTTTCTATTTTATTCGCGGAAGCAGATGACAACTATATTTAACAATATTTAACAATATTTTATATCGCAACAATATTTAACAAAGAGAACACAAAGGAAACAAGGCTCTTTTTAATTCACGAAACTATCAACTGTTAACTTACCTAATGATGAGAGACGCGGGATGTTTATAAATCCAAGCTCGAATCCAAGTTTACGTTTATCTCAATAGAATGCTATGTATATAGCGTTTAAAAAGTAAGTCAGATATGATGACAAATCAATCTAATTAAGGATAGACCCTTGATGAATTTCGAGAAAGGGTTTAAGCAGTTTCGGTACCTATGCGCGGAAACTATTGGACGTACCCTATTAGAATAAGTTATAATTAAAGAATGATTATTTAAAGTTTAATTAAAACTTAATTCTCCAGGCGAGGCTCGAACTCGCGACCTCGGCATTTCTTCCTACTCCACTGAATCAGCTATGCACCAGAACTGTCTTATAAGTACCATGCGCTAACCAACTGCGCCACTGGAGATATCTAATACCAAATTTATCATTGTTGTAATTGTAAATATTTTAACGATTATTTTAAGTAAGTAGAATTCGATTCACACTTTTTAGTCAGCCATTGTATTCTGATACACTATTTCGGTTATCTAAAGGTGTTCTATTTCACTCTCAAGATATAGTTCTTTTACACTAAATATGTTCCAGCAGTTAACTGTAATGGTAATCATTGAGATTATATACTCAGTTAGTTGCCTGTATAATATGAAGCAAATATTATCTTTATGAAATTTAATTTTGATGTATTTGGGTGAGAAAACAAATATACACTTTCATTTATGTTGGAACGAAACAAGACAACAAAGCCTAGTCGGCTAAAGCGTCGAGTTTCAGTTCAATAGAGAAAAACACTTGGGATGAGGTCGATTCCCGATAGAATTGCAAATGATGAAAATCTACTTCCACTCACGACGGTCTTCTGAAACTTCGTGTTGACTACAAGTACGAATTTCTGAGGCGTTCCTACTTAATTCTTGTATGTAAGCGGTAGTAAAAAATCTTATGTTACCGGCAATTCGAGTTTTGCTGGGTGCAATACCGTGGGATAATTCCGTATTCCGTCGAATATAAGAGCGGATTTTTTCAGCATAAGATACAGTTACATATTACAAGTCTCTGAAATCATTGGAAGTCATGTGATAGCGAATTGATTTATCGTGCTTGTCACTGATGAGCCTGAGATGGCTTGACTTCTTCAAAACAGATGAAAGAATCACCAACATCGGATAGTGCTACCATCGACTTTTTCTCGCTCGGCGCTACCATCTATACCATTCGCTTATATCCTCGTGGCTATGGAGGTATCACCATTTCAATTATATTTATTCCGTGGTTTTGTGATGTACAGGATTCTTTAACCGGTTTGTTGTCTTGTAAGGGATTCCTACCACTGGGACGATTGACTTATTGTGTCTATCTGATCCATTCAACCATTGTAAACGATTATCTGAACGTGTTCTACTCCGCCGTGCGGAAGCAGTTCTATTACACAATGTTTGAACAGTTTACCAGCATTTGTTTCGGTGTCCTCGTCATCTCTTTCGGACTGGCATTTGTGGCAGCTGTAACGGTTGAAGCTGCTTTTCCTGAATTTCGAGAAGCTTATCTTTGCTTTTAAGCTCAAAGGTGATTGATTAATAGGTGGGCATATCTCCTTAGCGAAAAATAATTTATCAATATTAAATCGCAGATAAAACCAGCAATCAAATTGAGCCGTAAATTGAAGGGAAAGCGAAATGTTGACAGACATGTTCTTTTATCAAAAAGTATGGCATATAAACTACACTACATCAGTATGCCATTCACGTTTATGTATCAACCGCATGCTTTATCATTACACAAATTTCAAACAATTTTGTTGTTTCATTATCAAAATATCGTTCTCCAGGCGAGGGTCGAACTCGCGACCTCGGCATTACTTTGCAGATTTTTGTTCAGTCTTCACATCTTAGCTTTGCATTATTACTGTCGTATAAGTACCATGCGCTAACCAACTGCGCCACTGGAGACATTATTGACACAACAACATAGTTATCATATTGGTGTTTCAAAATTTGCGATTGCTTTCATGAAACAGATTCGATTTATGCAATACATTTCACCTTCACTCAGTTAAACCATTGTATTCTGAGGCACAATTACGGTCATCTGAAAGGTGTTCTATTTCACTGTTGGTGATATCATAGTTAACCGTTCAATTACATTTCTATACAGTATATGTTCGAGCGTTAAGGGAGTAATCATTGAGAATAGGGTAGCATATATGAAGAAAATATTATCTTTGTAAAATTTAATGTTTTTGGGCGCAAAAATAGATATGCTACTTCATTTATTAATTTATGACGGCAGAGGCTAGTCGGTTAGGGCGTTGATTCTACGACCAACAGTGAAGTGAGATCGAATCTCGAGAGACTTGCATATGATGAATCTTAACTTCCAATCACGACGGTCTTCTGAAACATCGTGTGGACTTCAAGTATGAATTTCTGACGCAGTCCTATTTATTTCTTGTATATAAAGCTGTAGAAAAAACTCTTTTGCATCATCTATCAGTTGTAGTTTTGGGGGCATTTTCCGTGAGATACAATAATTCCGGATTTTCTTTCATATGTAGGCTATTATATATATGAACGGATCTTTTCAGCTCAAGATACAGTTACAAAGTTACATATTACGAGTCCTTTTGAAAAATTAAATGAAATTGTAATGCCGAATTTAAATTAATTTAAATTTTGAAAATTGGTTGTTTAATTGGTGAAATTTAACTTAACTTGATAATTTTTTTATTTTATTGAGAAAACAGATATTTGTTTTCATTTCTGTTAGAACATAACAAGGTAACACAGCTCGTTTGGTTAGGGCATTGACTCTCAAACCAACAGAGGAAATTTGTGCGATCGAATCCCGATAGAATTGCAAATGATGAATCATTACTTCCAATCACGACGGTCTTCTGAAACATCGTGTGGAATTAAAGTATGAATTTCTGAGGCAGTTCTGTTTATTTCTTTTATTTAACCGGTAGTACAAATTCTTTTGTATCCATCCCTTGTAGTTTTGGGTGCATTTTTCGTGAGATAATTCCGGATTTCTTCTCATTCTTACATATTACATATTATTATAAGTGGATCTTTGCAGCACAAGATACGGTTACATACTACCCGAGTCCTTTTGAATGTTTCTGTCATGTTTCTGATGATATATAATCGAATGACGAACGGTTGCGGAAAGTAGCAACCAAAAATATTCACGAATCTTCTGTTTGATTCGTAGTAATTTTGAGATCAAATATGTGGATAGTGAACACAATGTTTGAACAGTTTACGATTTGTTTCTGTGTCCTCATTTCCTTCGCACTGATATTTGTGCGGTGCGGCAGTAATGGTTGAAGCTTCTTTTCTGAATTTAGAGAAGCTCTTCTTTGCGTTTAAGCTCAAAGGTGATGATTGATTAAAAGGTGGACTTATATCAGTAGTGAAAAATAATTTATCCCTATTGAATCGCAGATAAGACCAGCAGAGAAATTAAGCCCCAAATCGAATAAGAGAAAGCGACGAAGATATAGAACTACACTATACGGTATGCCATTCACGTTTATGTTTAAACCGCATGCTTTATCATTATAAATTTCAAACAATTTTGCTGTTTCTTTATCTAAATGACGTTCTCCAGGCGAGGGTCGAACTCGCGACCTCGGCATTACTTTGTTAACTTTTTTCCTCTTCACATCTCCTTCATATTAGCATTGCATCATTACTGTCGTATAAGTACCATGCGCTAACCAACTGCGCCACTGGAGACGTTCAGTAAATGGACAAACTCTAGATAAATTGAGAAACGCAATCAACGAGCAACTACAGGAATTTTTCAGAGTTAAGTTACGATTTCTTGTCTCTACTTGAAAATAAGTGTTCTTCGTTCCCCACCCCTGTTGCTAAAATCATAAATAAAAGTAAAAAATTATTGAATTGTTATAAAATGGGTCCTAATTGTGTTTGTGATTGGGTTTAGCGCTAAAATCAACGGCGATATTACTTCCTGTATTGTTTTGATCGAACAGTATTCACGACGATGGGTTGTTCGATAAATGTCTTGTCGTCCGTGCCCCCGGATTCAATGGACAATACTGCAGCGTCTTCTTTGAGCCAATGGGCGCCGATCAACTCTCACTTCTAGTAAGATAATAAGTCGAAACGATTTTACAGAGGTAAAATTTCAGTAGTTTTTTTTAAAGCAGTGTTAGACTTCTTAATTATTCTTCATTGGATTTAAAAACTTTGGAAGTTCAAACCGTAATTTGCGGCGGCAATGGTTCCTTGCTGCAATTTTCTACACCGCTTCATCATCATTGAATCTAAGTCTATAAGTCTAAGTTTCATAACTTAAGCCGCTTTGCGTAAGCGGTTTTATTACCCCTGCTGAAAGTATCTTTCCTTAAAAGGGATTGATAACCAACGAAAATAAGCGTGTCTCTTTTATATCGCATGTTTGCATTTTCGCATGTTTGAATGAGACTTTTTTTTTTATTTTGAAAATGGAAAGTACATTAAATGATAAAAGATAAACAAACAAAAAAGACAAACTCGGATGACTGGCAAAACTCAAAAATCTATTTTTTGAAATTTGTTTTTTTTTTAACAGTAATCTGGCAACATTTTTAATTCCAGACGAAACGGAACAATTTTATGCGGACTGTTGACGTCCCCAAAACACCTGACGCTGTTTTGAAAAATTCTGAACTGTCGTCACTCACATACTGCCCGGAGTTGAATGACTTCCTAAGTAAACCGTTTAGTGATCAGATATTCACTTCTTAAATGAATTTCGGTGGTACTATTCGACCCAATAATAAGGCTGTCGCCATCTTTTTGGTAAGTGTGGCGACACTTTATTTGATTTATACTTGGACGAATAGTGCAGCAGCGGCAAAAGAATCTGCATTGGGAAGTGAAAAAGTAAGCATAGGAGAGATACTATGTGCTGCAATCGCAGCAGCTGAAGCAGGTGGAAGGGAGGTGAAAGCTGTTCGAGAGAAGGGAACCAAACTCAATGAGAAGAGTAAGGGTAAAACGAAAGAAGGTGTCAAGGATGTCTTGACTGATGGAGATATGAGATCACATAAAGTCATGTTCAGTACACTAACCTCTTCCTTCCCTCACATTAAAGTAAGTATTGTTAGTTATTCCATATGTTTTCTTTTATTGGAAAGTAGTATAATTTTTGTTTTCTTTACAAAGGTAATTTCTGAAGAACATGATGAGAATAACAACTCTGTGGAACCAGTCAACTTCAACAAGAAATGTCCTGCTCTTGAGCAAATATCAAAATTAGAATGGGCACCAAATGATTCCATAACAATTTGGATTGATCCACTTGATGCAACCAAAGAATACACAGGTAACAGACATAAAAAGACCCTAAGGTTCTTTTAAAAACATTATTTTTTTAAAATATATTTAGAAAACTTGCTGGAGTATGTGACCACTATGGTATGCATAGCAGTGAAAGGTGAACCAATTGTTGGAGTCATCCACAAGCCTTTTGAAAAGAAGACCTACTTGGGCTTGGGTTGGCCAGGGAATGGCCGAAGAATTGCTCGAAATAAATAAAGCGGTAATTAATTAGTTCATTTTTTCAATTCACAACTGATTGTTTGATTAATTATTGAGCATTCAGCCCGACGCAGACAACGAATCCTTTATAATTTCGCTGTCACATACCGGAGACGCTGTTGAAGATCGTATCAAATCAAAATTCTCTAACGCCAAGGTGGAGAAAGCTGGGGGTGCAGGTATTCAATCCATTTTCCTCAACAAATTGAGTTGATCAAGCAAACACAATATACAAATTTTCCCCCTCAGGTTACAAGTCGTTGCAGATCGCCAGTCGCCACAATGCAGCGTACGTACACATGACTCGCATTAAAAAGTGGGATGTATGTGCGGGACACGCAATCCTAAAAGCCCTGGGAGGTCGTGTAACTACTATGAAAAATGAGCCTATCAAATATGGTGCAAAAGATCAGATCCTTATTAAGAATGGTCTCCTTGCCAGTTTACACAATGGGGATTTTTATTCAAAATTATTTAAAGAATAAGTAACTAGTAAAGAGTACAAATATTCGGTGACTCTGATTCTTTATTTGACCAATCAAACATTTATACTCAATACAGTGAGCTTCTGCTGAATGGAATAGTAATTGAGAGTTCATTATGGCTGAGATGTGAAATATGAGTAAACCATCTTGATAGGTATGGATATTTCTCCTTTGTTTGTATGCTTTGAGAGCCCTAGAAATTTTCAACATTTATTTCAAATATTTCGGAGTTATTCAATTTAAGAATAAAAGACTCACATAAAATTCTAATAGCCCTGATAGGACTTCCACATCTGCCTTTGAGAATTTGTTTCCAGCTAGGTAGCTTGCATTTTTCAGGTGACTATTAAGCTCCTGTTTATTAAACCATGTCACGAAATATTCAAGTAACGTTTATTACATTAAATTTTATTACCTGTAACACGGAAAGAGGTGGGACCTGTAGATTGCTGCGAGTTCATACGGTATCGATCCAACACAACCTTTCTGTACTCAAGCCATTGACGGATAAGCGCTTCTTCTTCTAAGGTGAATTCTTCACATGAATCTGATGATTTCTTCACGTTCGGTTTCATGATTAAAGTTGTTTCGTGCTGTTTGGACACACAAGTGTTTGACGAAGTTGCTGGACTTGCTGCACGTTTAATCGCAGACGACTAAAAATCTAGCCAATAACAACGGCAGACAGTAGCTCCTCTAGTGTCTTAATTTTGAAGCTTTGCTCATCTTCAGCTGTTAGCCGGCAAAATTGTAAAAAAGAAAAGCGCAAAACCCCTTCCAATTGCTTCTTATTACGAACTGAACGAAAGATATAGATAGTAACGGGTACGGTGATCTTAAATGCTGGCATCCCTTGAGGGTTGCGAGGTTCCCGTAGGAATATAAAATAAACATAAATTTATATCTCAAAGTTTTAAGTAACTGTAACTTAGATATATGTAGCTTATAGACCTTATTGCAACCCAAAGGTATGTGTAGAGAAAAAAAGCGAAGCGGTGTTGCCACCACTGGGCACTCTTGTAGCTTATACTAGGGTGTCCCATTTTTCGAATTTATTTTTTTTCGAGGCGATCATCTGGATTGAGTTGTCTTATAGACCTTATTCTGATCAAAAGGTCTGCGTCAAGCCAACCCCTCTAGCGGCGAATTGCAGTGTGAAGGGGTGCCGTGAACAACCGCTTCTTTTTTTGTTTGTGGGATGTGGTATGTATTCAGGCTTCAACGGTAGCAGACAACTACCACATTTTTTCAACATTATTTTTACATTTTTTCACATTTATTCTTTCTTACTACAGTTAATTGTGCAAACATCCTTATATAATAAAGAATAAATGTGAAAAAATGTAAAAAATTTGAAAATAATGTTGAAAAAATGTGGTAGTTGTCTGCTACCGTTGAAAGCCTGAATACATACCACATCCCACAAACAAAAAAAGAAGCGGTTGTTCACGGCACCCCTTCACACTGCAATTCGCCGCTAGAGGGGTTGGCTTGACGCAGACCTTTTGATTGGAATAAGGTCTATAGGGAGAAAAAAATATTCCCAAAAGTTGACAACTCTAAAAAAAATTTTACACAGCAGGCCAAAAACCGCAAAAAGTGACGTTTTTTTCTATTAAAAAATTCAGTTATATTACTAATTTTGCAAAAACCTACATCGATCATTTAAGGCTAGCTACATTGTCATCTCCACTATACGTGTGCAAAATTTCGTTTGAAAATATTAATAATTAGGGCACCCAGTAACGCATATTTCAGAGTGCATATTCGTATATATGGTATAGGGTGTAAAAACAAAAAACCTTTTTTAAGTTTTTTTACGGTTTTGGTCCGAAAATTTTTTTCTTCACAGCAGGAATTTATTGTAATTATCAATGTCATTACAGCTCACGATTGGAAATGCAAGAAATAAGCCGCCCCCTAAGCTTATACTACTCAAAAATCTTTTATTTCGCTCGGCAAATACAGTGAAAATAGAATTGACCCTTTTTTCACCAAGGCCTTTCCCTTTTGGGGGAAAAAAGGGGAGAAATTTCGGGGGGAAAGAGGTGGTCTCCCCTTTTTGGGAGAAAATTGGATTATACCATAGCTATTGTGTTTATACGGGCTATAACATAAGCGCAAAATAAATTTTCTTCCTGAAGGCGGCTTTGAAACCCAGTCAACCAAGTTTCTGATTTTATTAATACTTTGTGGAATACAGCAGTAACGATTAGTTCAGAATATATTGTACAGGTATATTAGACTACCCATAATAATCATTTTCAAATTTGTGGAATTCCAAATGTGGAATTTCAAATTTGTAGCTTCCATATGGTCTCTTTTACCCTAGATATTGTTTTTGTAAATATTCCATCGTCAGTTATGGTGAAAAGTCAAAATAAATGAAATTTGGATACAGGAATAGCTTTGACGTTCTAACACAGGGATTTGATCAGGAATTTCATAAATCTTGCATTATATTGTCCATGGATCATTCTATTTTACAAGGGAAGTTATCAAACGTTATCCCAAAAATCGAAAATACAAAACTCCTTTCATAAATCTTGCATTATATTGTCCATGGATCATTCTATTTTACAAGGGAAGTTATCAAACGTTATCCCAAAAATCGAAAATACAAAACTCACTGTTTGCGATTTAAATGAAAAAGTTTGGAAGTTCTTATCTCAATAACTAACGACGGAATATTTACAAAAAAATATCTAGGGTAAAAGAGCAAATGTTGAAGCTATGGTGAAAGTTTCATGCAAATTCGGTCGTTAGTTAAGGAGATAAAAATTTCCAAACTTTTTCATTGATACCGCGAACAGGGAGTTTTGTATTTTCGATTTTTTGGATAACGTTTGATAACATCCCTAATTAAATAGAATGATCCGTGGACAATATAATGCAAGTTTTATGAAAATTCTGATTTCACTTCCCTCAAAACTCCCTGTTCGCGATTTCAATGAAAAAGTTTGGAAATTTTTATCTCTATAACTAACAAACGAATTTCGATGAAACTTTCACCATAGCTTCCATATGGTCTCTTGTAGTACCCTAGATATTGTTTTTGTGAATATTCCATTGTAAGTTATGGTAAAAAGTCAAAATAAATGAAATTTGGATACAGGAATAGCTTTGACGTTCTAACACAGGGATTTGAAATCAGGAATTTCATAAATCTTGCATTATACTGTCCATGGATCATCATTCTATTTTACAAGGGAAGTTATCAAACGTTATCCCAAAAATCGAAAATACAAAACTCCCTGTTTGCGATTTAAATGGAAAAGTTTGGAAGTTCTTATCTCAATAACTAACGACGGAATATTTACAAACAAATATCTAGGGTATAAGAGCACATGTTGAAGCTATGGTGAAAGTTTCATGCAAATTCGGTCGTTAGTTAAGGAGGTAAAAATTTCCAAACTTTTTTATTGAAATCGCGAACAGAGAGTTTTGTATTTTTGATTTTTGGGATAACGTTTGATAACTTCCCTTGTGAAATAGAATGATCCATGGACAATTTAATGCAAGATTTATGAAATTCCTGATCAAATCCCTGTGTTAGAACGTCAAAGCTATTCCAGTATCCAATTTTCATTTATTTTGACTTTTCACTATAACTAACGATGGAATATTTACAAAAACAATATATAGGGTACAAGAGACCATATGGAAGCTATGGTGAAACTTACATTGAAATTCGTTCGTTAGTTTTGGAGATAAAAATTTCCAAACTTTTTCATTGAAATCGCGAACAGGGAGTTTTGAGAGATGTGAAATCAGAAATTTCATAAAACTTGCATTATATTGTCCATGGATCATTCTATTTAATTAGGGATGTTATGAAACGTTATTCCAAAAATCGAAAATACAAAACTCCCTGTTCGCGATTTCAATGAAAAATTTTGGAAATTTTTATCTCCTTAACTAACGACCGAATTTGCATAAAACTTTTACCATAGCTTCAACATGTGCTCTTTTACCCAAGATATTTTTTTTTTAAATATTCCATTGTTAGTTTCGAAGATAAGAACTTCCAAACTTTTCCATTGAAATCGCAAACAGGGAGTTTTGTATTTTCGATTTTTGGGATAACGTTTGATAACTTCCCTTGTTAAATAGAATGATCCATGGACAATATAATGCAAGATTTATGAAATTCCTGATCAAATCCCTGTGTTAGAACGTCAAAGCTATTCCACTATCCAATTTTCATTTATTTTGACCTTTCACTATAACTAACGATGGAATATCTTCAAGGTGATGTAACGCTTGAAAATATATTTTGCTTGTTGGTTTCTCAAGCTAAAATATATTATGAGGACCCCAAAAAAGGTATTTCATGAATATTTTTATTATGCTTGTTCCTTAAAAAACCATGGTAAAGCCACAAAGTCAGGTAACAGAAAAAAAAATGTTTGACAACTTTAACGAATTCACTATCTTCAAGGTGATGTAACGCTTGAAAATATTTTTTTCTTGTTGGTTTTCTACAGCTAAAATATATTATGAGGAACCCCAAAAAAGGTATTTCATGAATATTTTCATTATGTTTGTTCCTTAAAAGCCCATGGTAAAGCCGAAAAGTCGAGGTAAAAAGGAAATTTTTTTTTACAACTTTAACGAATTGACTATCTTCAAGGTGATGTAACGCTTGAAAATATATTTTGCTTGGTTTCTACAGCTAAAATATATTATGAGGACCCCAAAAATGGTATTTCATGAATATTTTCATTATTCTTGTTCCTTAAAAGCCCATGGTAAAGCCACAAAGTCGGGTAAAATGGAAATTTTTTTTTACAACTTTAACGAATTCAGTATCTTGAAGGTGATGTAACGCTTGAAAATATATTTTGCTTGTTGGCTTCTCAAGTTAAAATATATTATGAGGACCCCAAAAAAGGTATTTCATGAATATTTTCATTATGCTTGTTCCTTAAAAGCCCATGGTAAAGCCAAAAAGTCGGGTAAAAAGGAAATTTTTTTTACGACTTAAACGAATTCACTCTCTTCAAGGTGATGTAACGCTTGAAAATATATTTTGCTTGTTTGTTTTCCAAGCTCTAATATATATGATGAGGACCCCAAATAAGGTATTTCATGAATATTTTCATTATGCTTGTTCCTTAAAAGCCCATGGTAAAGCCACAAAGTCGGGTAAAAAGGAAATTTTTTTTTTGACAACTTTAAACGAATTCACTATCTTCAAGGTGATGTAACGCTTGAAAATATATTTTGCTTGTTGTTTTCTCAAGCTAAAATATATTATGAGGACCCCAAAAAAGGTATTTCATGAATATTTTCATTATTCTTGTTCGTTAAAAGCCCATGGTAAAGCCACAAAGTCGGGTAAAAAGGAAAAATTTTTTTGACACCTTTAACGAATTCACTATCTTCAAGATGATGTAACGCTTGAAAATATATTTTGCTTGTTGGTTTCTCAAGCTAAAATATATTCTGAGGACCCCAAAAAAGGTATTTCATGAATATTTTCATTATGCTTGTTCCTTAAAAGCCCATGGTAAAGCCACAAAATCGGGTAAAAAGGAAAAAAATCTTTTGAAAACTTTAACGAATTCACTTTCTTCAAGGTGATGTAACGCTTGAAAATATATTTTGCTTGTTGTTTTCTCAAGCTGAAATATATTTTGAGGACCCCAAAAAAGGTATTTCATGGATATTTTCATTATGCTTGTTCCTTAAAAGCCCATGGTAAAGCCAAAAAGTCGAATAAAACGGAAAAAAAACTTTTGACAACTTTAACGAATTCACTATCTTCAAGGTGATGTAACGCTTGAAAATATATTTTGCTTGTTGTTTTTTCAAGCTGAAATATATTTTGAGAACCCCAAAAAAGGTATTTCATGGATATTTTCATTATGCTTGTTCCTTAAAAGCCCATGGTAAAGCCGAAAAGTCGGGTAAAAAAGAAATTTTTTTTTGACAACTTTAACGAATTTACTATCTTCAAGGTGATGTAACGCTTGAAAATATATTTTGCTTGTTGGTTTCTACAGCTAAAATATATTATGAGGACCCCAAAAAAGGTATTTCATGAATATTTTCATTATGCTTGTTCCTTAAAAGCCCATGGTAAAGCCGAAAAGTCGAGTAAAAAGGAAATTTTTTTTGACAACTTTAACGAATTCACTATCTTCAAGGTGATGTAACGCTTGAAAATATATTTTGCTTGTTGGTTTCTCAAGCTAAAATATATTATGAGGACCCCAAAAATGGTATTTCATGAATATTTTTATTATTCTTGTTCCTTAAAAGCCCATGGTAAAGCCACAAAGTTGGGTAAAAAGGAAAAAAATCTTTTGACAACTTAAACGAATTCACTTTCTTCAAGGTGATGTAACGCTTGAAAATATATTTTGCTTGTTGTTTTCTCAAGCTGAAATATATTTTGAGGACCCCAAAAAAGGTATTTCATGGATATTTTCATTATGCTTGTTCCTTAAAAGCCCATGGTAAAGCCAAAAAGTCGAATAAAACGGAAAAAAAAACTTTTGACAACTTTAACGAATTCACTATCTTCAAGGTGATGTAACGCTTGAAAATATATTTTGCTTGTTGTTTTCTCAAGCTGAAATATATTTTGAGAACCCCAAAAAAGGTATTTCATGGATATTTTCATTATGCTTGTTCCTTAAAAGCCCATGGTAAAGCCGAAAAGTCGGGTAAAAAAGAAATTTTTTTTTGACAACTTTAACAAATTGACTATCTTCAAGGTGATGTAACGCTTGAAAATATATTTTGCTTGTTGGTTTCTACAGCTAAAATATATTATGAGGACCCCAAAAAAGGTATTTCATGAATATTTTCATTATGCTTGTTCCTTAAAAGCCCATGGTAAAGCCGAAAAGTCGAGTAAAAAAGAAATTTTTCTTTACGACTTTAACGAATTCACTATCTTCAAGGTGATGTAACGCTTGAAAATATATTTTGCTTGTTTGTTTCTAAAGCTAAAATATATTATGAGGACCCCAAAAATGGTATTTCATGAATATTTTTATTATTCTTGTTCCTTAAAAGCCGATGGTAAAGCCACAAAGTTGGGTAAAAAGGAAAAAAATCTTTTGACAACTTAAACGAATTCACTTTCTTCAAGGTGATGTAACGCTTGAAAATATATTTTGCTTGTTGTTTTCTCAAGCTGAAATATATTTTGAGGACCCCAAAAAAGGTATTTCATGGATATTTTCATTATGCTTGTTCCTTAAAAGCCCATGGTAAAGCCAAAAAGTCGAATAAAACGGAAAAAAAACTTTTGACAACTTTAACGAATTCACTATCTTCAAGGTGATGTAACGCTTGAAAATATATTTTGCTTGTTGTTTTCTCAAGCTGAAATATATTTTGAGAACCCCAAAAAAGGTATTTCATGGATATTTTCATTATGCTTGTTCCTTAAAAGCCCATGGTAAAGCCGAAAAGTCGGGTAAAAAAGAAATTTTTTTTTGACAACTTTAACAAATTGACTATCTTCAAGGTGATGTAACGCTTGAAAATATATTTTGCTTGTTGGTTTCTACAGCTAAAATATATTATGAGGACCCCAAAAAAGGTATTTCATGAATATTTTCATTATGCTTGTTCCTTAAAAGCCCATGGTAAAGCCGAAAAGTCGAGTAAAAAAGAAATTTTTTTTTACGACTTTAACGAATTCACTATCTTCAAGGTGATGTAACGCTTGAAAATATATTTTGCTTGTTTGTTTCTAAAGCTAAAATAAATTATGAGGACCCCAAATAAGGTTTTTCATGAATATTTTCATTATGCTTGTTCCTTAAAAGCCCATGGTAAAGCCACAAAGTCGGGTAAAAAGTAAAAAAATCTTTTGACAACTTTAACGAATTCACTATCTTCAAGGTGATGTAACGCTTGAAAATATATTTTGCTTGTTGGTTTCTACAGCTAAAATATATTATGAGGACCCCAAAAAAGGTATTTCATGAATATTTTCATTATGCTTGTTCCTTAAAAGCCCATGGTAAAGCCGAAAAGTCGAGTAAAAAGGAAATTTTTTTGACAACTTTAACGAATTCACTATCTTCAAGGTGATGTAACGCTTGAAAATATATTTTGCTTGTTGGTTTCTAAAGCTAAAATATATTATGAGGACCCCAAAAATGGTATTTCATGAATATTTTTATTATTCTTGTTCCTTAAAAGCCGATGGTAAAGCCACAAAGTTGGGTAAAAAGGAAAAAAATCTTTTGACAACTTAAACGAATTCACTTTCTTCAAGGTGATGTAACGCTTGAAAATATATTTTGCTTGTTGTTTTCTCAAGCTGAAATATATTTTGAGGACCCCAAAAAAGGTATTTCATGGATATTTTCATTATGCTTGTTCCTTAAAAGCCCATGGTAAAGCCAAAAAGTCGAATAAAACGGAAAAAAAACTTTTGACAACTTTAACGAATTCACTATCTTCAAGGTGATGTAACGCTTGAAAATATATTTTGCTTGTTGTTTTCTCAAGCTGAAATATATTTTGAGAACCCCAAAAAAGGTATTTCATGGATATTTTCATTATGCTTGTTCCTTAAAAGCCCATGGTAAAGCCGAAAAGTCGGGTAAAAAAGAAATTTTTTTTTGACAACTTTAACAAATTGACTATCTTCAAGGTGATGTAACGCTTGAAAATATATTTTGCTTGTTGGTTTCTACAGCTAAAATATATTATGAGGACCCCAAAAAAGGTATTTCATGAATATTTTCATTATGCTTGTTCCTTAAAAGCCCATGGTAAAGCCGAAAAGTCGAGTAAAAAAGAAATTTTTTTTACGACTTTAACGAATTCACTATCTTCAAGGTGATGTAACGCTTGAAAATATATTTTGCTTGTTTGTTTCTAAAGCTAAAATAAATTATGAGGACCCCAAATAAGGTTTTTCATGAATATTTTCATTATGCTTGTTCCTTAAAAGCCCATGGTAAAGCCACAAAGTCGGGTAAAAAGTAAAAAAATCTTTTGACAACTTTAACGAATTCACTATCTTCAAGGTGATGTAACGCTTGAAAATATATTTTGCTTGTTGGTTTCTACAGCTAAAATATATTATGAGGACCCCAAAAAAGGTATTTCATGAATATTTTCATTATGCTTGTTCCTTAAAAGCCCATGGTAAAGCCGAAAAGTCGAGTAAAAAGGAAATTTTTTTGACAACTTTAACGAATTCACTATCTTCAAGGTGATGTAACGCTTGAAAATATATTTTGCTTGTTGGTTTCTCAAGCTAAAATATATTATGAGGACCCCAAAAATGGTATTTCATGAATATTTTTATTATTCTTGTTCCTTCAAAGCCCATGGTAAAGCCACAAAGTTGGGTAAAAAGGAAAAAAAATCTTTTGACAACTTAAACGAATTCACTTTCTTCAAGGTGATGTAACGCTTGAAAATATATTTTGCTTGTTGTTTTCTCAAGCTGAAATATATTTTGAGGACCCCAAAAAAGGTATTTCATGGATATTTTCATTATGCTTGTTCCTTAAAAGCCCATGGTAAAGCCAAAAAGTCGAATAAAACGGAAAAAAAACTTTTGACAACTTTAACGAATTCACTATCTTCAAGGTGATGTAACGCTTGAAAATATATTTTGCTTGTTGTTTTCTCAAGCTGAAATATATTTTGAGAACCCCAAAAAAGGTATTTCATGGATATTTTCATTATGCTTGTTCCTTAAAAGCCCATGGTAAAGCCGAAAAGTCGGGTAAAAAAGAAATTTTTTTTTGACAACTTTAACAAATTGACTATCTTCAAGGTGATGTAACGCTTGGAAATATATTTTGCTTGTTGGTTTCTACAGCTAAAATATATTATGAGGACCCCCAAAAAAGGTATTTCATGAATATTTTCATTATGCTTGTTCCTTAAAAGCCCATGGTAAAGCCGAAAAGTCGAGTAAAAAAGAAATTTTTTTTTACGACTTTAACGAATTCACTATCTTCAAGGTGATGTAACGCTTGAAAATATATTTTGCTTGTTTGTTTCTAAAGCTAAATTAAATTATGAGGACCCCAAATAAGGTTTTTCATGAATATTTTCATTATGCTTGTTCCTTAAAAGCCCATGGTAAAGCCACAAAGTCGGGTAAAAAGTAAAAAAATCTTTTGACAACTTTAACGAATTCACTATCTTCAAGGTGATGTAACGCTTGAAAAAATATTTTGCTTGTTGTTTTCTCAAGCTAAAATATATTATGAGGACCCAAAATAAGGTATTTCATGAATATTTTCATTATGCTTGTTCCTTAAAAGCCCATGGTAAAGCCACAAAGTCGGGTAAAACGGAAAAAAATCTTTTGACAACTTTAACGAATTCACTATCTTTAAGGTATGTAACGCTTGAAAATATATTTTGCTTGCTGGTTTTTCAAGCTAAAATATATTATGAGGACCCCCAAAAAGGTATTTCATGAATATTTTCATTATGCTTTTTCCTTAAAAGCCCATAGTAAAGCCAAAAAGTCGGGTAAAAAGGAAAAATTTTTTTTACGACTTTAACGAATTCACTATCTTCAAGGTGATGTAACGCTTGAAAATATATTTTGCATGTTTGTTTCTCAAGCTAAAATATATTATGAGGACCCCAAATAAGGTATTTCATGAATATTTTCATTATGCTTGTTCCTTAAAAGCCCATGGTAAAGCCACAAAGTCGGGTAAAAAGGAAAATTTTTTTTTGACAACTTAAACGAATTCACTATCTTCAAGGTGATGTAACGTTTGAAAATATATTTTGCTTGTTGTTTTCTCAAGCTAAAATATATTATGAGGACCCCAAAAAAGGTATTTCATGAATATTTTCATTATTCTTGTTCCTTAAAAGCCCATGGTAAAGCCACAAAGTCGGGTAAAAAGGAAAAAAATTTTTTTTACAACTTTAACGAATTCACTATCTTCAAAGTGATGTAACGCTTGAAAATATATTTTGCTTGTTGGTTTCTCAAGCTAAAATATATTATGAGGACCCTAAAAATGGTATTTCATGAATATTTTCATTATTCTTGTTCCTTAAAAGCCCATGGTAAAGCCAAAAAGTCGAATAAAACGGAAAAAAAAAACTTTTGACAACTTAAACGAATTCACTATCTTCAAGGTGATGTAACGCTTGAAAATATATTTTGCTTGTTGTTTTCTCAAGCTGAAATATATTTTGAGAACCCCAAAAAAGGTATTTCATGGATATTTTCATTATGCTTGTTCCTTAAAAGCCCATGGTAAAGCCGAAAAGTCGGGTAAAAAAGAAATTTTTTTTTGACAACTTTAACGAATTGACTATCTTCAAGGTGATGTACCGCTTGAAAATATATTTTGCTTGTTGGTTTCTACAGCTAAAATATATTATGAGGACCCCAAAAAAGGTATTTCATGAATATTTTCATTATGCTTGTTCCTGAAAAGCCCATGGTAAAGCCGAAAAGTCGAGTAAAAAAGAAAATTTTTTCTACGACTTTAACGAATTCACTATCTTCAAGGTGATGAAACGCTTGAAAATATATTTTTCTTGTTTGTTTCTAAAGCTAAAATAAATTATGAGGACCCCAAATAAGGTTTTTCATGAATATTTTCATTATGCTTGTTCCTTAAAAGCCCATGGTAAAGCCACAAAGCCGGGTAAAAAGGAAAAAAATCTTTTGACAACTTTAACGAATTCACTATCTTCAAGGTGATGTAACGCTTGAAAAAATATTTTGCTTGTTGTTTTCTCAAGCTAAAATATATTATGAGGACCCAAAATAAGGTATTTCATGAATATTTTCACTATGCTTGTTCCTTACAAACCCATGGTAAAGCCAAAAAGTCGGGTAAAAAGGAAAAATTTTTTTTGACAACTTTAACGAATTCACTATCTTCAAGGTGATGTAACGCTTGAAAATATATTTTGCTTGTTTGTTTCTTAAGCTAAAATATATTATGAGGACCCCAAATAAGGTATTTCATGAATATTTTCATTATGCTTGTTCCTTAAAAGCCCATGGTAAAGCCGAAAAGTCGAGTAAAAAAGAAATTTTTTTTTACGACTTTAACGAATTCACTATCTTCAAGGTGATGTAACGCTTGAAAATATATTTTGCTTGTTTGTTTCTAAAGCTAAATTAAATTATGAGGACCCCAAATAAGGTTTTTCATGAATATTTTCATTATGCTTGTTCCTTAAAAGCCCATGGTAAAGCCACAAAGTCGGGTAAAAAGTAAAAAAATCTTTTGACAACTTTAACGAATTCACTATCTTCAAGGTGATGTAACGCTTGAAAAAATATTTTGCTTGTTGTTTTCTCAAGCTAAAATATATTATGAGGACCCAAAATAAGGTATTTCATGAATATTTTCATTATGCTTGTTCCTTAAAAGCCCATGGTAAAGCCACAAAGTCGGGTAAAACGGAAAAAAATCTTTTGACAACTTTAACGAATTCACTATCTTTAAGGTATGTAACGCTTGAAAATATATTTTGCTTGCTGGTTTTTCAAGCTAAAATATATTATGAGGACCCCCAAAAAGGTATTTCATGAATATTTTCATTATGCTTTTTCCTTAAAAGCCCATAGTAAAGCCAAAAAGTCGGGTAAAAAGGAAAAATTTTTTTTACGACTTTAACGAATTCACTATCTTCAAGGTGATGTAACGCTTGAAAATATATTTTGCATGTTTGTTTCTCAAGCTAAAATATATTATGAGGACCCCAAATAAGGTATTTCATGAATATTTTCATTATGCTTGTTCCTTAAAAGCCCATGGTAAAGCCACAAAGTCGGGTAAAAAGGAAAATTTTTTTTTGACAACTTAAACGAATTCACTATCTTCAAGGTGATGTAACGTTTGAAAATATATTTTGCTTGTTGTTTTCTCAAGCTAAAATATATTATGAGGACCCCAAAAAAGGTATTTCATGAATATTTTCATTATTCTTGTTCCTTAAAAGCCCATGGTAAAGCCACAAAGTCGGGTAAAAAGGAAAAAATTTTTTTTACAACTTTAACGAATTCACTATCTTCAAAGTGATGTAACGCTTGAAAATATATTTTGCTTGTTGGTTTCTCAAGCTAAAATATATTATGAGGACCCTAAAAATGGTATTTCATGAATATTTTCATTATTCTTGTTCCTTAAAAGCCCATGGTAAAGCCAAAAAGTCGAATAAAACGGAAAAAAAAAACTTTTGACAACTTAAACGAATTCACTATCTTCAAGGTGATGTAACGCTTGAAAATATATTTTGCTTGTTGTTTTCTCAAGCTGAAATATATTTTGAGAACCCCAAAAAAGGTATTTCATGGATATTTTCATTATGCTTGTTCCTTAAAAGCCCATGGTAAAGCCGAAAAGTCGGGTAAAAAAGAAATTTTTTTTTGACAACTTTAACGAATTGACTATCTTCAAGGTGATGTACCGCTTGAAAATATATTTTGCTTGTTGGTTTCTACAGCTAAAATATATTATGAGGACCCCAAAAAAGGTATTTCATGAATATTTTCATTATGCTTGTTCCTGAAAAGCCCATGGTAAAGCCGAAAAGTCGAGTAAAAAAGAAAATTTTTTCTACGACTTTAACGAATTCACTATCTTCAAGGTGATGAAACGCTTGAAAATATATTTTTCTTGTTTGTTTCTAAAGCTAAAATAAATTATGAGGACCCCAAATAAGGTTTTTCATGAATATTTTCATTATGCTTGTTCCTTAAAAGCCCATGGTAAAGCCACAAAGCCGGGTAAAAAGGAAAAAAATCTTTTGACAACTTTAACGAATTCACTATCTTCAAGGTGATGTAACGCTTGAAAAAATATTTTGCTTGTTGTTTTCTCAAGCTAAAATATATTATGAGGACCCAAAATAAGGTATTTCATGAATATTTTCACTATGCTTGTTCCTTACAAACCCATGGTAAAGCCAAAAAGTCGGGTAAAAAGGAAAAATTTTTTTTGACAACTTTAACGAATTCACTATCTTCAAGGTGATGTAACGCTTGAAAATATATTTTGCTTGTTTGTTTCTTAAGCTAAAATATATTATGAGGACCCCAAATAAGGTATTTCATGAATATTTTCATTATGCTTGTTCCTGAAAAGCCCATGGTAAAGCCACAAAGTCGGGTAAAACGGAAAAAAATCTTTTGACAACTTTAACGAATTCACTATCTTCAAGGTATGTAACGCTTGAAAATATATTTTGCTTGTTGGTTTCTCAAGCTAAAATATATTATGAGGACCCCAAAAATGGTATTTCATGACTATTTTCATTATTCTTGTTCCTTAAAAGCCAATGGTAAAGCCACAAAGTCGGGTAAAAAGGAAAAATTTTTTGACAACTTTAACGAATTCACTATCTTCAAGGTAATGTAACGCTTGAAAATATATTTTGCTTGTTGGTTTCTCAAGCTAAAATATATTATGAGTACCCCAAAAAAGGTATTTCATGAATATTTTCATTATTCTTGTTCCTTAAAAGCCCATGGTAAAGCCACAAAGTCGGGTAAAAAGGAAAAAAATCTTTTGACAACTTTAACGAATTCACTTTATTCAAGGTGATGTAACGCTTGAAAATATATTTTGCTTGTTGTTTTCTCAAGCTGAAATATATTTTGAGGACCCCAAAAAAGGTATTTCATGGATATTTTCATTATGCTTGTTCCTTAAAAGCCCATGGTAAAGCCAAAAAGTCGAATAAAACGGAAAAAAAAACTTTTGACAACTTTAACGAATTCACTATCTTCAAGGTGATGTAACGCTTGAAAATATATTTTGCTTGTTGTTTTCTCAAGCTGAAATATATTTTGAGAACCCCAAAAAAGGTATTTCATGGATATTTTCATTATGCTTGTTCCTTAAAAGCCCATGGTAAAGCCAAAAAGTCGGGTAAAAAAGAAAGTTTTTTTGACAACTTTAACGAATTGACTATCTTCAAGGTGATGTAACGCTTGAAAATATATTTTGCTTGTTGGTTTCTACAGCTAAAATATATTATGAGGACCCCAAAAAAGGTATTTCATGAATATTTTCATTATGCTTGTTCCTTAAAAGCCCATGGTAAAGCCGAAAAGTCGAGTAAAAAAGAAAATTTTTTCTACGACTTTAACGAATTCACTATCTTCAAGGTGATGAAACGCTTGAAAATATATTTTTCTTGTTTGTTTCTAAAGCTAAAATAAATTATGAGGACCCCAAATAAGGTTTTTCATGAATATTTTCATTATGCTTGTTCCTTAAAAGCCCATGGTAAAGCCACAAAGCCGGGTAAAAAGGAAAAAAATCTTTTGACAACTTTAACGAATTCACTATCTTCAAGGTGATGTAACGCTTGAAAAAATATTTTGCTTGTTGTTTTCTCAAGCTAAAATATATTATGAGGACCCAAAATAAGGTATTTCATGAATATTTTCACTATGCTTGTTCCTTAAAAACCCATGGTAAAGCCAAAAAGTCGGGTAAAAAGGAAAAATTTTTTTTGACAACTTTAACGAATTCACTATCTTCAAGGTGATGTAACGCTTGAAAATATATTTTGCTTGTTTGTTTCTTAAGCTAAAATATATTATGAGGACCCCAAATAAGGTATTTCATGAATATTTTCATTATGCTTGTTCCTGAAAAGCCCATGGTAAAGCCACAAAGTCGGGTAAAACGGAAAAAAATCTTTTGACAACTTTAACGAATTCACTATCTTCAAGGTATGTAACGCTTGAAAATATATTTTGCTTGTTGGTTTCTCAAGCTAAAATATATTATGAGGACCCCAAAAATGGTATTTCATGACTATTTTCATTATTCTTGTTCCTTAAAAGCCAATGGTAAAGCCACAAAGTCGGGTAAAAAGGAAAAATTTTTTGACAACTTTAACGAATTCACTATCTTCAAGGTAATGTAACGCTTGAAAATATATTTTGCTTGTTGGTTTCTCAAGCTAAAATATATTATGAGTACCCCAAAAAAGGTATTTCATGAATATTTTCATTATTCTTGTTCCTTAAAAGCCCATGGTAAAGCCACAAAGTCGGGTAAAAAGGAAAAAAAATCTTTTGACAACTTTAACGAATTCACTTTATTCAAGGTGATGTAACGCTTGAAAATATATTTTGCTTGTTGTTTTCTCAAGCTGAAATATATTTTGAGAACCCCAAAAAAGGTATTTCATGGATATTTTCATTATGCTTGTTCCTTAAAAGCCCATGGTAAAGCCGAAAAGTCGGGTAAAAAAGAAATTTTTTTTTGACAACTTAAACGAATTGACTATCTTTAAGGTGATGTACCGCTTGAAAATATATTTTGCTTGTTGGTTTCTACAGCTAAAATATATTATGAGGACCCCAAAAAAGGTATTTCATGAATATTTTCATTATGCTTGTTCCTGAAAAGCCCATGGTAAAGCCGAAAAGTCGAGTAAAAAAGAAAATTTTTTCTACGACTTTAACGAATTCACTATCTTCAAGGTGATGTAACGCTTGAAAATATATTTTGCTTGTTTGTTTCTAAAGCTAAAATAAATTATGAGGACCCAAAATAAGGTTTTTCATGAATATTTTCATTATGCTTGTTCCTTAAAAGCCCATGGTAAAGCCACAAAGTCGGGTAAAAAGGAAAAAAATCTTTTGACAACTTTAGCGAATTCATTATCTTCAAGGTGATGTAACGCTTGAAAAAATATTTTGCTTGTTGTTTTCTCAAGCTAAATATATTATGAGGACCCAAAATAAGGTATTTCATGAATATTTTCACTATGCTTGTTCCTTAAAAACCCATGGTAAAGCCAAAAAGTCGGGTAAAAAGGAAAAATTTTTTTTGACAACTTTAACGAATTCACTATCTTCAAGGTGATGTAACGCTTGAAAATATATTTTGCTTGTTTGTTTCTTAAGCTAAAATATATTATGAGGACCCCAAATAAGGTATTTCATGAATATTTTCATTATGCTTGTTCCTGAAAAGCCCATGGTAAAGCCACAAAGTCGGGTAAAACGGAAAAAAATCTTTTGACAACTTTAACGAATTCACTAACTTCAAGGTATGTAACGCTTGAAAATATATTTTGCTTGTTGGTTTCTCAAGCTAAAATATATAATGAGGACCCCGAAAATGGTATTTCATGAATATTTTCATTATTCTTGTTCCTTAAAAGCGAATGGTAAAGCCACAAAGTCGGGTAAAAAGGAAAATTTTTTTGACAACTTTAACGAATTCACTATCTTCAAGGTGATGTAACGCTTAAAAATATATTTTGCTTGTTGGTTTCTCAAGCTAAAATATATAATGAGGACCCCAAAAATGGTATTTCATGAATATTTTCATTATTCTTGTTCCTTAAAAGCCCATGGTAAAGCCACAAAGTTGGGTAAAAAAGAAAAAAAATCTTTTGACAACTTTAACGAATTCACTTTCTTCAAGGTGATGTAACGCTTGAAAATATATTTTGCTTGTTGTTTTCTCAAGCTGAAATATATTTTGAGAACCCCAAAAAAGGTATTTCATGGATATTTTCATTATGCTTGTTCCTTAAAAGCCCATGGTAAAGCCGAAAAGTCGGGTAAAAAAGAAATTTTTTTTGACAACTTTAACGAATTGACTATCTTCAAGGTGATGTAACGCTTGAAAATATATTTTGCTTGTTGTTTTCTCAAGCTGAA
Organism: Daphnia galeata; assembly: GCA_030770115.1. Classification (NCBI taxonomy): domain Eukaryota; kingdom Metazoa; phylum Arthropoda; class Branchiopoda; order Diplostraca; family Daphniidae; genus Daphnia; species Daphnia galeata. Next base: position 16,161,035 of record CM061116.1, on the reverse strand, counting down.
ATATATTTTGAGAACCCCAAAAAAGGTATTTCATGGATATTTTCATTATGCTTGTTCCTTAAAAGCCCATGGTAAAGCCGAAAAGTCGAGTAAAAAAGAAAATTTTTTTACGACTTTAACGAATTCACTATCTTCAAGGTGATGTAACGCTTGAAAATATATTCTGCTTGTTTGTTTCTAAAGCTAAAATAAATTATGAGGACCCCAAATAAGGTTTTTCATGAATATTTTCATTATGCTTGTTCCTTAAAAGCCCATGGTAAAGCCACAAAGTCGGGTAAAAAGGAAAAAAATCTTTTGACAACTTTAACGAATTCATTATCTTCAAGGTGATGTAACGCTTGAAAAAATATTTTGCTTGTTGTTTTCTCAAGCTAAAATATATTATGAGGACCCAAAATAAGGTATTTCATGAATATTTTCATTGCGCTTGTTCCTTAAAAGCCCATGGTAAAGCCAAAAAGTCGGGTAAAAAGGAAAATTTTTTTTACGACTTTAACGAATTCACTTTCTTCAAGGTGATGTAACGCTTGAAAATGTATTTTGCTTGTTGGTTTCTCAAGCTAAAATATATTATGAGGACCCCAAAAAAGGTATTTCATGAATATTTTCATAATGCTTGTTCCTTAAAAGCCCATGGTAAAGCCACAAAGTCGGGTAAAACGAAAAAAGAATCTTTTGACAACTTGAACGAATTCACTATCTTTAAGGTGATGTAAGGCTTGAAAATATATTTTGCTTGTTGTTTTCTCAAGCTGAAATATATAATAAGGACCCCAAAAAAGGTATTTCATGAATATTTTCATTATGCTTGTTCCTTTAAAGCCCATGGTAAAGCCGCAAAGTCGGGTAAAAATGAAAAATTTTTTTTTACAACTTTAACGAATTCACTATCTTCAAGGTGATGTAACGCTTGAAAATATATTTTGCTTGTTGTTTTTTCAAGCAGAAATATATTATGAGGACCCAAAATAATGTATTTCATGAATATTTTCACTATGCTTGTTCCTTAAAAACCCATGGTAAAGCCAAAAAGTCGGGTAAAAAGGAAAAATTTTTTTTGACAACTTTAACGAATTCACTATATTCAAGGTGATGTAACGCTTGAAAATATATTTTGCTTGTTTGTTTCTTAAGCTAAAATATATTATGAGGACCCCAAATAAGGTATTTCATGAATATTTTCATTATGCTTGTTCCTGAAAAGCCCATGGTAAAGCCACAAAGTCGGGTAAAACGGAAAAAAATCTTTTGACAACTTTAACGAATTCACTATCTTCAAGGGATGTAACGCTTGAAAATATATTTTGCTTGTTGGTTTCTCAAGCTAAAATATATTATGAGGACCCCAAAAATGGTATTTCATGAATATTTTCATTATTCTTGTTCCTTAAAAGCCAATGGTAAAGCCACAAAGTCGGGTAAAAAGGAAAATTTTTTTGACAACTTTAACGAATTCACTATCTTCAAGGTGATGTAACGCTTGGAAATATATTTTGCTTGTTGGTTTCTCAAGCTAAAATATATTACGAGGACCCCAAAAATGGTATTTCATGAATATTTTTATTATTCTTGTTCCTTAAAAGCCCATGGTAAAGCCACAAATTCGGGTAAAAAGGAAAAAAATCTTTTGACAACTTTAACGAATTCACTTTCTTCAAGGTGATGTAACGCTTGAAAATATATTTTGCTTGTTGTTTTCTCAAGCTGAAATATATTTTGAGGACCCCAAAAAAGGTATTTCATGGATATTTTCATTATGCTTGTTCCTTAAAAGCCCATGGTAAAGCCAAAAAGTCGAATAAAACGGAAAAAAAAACTTTTGACAATTTTAACGAATTCACTATCTTCAAGGTGATGTAACGCTTGAAAATATATTTTGCTTGTTGTTTTCTCAAGCTGAAATATATTTTGAGAACCCCAAAAAAGGTATTTCATGGATATTTTCATTATGCTTGTTCCTTAAAAGCCCATGGTAAAGCCGAAAAGTCGAGTAAAAAAGAAAATTTTTTTACGATTTTAACGAATTCACTATCTTCAAGGTGATGTAACGCTTGAAAATATATTCTGCTTATTTGTTTCTAAAGCTAAAATAAATTATGAGGACCCCAAATAAGGTTTTTCATGAATATTTTCATTATGCTTGTTCCTTAAAAGCCCATGGTAAAGCCACAAAGTCGGGTAAAAAGGAAAAAAATCTTTTGACAACTTTAACGAATTCATTATCTTCAAGGTGATGTAACGCTTGAAAAAATATTTTGCTTTTTGTTTTCTCAAGCTAAAATATATTATGAGGACCCAAAATAAGGTATTTCATGAATATTTTCATTATGCTTGTTCCTTAAAAGCCCATGGTAAAGCCAAAAAGTCGGGTAAAAAGGAAAATTTTTTTTACGACTTTAACGAATTCACTTTCTTCAAGGTGATGTAACGCTTGAAAATGTATTTTGCTTGTTGGTTTCTCAAGCTAAAATATATTATGAGGACCCCAAAAAAGGTATTTCATGAATATTTTCATAATGCTTGTTCCTTAAAAGCCCATGGTAAAGCCACAAAGTCGGGTAAAACGAAAAAAGAATCTTTTGACAACTTGAACGAATTCACTATCTTTAAGGTGATGTAACGCTTTAAAATATATTTTGCTTGTTGTTTTCTCAAGCTGAAATATATAATAAGGACCCCAAAAAAGGTATTTCATGAATATTTTCATTATGCTTGTTCCTTTAAAACCCATGGTAAAGCCACAAAGTCGGGTAAAAAGGAAAAATTTTTTTTTACAACTTTAACAAATTCACTATCTCCAAGGTGATGTAACGCTTGAAAATATATTTTGCTTGTTGTTTTTTCAAGCTGAAATATATTATGAGGACCCCAAATAATGTATTTCATGAATATTTTCACTATGCTTGTTCCTTAAAAACCCATGGTAAAGCCAAAAAGTCGGGTAAAAAGGAAAAAATTTTTTTGACAACTTTAACGAATTCACTATCTTCAAGGTGATGTAACGCTTGAAAATATATTTTGCTTGTTTGTTTCTTAAGCTAAAATATATTATGAGGACCCCAAATAAGGTATTTCATGAATATTTTCATTATGCTTGTTCCTGAAAAGCCCATGGTAAAGCCACAAAGTCGGGTAAAACGGAAAAAAATCTTTTGACAACTTTAACGAATTCACTATCTTCAAGGTATGTAACGCTTGAAAATATATTTTGCTTGTTGGTTTCTCAAGCTAAAATATATTATGAGGACCCCAAAAATGGTATTTCATGAATATTTTCATTATTCTTGTTCCTTAAAAGCCAATGGTAAAGCCACAAAGTCGGGTAAAAAGGCCCCAAAAATGGTATTTCATGAATATTTTTATTATTCTTGTTCCTTAAAAGCCCATGGTAAAGCCACAAAGTCGGGTAAAAAGGAAAAAAAATCTTTTGACAACTTTAACGAATTCACTTTCTTCAAGGTGATGTAACGCTTGAAAATATATTTTGCTTGTTGTTTTCTCAAGCTGAAATATATTTTGAGGACCCCAAAAAAGGTATTTCATGGATATTTTCATTATGCTTGTTCCTTAAAAGCCCATGGTAAAGACGAAAAGTCGGGTAAAAAAGAAAATTTTTTTTGACAACTTTAACGAATTGACTATCTTCAAGGTGATGTAACGCTTGAAAATATATTTTGCTTGTTGGTTTCTACAGCTAAAATATATTATGAGGACCCCAAAAAAGGTATTTCATGAATATTTTTATTATTCTTGTTCCTTAAAAGCCCATGGTAAAGCCACAAAGTCGGGTAAAAAGGAAAAAAATCTTTTGACAACTTTAACGAATTCACTATCTTCAAGGTGATGTAACGCTTGAAAATATATTTTGCTTGTTGTTTTCTCAAGCTAAAATATATCATGAGGACCCAAAATAAGGTATTTCATGAATATTTTCATTATGCTTGTTCCTTAAAAGCCCATGGTAAAGCCAAAAAGTCGGGTAAAAAGGAAATTTTTTTTTGACAACTAACGAATTCACTTTCTTCAAGGTGATGTAACGCTTGAAAATGTATTTTGCTTGTTGGTTTCTCAAGCTAAAATATATTATGAGGACCCCAAAAAAGGTATTTCATGAATATTTTCATAATGCTTGTTCCTTAAAAGCCCATGGTAAAGCCACAAAGTCGGGTAAAACGAAAAAAGAATCTTTTGACAACTTGAACGAATTCACTATCTTTAAGGTGATGTAACGCTTGAAAATATATTTTGCTTGTTGTTTTCTCAAGCTGAAATATATAATAAGGACCCCAAAAAAGGTATTTCATGAATATTTTCATTATGCTTGTTCCTTTAAAGCCCATGGTAAAGCCACAAAGTCGGGTAAAAAGGAAAATTTTTTTTTGACAACTTTAACGAATTCACTATCTTCAAGGTGATGTAACGCTTGAAAATATATTTTGCTTGTTGGTTTCTCAAGCTAAAATATATTATGAGGACCCCAAAAAAAGGTATTTCATGAATATTTTCATTATGCTTGTTCCTTAAAAGCCCATGTTAAAGCCAAAAAGTCGGGTAAAAAGGAAAATTTTTTTTTGACAACTTTAACGAATTCACTATCTTCAAGGTGATGTAACGCTTGAAAATATATTTTGCTTGTTGGTTTCTCAAGCTAAAATATATTATGAGGACCCCAAAAATGGTATTTCATGAATATTTTCATTATTCTTGTTCCTTAAAAGCCAATGGTAAAGCCACAAAGTCGGGTAAAAAGGAAAATTTTTTTGACAACTTTAACGAATTCACTATCTTCAAGGTGATGTAACGCTTGGAAATATATTTTGCTTGTTGGTTTCTCAAGCTAAAATATATTACGAGGACCCCAAAAATGATATTTCATGAATATTTTTATTATTCTTGTTCCTTAAAAGCCCATGGTAAAGCCACAAAGTCGGGTAAAAAGGAAAAAAATCTTTTGACAACTTTAACGAATTCACTTTCTTCAAGGTGATGTAACGCTTGAAAATATATTTTGCTTGTTGTTTTCTCAAGCTGAAATATATTTTGAGGACCCCAAAAAAGGTATTTCATGGATATTTTCATTATGCTTGTTCCTTAAAAGCCCATGGTAAAGCCGAAAAGTCGGGTAAAAAAGAAATTTTTTTTGACAACTTTAACGAATTGACTATCTTCGAGGTGATGTAACGCTTGAAAATATATTTTGCTTGTTGGTTTCTACAGCTAAAATATATTATGAGGACCCCAAAAAAGGTATTTCATGAATATTTTTATTATTCTTGTTCCTTTAAAGCCCATGGTAAAGCCACAAAGTCGGGTAAAAAGGAAAAAAATCTTTTGACAACTTTAACGAATTCACTATCTTCAAGGTGATGTAACGCTTGAAAATATATTTTGCTTGTTTGTTTCTAAAGCTAAAATAAATTATGAGGACCCCAAATAAGGTTTTTCATGAATATTTTCATTATGCTTGTTCCTTAAAAGCCCATGGTAAAGCCACAAAGTCGGGTAAAAAGGAAAAAAATCTTTTGACAACTTTAACGAATTCACTATCTTCAAGGTGATGTAACGCTTGAAAATATATTTTGCTTGTTGTTTTCTCAAGCTAAAATATATCATGAGGACCCAAAATAAGGTATTTCATGAATATTTTCATTATGCTTGTTCCTTAAAAGCCCATGGTAAAGCCAAAAAGTCGGGTAAAAAGGAAATTTTTTTTTACGACTTTAACGAATTCACTTTCTTCAAGGTGATGTAACGCTTGAAAATGTATTTTGCTTGTTGGTTTCTCAAGCTAAAATATATTATGAGGACCCCAAAAAAGGTATTTCATGAATATTTTCATAATGCTTGTTCCTTAAAAGCCCATGGTAAAGCCACAAAGTCGGGTAAAACGAAAAAAGAATCTTTTGACAACTTGAACGAATTCACTATCTTTAAGGTGATGTAACGCTTGAAAATATATTTTGCTTGTTGTTTTCTCAAGCTGAAATATATAATAAGGACCCCAAAAAAGGTATTTCATGAATATTTTCATTATGCTTGTTCCTTAAAAGCCCATGGTAAAGCCACAAAATCGGGTAAAAAGGAAAAAAAATCTTTTGAAAACTTTTACGAATTCACTTTCTTCAAGGTGATGTAACGCTTGAAAATATATTTTGCTTGTTGTTTTCTCAAGCTGAAATATATTTTGAGGACCCCAAAAAAGGTATTTCATGGATATTTTCATTATGCTTGTTCCTTAAAAGCCCATGGTAAAGCCAAAAAGTCGAATAAAACGGAAAAAAAACTTTTGACAACTTTAACGAATTCACTATCTTCAAGGTGATGTAACGCTTGAAAATATATTTTGCTTGTTTTTTTCTCAAGCTGAAATATATTATGAGGACCAAAAATAAGGTATTTCATGAATATTTTCATTATCCTTGTTCCTTAAAAGCCCATGGTAAAGCCACAAATTCGGGTAAAAAGGCAAATTTTTTTTGACAACTTTAACGAATTCACTATCTTCAAGGTGATGTAACGCTTGAAAATATATTTTGCTTGTTGTTTTCTCAAGCTGAAATATATTTTGAGGACCCCAAAAAAGGTATTTCATGGATATTTTCATTATGCTTGTTCCTTAAAAGCCCATGGTAAAGCCGAAAAGTCGAGTAAAAAAGAAAATTTTTTTTACGACTTTAACGAATTCACTATCTTCAAGGTGATGTAACGCTTGAAAATATATTTTGCTTGTTTGTTTCTAAAGCTAAAATAAATTATGAGGACCCCAAATAAGGTTTTTCATGAATATTTTCATTATGCTTGTTCCTTAAAAGCCCATGGTAAAGCCACAAAGTCGGGTAAAAAGGAAAAAAATCTTTTGACAACTTTAACGAATTCACTATCTTCAAGGTGATGTAACGCTTGAAAAAATATTTTGCTTGTTGTTTTCTCAAGCTAAAATATATTATGAGGACCCAAAATAGGGTATTTCGTGAATATTTTCATTATGCTTGTTCGTTAAAAGCCCATGGTAAAGCCACAAAGTCGGGTAAAACGGAAAAAAATCTTTTGACAACTTAAACGAATTCACTATCTTCAAGGTATGTAACGCTTGAAAATATATTTTGCTTGTTGGTTTCTCAAGCTAAAATATATTATGAGGACCCCAAATAAGGTATTTCATAAATATTTTCATAATGCTTGTTCCTTAAAAGCCCATGGTAAAGCCACATAGTCGGGTAAAACGGAAAAAAATTTTTTGACAACTTTAACGAATTCACTATCTTAAAGGTATGTAACGCTTGAAAATATATTTTGCTTGTTGGTTTTGAAAGCTAAAATATATAATGAGGACCCCCAAAAAGGTATTTCATGAATATTTTCACTATGCTTGTTCCTTAAAAACCCATGGTAAAGCCAAAAAGTCGGGTAAAAAGGAAAAAATTTTTTTGACAACTTTAACGAATTCACTATCTTCAAGGTGATGTAACGCTTGAAAATATATTTTGCTTGTTTGTTTCTTAAGCTTAAATATATTATGAGGACCCCAAATAAGGTATTTCATGAATATTTTCATTATGCTTGTTCCTGAAAAGCCCATGGTAAAGCCACAAAGTCGGGTAAAACGGAAAAAAATCTTTTGACAACTTTAACGAATTCACTATCTTCAAGGTATGTAACGCTTGAAAATATATTTTGCTTGTTGGTTTCTCAAGCTAAAATGTATTATGAGGACCCCAAAAATGGTATTTCATGAATATTTTCATTATTCTTGTTCCTTTAAAGCCCATGGTAAAGCCACAAAGTCGGGTAAAAAGGAAAAAAATCTTTTGACAACTTTAACGAATTCACTTTCTTCAAGGTGATGTAACGCTTGAAAATATATTTTGCTTGTTGTTTTCTCAAGCTGAAATATATTTTGAGGACCCCAAAAAAGGTATTTCATGGATATTTTCATTATGCTTGTTCCTTAAAAGCCCATGGTAAAGCCACAAAGTCGGGTAAAACGGAAAAAAATCTTTTGACAACTTTAACGAATTCACTATCTTCAAGGTATGTAACGCTTGAAAATATATTTTGCTTGTTGGTTTCTCAAGCTAAAATGTATTATGAGGACCCCAAAAATGGTATTTCATGAATATTTTCATTATTCTTGTTCCTTTAAAGCCCTTGGTAAAGCCACAAAGTCGGGTAAAAAGGAAAAAAATCTTTTGACAACTTTAACGAATTCACTTTCTTCAAGGTGATGTAACGCTTGAAAATATATTTTGCTTGTTGTTTTCTCAAGCTGAAATATATTTTGAGGACCCCAAAAAAGGTATTTCATGGATATTTTCATTATGCTTGTTCCTTAAAAGCCCATGGTAAAGCCAAAAAGTCGAATAAAACGGAAAAAAAAACTTTTGACAACTTTAACGAATTCACTATCTTCAAGGTGATGTAACGCTTGAAAATATATTTTGCTTGTTTGTTTCTAAAGCTAAAATAAATTATGAGGACCCCAAATAAGGTTTTTCATGAATATTTTCATTATGCTTGTTCCTTAAAAGCCCATGGTAAAGCCACAAAGTCGGGTAAAAAGGAAAAAAATCTTTTGACAACTTTAACGAATTCACTATCTTCAAGGTGATGTAACGCTTGAAAATATATTTTACTTGTTGTTTTCTCAAGCTAAAATATATCATGAGGACCCAAAATAAGGTATTTCATGAATATTTTCATTATGCTTGTTCCTTAAAAGCCCATGGTAAAGCCAAAAAGTCGGGTAAAAAGGAAAATTTTTTTTACGACTTTAAAGAATTCACTTTCTTCAAGGTGATGTAACGCTTGAAAATGTATTTTGCTTGTTGGTTTCTCAAGCTAAAATATATTATGAGGACCCCAAAAAAGGTATTTCATGAATATTTTCATAATGCTTGTTCCTTAAAAGCCCATGGTAAAGCCACAAAGTCGGGTAAAACGAAAAAAGAATCTTTGGACAACTTGAACGAATTCACTATCTTTAAGGTGATGTAACGCTTTAAAATATATTTTGCTTGTTGTTTTCTCAAGCTGAAATATATAATAAGGACCCCAAAAAAGGTATTTCATGAATATTTTCATTATGCTTGTTCCTTTAAAGCCCATGGTAAAGCCACAAAGTCGGGTAAAAAGGAAAATTTTTTTTTGACAACTTTAACGAATTCACTATCTTCAAGGTGATGTAACGCTTGAAAATATATTTTGCTTGTTGGTTTCTCAAGCTAAAATATATTATGAGGACCCCAAAAAAAGGTATTTCATGAATATTTTCATTATGCTTGTTCCTTAAAAGCCCATGTTAAAGCCAAAAAGTCGAATAAAACGGAAAATTTTTTTTTGACTACTTTAACGAATTCACTATCTTCAAGGTGATGTAACGCTTGAAAATATATTTTGCTTGTTTTTTTCTCAAGCTGAAATATATTATGAGGACCCAAAATAAGGTATTTCATGAATATTTTAATTATGCTTGTTCCTTAAAAGCCCATGGTAAAGCCACAAAGTCGGGTAAAAAGGCAAATTTTTTTTGACAACTTTAACGAATTCACTATCTTCAAGGTGATGTAACGCTTGAAAATATATTTTGCTTGTTGTTTTCTCAAGCTGAAATATATTTTGAGGACCCCAAAAAAGGTATTTCATGGATATTTTCATTATGCTTGTTCCTTAAAAGCCCATGGTAAAGCCGAAAAGTCGAGTAAAAAAGAAAAATTTTTTTACGACTTTAACGAATTCACTATCTTCAAGGTGATGTAACGCTTGAAAATATATTTTGCTTGTTTGTTTTTAAAGCTAAAATAAATTATGAGGACCCCAAATAAGGTTTTTCATGAATATTTTCATTATGCTTGTTCCTTAAAAGCCCATGGTAAATCCACAAAGTCGGGTAAAAAGGAAAAAAATCTTTTGACAACTTTAACGAATTCACTATCTTCAAGGTGATGTAACGCTTGAAAAAATATTTTGCTTGTTGTTTTCTCAAGCTAAAATATATTATGAGGACCCAAAATAGGGTATTTCATGAATATTTTCATTATGCTTGTTCCTAAAAAGCCCATGGTAAAGCCACAAAGTCGGGTAAAACGGAAAAAAATCTTTTGACAACTTTCACGAATTCACTATCTTCAAGGTATGTAACGCTTGAAAATATATTTTTCTTGTTGGTTTATCAAGCTAAAATATATTATGAGGACCCCAAATAAGGTATTTCATAAATATTTTCATAATGCTTGTTCCTTTAAAGCCCATGGTAAAGCCACAAAGTCGGGTAAAACGGAAAAAAAACTTTTGACAACTTTAACGAATTCACTTTCTTAAAGGTATGTAACGCTTGAAAATATATTTTGCTTGTTGGTTTTTAAAGCTAAAATATATAATGAGGACTCCCAAAAAGGTATTTCATGAATATTTTCACTATGCTTGTTCCTTAAAAGCCCATGGTAAAGCCACAAAGTCGGGTAAAACGGAAAAAAATCTTTTGACAACTTTAACGAATTCACTATCTTCAAGGTATGTAACGCTTGAAAATATATTTTGCTTGTTGGTTTCTCAAGCTAAAATGTATTATGAGGACCCCAAAAATGGTATTTCATGAATATTTTCATTATTCTTGTTCCTTTAAAGCCCTTGGTAAAGCCACAAAGTCGGGTAAAAAGGAAAAAAATCTTTTGACAACTTTAACGAATTCACTTTCTTCAAGGTGATGTAACGCTTGAAAATATATTTTGCTTGTTGTTTTCTCAAGCTGAAATATATTTTGAGGACCCCAAAAAAGGTATTTCATGGATATTTTCATTATGCTTGTTCCTTAAAAGCCCATGGTAAAGCCAAAAAGTCGAATAAAACGGAAAAAAAACTTTTGACAACTTTAACGAATTCACTATCTTCAAGGTGATGTAACGCTTGAAAATATATTTTGCTTGTTTGTTTCTAAAGCTAAAATAAATTATGAGGACCCCAAATAAGGTTTTTCATGAATATTTTCATTATGCTTGTTCCTTAAAAGCCCATGGTAAAGCCACAAAGTCGGGTAAAAAGGAAAAAAATCTTTTGACAACTTTAACGAATTCACTATCTTCAAGGTGATGTAACGCTTGAAAATATATTTTACTTGTTGTTTTCTCAAGCTAAAATATATCATGAGGACCCAAAATAAGGTATTTCATGAATATTTTCATTATGCTTGTTCCTTAAAAGCCCATGGTAAAGCCAAAAAGTCGGGTAAAAAGGAAAATTTTTTTTACGACTTTAAAGAATTCACTTTCTTCAAGGTGATGTAACGCTTGAAAATGTATTTTGCTTGTTGGTTTCTCAAGCTAAAATATATTATGAGGACCCCAAAAAAGGTATTTCATGAATATTTTCATAATGCTTGTTCCTTAAAAGCCCATGGTAAAGCCACAAAGTCGGGTAAAACGAAAAAAGAATCTTTGGACAACTTGAACGAATTCACTATCTTTAAGGTGATGTAACGCTTTAAAATATATTTTGCTTGTTGTTTTCTCAAGCTGAAATATATAATAAGGACCCCAAAAAAGGTATTTCATGAATATTTTCATTATGCTTGTTCCTTTAAAGCCCATGGTAAAGCCACAAAGTCGGGTAAAAAGGAAAATTTTTTTTTGACAACTTTAACGAATTCACTATCTTCAAGGTGATGTAACGCTTGAAAATATATTTTGCTTGTTGGTTTCTCAAGCTAAAATATATTATGAGGACCCCAAAAAAAGGTATTTCATGAATATTTTCATTATGCTTGTTCCTTAAAAGCCCATGTTAAAGCCAAAAAGTCGAATAAAACGGAAAATTTTTTTTTGACTACTTTAACGAATTCACTATCTTCAAGGTGATGTAACGCTTGAAAATATATTTTGCTTGTTTTTTTCTCAAGCTGAAATATATTATGAGGACCCAAAATAAGGTATTTCATGAATATTTTAATTATGCTTGTTCCTTAAAAGCCCATGGTAAAGCCACAAAGTCGGGTAAAAAGGCAAATTTTTTTTGACAACTTTAACGAATTCACTATCTTCAAGGTGATGTAACGCTTGAAAATATATTTTGCTTGTTGTTTTCTCAAGCTGAAATATATTTTGAGGACCCCAAAAAAGGTATTTCATGGATATTTTCATTATGCTTGTTCCTTAAAAGCCCATGGTAAAGCCGAAAAGTCGAGTAAAAAAGAAAAATTTTTTTACGACTTTAACGAATTCACTATCTTCAAGGTGATGTAACGCTTGAAAATATATTTTGCTTGTTTGTTTTTAAAGCTAAAATAAATTATGAGGACCCCAAATAAGGTTTTTCATGAATATTTTCATTATGCTTGTTCCTTAAAAGCCCATGGTAAATCCACAAAGTCGGGTAAAAAGGAAAAAAATCTTTTGACAACTTTAACGAATTCACTATCTTCAAGGTGATGTAACGCTTGAAAAAATATTTTGCTTGTTGTTTTCTCAAGCTAAAATATATTATGAGGACCCAAAATAGGGTATTTCATGAATATTTTCATTATGCTTGTTCCTAAAAAGCCCATGGTAAAGCCACAAAGTCGGGTAAAACGGAAAAAAATCTTTTGACAACTTTCACGAATTCACTATCTTCAAGGTATGTAACGCTTGAAAATATATTTTTCTTGTTGGTTTATCAAGCTAAAATATATTATGAGGACCCCAAATAAGGTATTTCATAAATATTTTCATAATGCTTGTTCCTTTAAAGCCCATGGTAAAGCCACAAAGTCGGGTAAAACGGAAAAAAAACTTTTGACAACTTTAACGAATTCACTTTCTTAAAGGTATGTAACGCTTGAAAATATATTTTGCTTGTTGGTTTTTAAAGCTAAAATATATAATGAGGACTCCCAAAAAGGTATTTCATGAATATTTTCACTATGCTTGTTCCTTAAAAACCCATGGTAAAGCCAAAAAGTCGGGTAAAAAGGAAAAAATTTTTTTGACAACTTTAACGAATTCACTATCTTCAAGGTGATGTAACGCTTGAAAATATATTTTGCTTGTTTGTTTCTTAAGCTTAAATATATTATGAGGACCCCAAAAATGGTATTTCATGAATATTTTCATTATTCTTGTTCCTTAAAAGCCAATGGTAAAGCCACAAAGTCGGGTAAAAAGGAAAAATTTTTTGACAACTTTAACGAATTCACTATCTTCAAGGTGATGTAACGCTTGAAAATATATTTTGCTTGTTGGTTTCTCAAGCTAAAATGTATTATGAGGACCCCAAAAATGGTATTTCATGAATATTTTCATTATTCTTGTTCCTTAAAAGCCCATGGTAAAGCCGAAAAGTCGAGTAAAAAAGAAAATTTTTTTTACGACTTTAACGAATTCACCATCTTCAAGGTGATGTAACGCTTGAAAATATATTTTGCTTGTTTGTTTCTAAAGCTAAAATAAATTATGAGGACCCCAAATAAGGTTTTTCATGAATATTTTCATTATGCTTGTTCCTTAAAAGCCCATGGTAAAGCCACAAAGTCGGGTAAAAAGGAAAAAAATCTTTTGACAACTTTAACGAATTCACTATCTTCAAGGTGATGTAACGCTTGAAAATATATTTTGCTTGTTGTTTTCTCAAGCTAAAATATATCATGAGGACCCAAAATAAGGTATTTCATGAATATTTTCATTATGCTTGTTCCTTAAAAGCCCATGGTAAAGCCAAAAAGTCGGGTAAAAAGGAAAATTTTTTTTACGACTTTAAAGAATTCACTTTCTTCAAGGTGATGTAACGCTTGAAAATGTATTTTGCTTGTTGGTTTCTCAAGCTAAAATATATTATGAGAACCCCAAAAAAGGTATTTCATGAATATTTTCATAATGCTTGTTCCTTAAAAGCCCATGGTAAAGCCACAAAGTCGGGTAAAACGAAAAAAGAATCTTTTGACAACTTGAACGAATTCACTATCTTTAAGGTGATGTAACGCTTTAAAATATATTTTGCTTGTTGTTTTCTCAAGCTGAAATATATAATAAGGACCCCAAAAAAGGTATTTCATGAATATTTTCATTATGCTTGTTCCTTTAAAGCCCATGGTAAAGCCACAAAGTCGGGTAAAAAGGAAAATTTTTTTTTGACAACTTTAACGAATTCACTATCTTCAAGGTGATGTAACGCTTGAAAATATATTTTGCTTGTTGGTTTCTCAAGCTAAAATATATTATGAGGACCCCAAAAAAAGGTATTTCATGAATATTTTCATTATGCTTGTTCCTTAAAAGCCCATGTTAAAGCCAAAAAGTCGAATAAAACGGAAAATTTTTTTTTGACTACTTTAACGAATTCACTATCTTCAAGGTGATGTAACGCTTGAAAATATATTTTGCTTGTTTTTTTCTCAAGCTGAAATATATTATGAGGACCCAAAATAAGGTATTTCATGAATATTTTCATTATGCTTGTTCCTTAAAAGCCCATGGTAAAGCCACAAAGTCGGGTAAAAAGGCAAATTTTTTTTGACAACTTTAACGAATTCACTATCTTCAAGGTGATGTAACGCTTGAAAATATATTTTGCTTGTTGTTTTCTCAAGCTGAAATATATTTTGAGGACCCCAAAAAAGGTATTTCATGGATATTTTCATTATGCTTGTTCCTTAAAAGCCCATGGTAAAGCCGAAAAGTCGAGTAAAAAAGAAAATTTTTTTTACGACTTTAACGAATTCACTATCTTCAAGGTGATGTAACGCTTGAAAATATATTTTGCTTGTTTGTTTCTAAAGCTAAAATAAATTATGAGGACCCCAAATAAGGTTTTTCATGAATATTTTCATTATGCTTGTTCCTTAAAAGCCCATGGTAAATCCACAAAGTCGGGTAAAAAGGAAAAAAATCTTTTGACAACTTTAACGAATTCACTATCTTCAAGGTGATGTAACGCTTGAAAAAATATTTTGCTTGTTGTTTTCTCAAGCTAAAATATATTATGAGGACCCAAAATAGGGTATTTCATGAATATTTTCATTATGCTTGTTCCTTAAAAGCCCATGGTAAAGCCACAAAGTCGGGTAAAACGGAAAAAAATCTTTTGACAACTTTCACGAATTCACTATCTTCAAGGTATGTAACGCTTGAAAATATATTTTGCTTGTTGGTTTCTCAAGCTAAAATATATTATGAGGACCCCAAATAAGGTATTTCATAAATATTTTCATAATGCTTGTTCCTTAAAAGCCCATGGTAAAGCCACAAAGTCGGGTAAAACGGAAAAAAAACTTTTGACAACTTTAACGAATTCACTTTCTTAAAGGTATGTAACGCTTGAAAATATATTTTGCTTGTTGGTTTCTAAAGCTAAAATATATAATGAGGACTCCCAAAAAGGTATTTCATGAATATTTTCACTATGCTTGTTCCTTAAAAAACCCATGGTAAAGCCAAAAAGTCGGGTAAAAAGGAAAAATTTTTTTTACAACTTTAACGAATTCACTATCTTCAAGGTGATGTAACGCTTGAAAATATATTTTGCTTGTTTGTTTCTTAAGCTTAAATATATTATGAGGACCCCAAATAAGGTATTTCATGAATATTTTCATTATGCTTGTTCCTGAAAAGCCCATGGTAAAGCCACAAAGTTGGGTAAAACGGAAAAAATTTTTTTGACAACTTTAACGAATTCACTATCTTCAAGGTATGTAACGCTTGAAAATATATTTTGCTTGTTGGTTTCTCAAGCTAAAATATATTATGAGGACCCCAAAAATGGTATTTCATGAATATTTTCATTATTCTTGTTCCTTAAAAGCCAATGGTAAAGCCACAAAGTCGGGTAAAAAGGAAAAAATTTTTGACAACTTTAACGAATTCACTATCTTCAAGGTGATGTAACGCTTGAAAATATATTTTGCTTGTTGGTTTCTCAAGCTAAAATGTATTATGAGGACCCCAAAAATGGTATTTCATGAATATTTTCATTATTCTTGTTCCTTAAAAGCCCATGGTAAAGCCACAAAGTCGGGTAAAAAGGAAAAAAATCTTTTGACAACTTTAACGAATTCACTTTCTTCAAGGTGATGTAACGCTTGAAAATATATTTTGCTTGTTGTTTTCTCAAGCTGAAATATATTTTGAGGACCCCAAAAAAGGTATTTCATGGATATTTTCATTATGCTTGTTCCTTAAAAGCCCATGGTAAAGCCAAAAAGTCGAATAAAACGGAAAAAAAACTTTTGACAACTTTAACGAATTCACTATCTTCAAGGTGATGTAACGCTTGAAAATATATTTTGCTTGTTGTTTTCTCAAGCTGAAATATATTTTGAGAACCCCAAAAAAGGTATTTCATGGATATTTTCATTATGCTTGTTCCTTAAAAGCCCATGGTAAAGCCGAAAAGTCGGGTAAAAAAGAAATTTTTTTTTGACAACTTTAACGAATTGACTATCTTCAAGGTGATGAAACAATTGAAAATATATTTTGCTTGTTGGTTTCTACAGCTAAAATATATTATGAGGACCCCAAAAAAGGTATTTCATGAATATTTTCATTATGCTTGTTCCTTAAAAGCCCATGGTAAAGCCGAAAAGTCGAGTAAAAAAGAAAATTTTTTTTACGACTTTAACGAATTCTTTATCTTCAAGGTGATGTAACGCTTGAAAATATATTTTGCTTGTTTGTTTCTAAAGCTAAAATAAATTATGAGGACCCCAAATAAGGTTTTTCATGAATATTTTCATTATGCTTGTTCCTTAAAAGCCCATGGTAAAGCCACAAAGTCGGGTAAAAAGGAAAAAAATCTTTTGACAACTTTAACGAATTCACTATCTTCAAGGTGATGTAACGCTTGAAAATATATTTTGCTTGTTGTTTTCTCAAGCTAAAATATATCATGAGGACCCAAAATAAGGTATTTCATGAATATTTTCATTATGCTTGTTCCTTAAAAGCCCATGGTAAAGCCAAAAAGTCGGGTAAAAAGGAAAATTTTTTTTACGACTTTAACGAATTCACTTTCTTCAAGGTGATGTAACGCTTGAAAATGTATTTTGCTTGTTGGTTTCTCAAGCTAAAATATATTATGAGAACCCCAAAAAAGGTATTTCATGAATATTTTCATAATGCTTGTTCCTTAAAAGCCCATGGTAAAGCCACAAAGTCGGGTAAAACGAAAAAAGAATCTTTTGACAACTTGAACGAATTCACTATCTTTAAGGTGATGTAACGCTTTAAAATATATTTTGCTTGTTGTTTTCTCAAGCTGAAATATATAATAAGGACCCCAAAAAAGGTATTTCATGAATATTTTCATTATGCTTGTTCCTTTAAAGCCCATGGTAAAGCCACAAAGTCGGGTAAAAAGGAAAATTTTTTTTTTACAACTTTAACGAATTCACTATCTTCAAGGTGATGTAACGCTTGAAAATATATTTTGCTTGTTGGTTTCTCAAGCTAAAATATATTATGAGGACCCCAAAAAAAGGTATTTCATGAATATTTTCATTATGCTTGTTCCTTAAAAGCCCATGTTAAAGCCAAAAAGTCGAATAAAACGGAAAATTTTTTTTTGACTACTTTAACGAATTCACTATCTTCAAGGTGATGTAACGCTTGAAAATATATTTTGCTTGTTTTTTTCTCAAGCTGAAATATATTATGAGGACCCAAAATAAGGTATTTCATGAATATTTTCATTATGCTTGTTCCTTAAAAGCCCATGGTAAAGCCACAAAGTCGGGTAAAAAGGCAAATTTTTTTTGACAACTTTAACGAATTCACTATCTTCAAGGTGATGTAACGCTTGAAAATATATTTTGCTTGTTGTTTTCTCAAGCTGAAATATATTTTGAGGACCCCAAAAAAGGTATTTCATGGATATTTTCATTATGCTTGTTCCTTAAAAGCCCATGGTAAAGCCGAAAAGTCGAGTAAAAAAGAAAATTTTTTTTACGACTTTAACGAATTCACTATCTTCAAGGTGATGTAACGCTTGAAAATATATTTTGCTTGTTTGTTTCTAAAGCTAAAATAAATTATGAGGACCCCAAATAAGGTTTTTCATGAATATTTTCATTATGCTTGTTCCTTAAAAGCCCATGGTAAATCCACAAAGTCGGGTAAAAAGGAAAAAAATCTTTTGACAACTTTAACGAATTCACTATCTTCAAGGTGATGTAACGCTTGAAAAAATATTTTGCTTGTTGTTTTCTCAAGCTAAAATATATTATGAGGACCCAAAATAGGGTATTTCATGAATATTTTCATTATGCTTGTTCCTTAAAAGCCCATGGTAAAGCCACAAAGTCGGGTAAAACGGAAAAAAATCTTTTGACAACTTTCACGAATTCACTATCTTCAAGGTATGTAACGCTTGAAAATATATTTTGCTTGTTGGTTTCTCAAGCTAAAATATATTATGAGGACCCCAAATAAGGTATTTCATAAATATTTTCATAATGCTTGTTCCTTAAAAGCCCATGGTAAAGCCACAAAGTCGGGTAAAACGGAAAAAAAACTTTTGACAACTTTAACGAATTCACTTTCTTAAAGGTATGTAACGCTTGAAAATATATTTTGCTTGTTGGTTTCTAAAGCTAAAATATATAATGAGGACTCCCAAAAAGGTATTTCATGAATATTTTCACTATGCTTGTTCCTTAAAAACCCATGGTAAAGCCAAAAAGTCGGGTAAAAAGGAAAATTTTTTTTTACAACTTTAACGAATTCACTATCTTCAAGGTGATGTAACGCTTGAAAATATATTTTGCTTGTTTGTTTCTTAAGCTTAAATATATTATGAGGACCCCAAATAAGGTATTTCATGAATATTTTCATTATGCTTGTTCCTGAAAAGCCCATGGTAAAGCCACAAAGTTGGGTAAAACGGAAAAAAATTTTTTGACAACTTTAACGAATTCACTATCTTCAAGGTATGTAACGCTTGAAAATATATTTTGCTTGTTGGTTTCTCAAGCTAAAATATATTATGAGGACCCCAAAAATGGTATTTCATGAATATTTTCATTATTCTTGTTCCTTAAAAGCCAATGGTAAAGCCACAAAGTCGGGTAAAAAGGAAAAATTTTTTGACAACTTTAACGAATTCACTATCTTCAAGGTGATGTAACGCTTGAAAATATATTTTGCTTGTTGGTTTCTCAAGCTAAAATGTATTATGAGGACCCCAAAAATGGTATTTCATGAATATTTTCATTATTCTTGTTCCTTAAAAGCCCATGGTAAAGCCACAAAGTCGGGTAAAAAGGAAAAAAATCTTTTGACAACTTTAACGAATTCACTTTCTTCAAGGTGATGTAACGCTTGAAAATATATTTTGCTTGTTGTTTTCTCAAGCTGAAATATATTTTGAGGACCCCAAAAAAGGTATTTCATGGATATTTTCATTATGCTTGTTCCTTAAAAGCCCATGGTAAAGCCAAAAAGTCGAATAAAACGGAAAAAAAACTTTTGACAACTTTAACGAATTCACTATCTTCAAGGTGATGTAACGCTTGAAAATATATTTTGCTTGTTGTTTTCTCAAGCTGAAATATATTTTGAGAACCCCAAAAAAGGTATTTCATGGATATTTTCATTATGCTTGTTCCTTAAAAGCCCATGGTAAAGCCGAAAAGTCGGGTAAAAAAGAAATTTTTTTTTGACAACTTTAACGAATTGACTATCTTCAAGGTGATGAAACAATTGAAAATATATTTTGCTTGTTGGTTTCTACAGCTAAAATATATTATGAGGACCCCAAAAAAGGTATTTCATGAATATTTTCATTATGCTTGTTCCTTAAAAGCCCATGGTAAAGCCGAAAAGTCGAGTAAAAAAGAAAATTTTTTTTACGACTTTAACGAATTCTTTATCTTCAAGGTGATGTAACGCTTGAAAATATATTTTGCTTGTTTGTTTCTAAAGCTAAAATAAATTATGAGGACCCCAAATAAGGTTTTTCATGAATATTTTCATTATGCTTGTTCCTTAAAAGCCCATGGTAAAGCCACAAAGTCGGGTAAAAAGGAAAAAAAATCTTTTGACAACTTTAACGAATTCACTATCTTCAAGGTGATGTAACGCTTGAAAATATATTTTGCTTGTTGTTTTCTCAAGCTAAAATATATCATGAGGACCCAAAATAAGGTATTTCATGAATATTTTCATTATGCTTGTTCCTTAAAAGCCCATGGTAAAGCCAAAAAGTCGGGTAAAAAGGAAAATTTTTTTTACGACTTTAACGAATTCACTTTCTTCAAGGTGATGTAACGCTTGAAAATGTATTTTGCTTGTTGGTTTCTCAAGCTAAAATATATTATGAGAACCCCAAAAAAGGTATTTCATGAATATTTTCATAATGCTTGTTCCTTAAAAGCCCATGGTAAAGCCACAAAGTCCGGTAAAACGAAAAAAGAATCTTTTGACAACTTGAACGAATTCACTATCTTTAAGGTGATGTAACGCTTTAAAATATATTTTGCTTGTTGTTTTCTCAAGCTGAAATATATAATAAGGACCCCAAAAAAGGTATTTCATGAATATTTTCATTATGCTTGTTCCTTTAAAGCCCATGGTAAAGCCACAAAGTCGGGTAAAAAGGAAAATTTTTTTTTGACAACTTTAACGAATTCACTATCTTCAAGGTGATGTAACGCTTGAAAATATATTTTGCTTGTTGGTTTCTCAAGCTAAAATATATTATGAGGACCCCAAAAAAAGGTATTTCATGAATATTTTCATTATGCTTGTTCCTTAAAAGCCCATGTTAAAGCCAAAAAGTCGAATAAAACGGAAAATTTTTTTTTGACTACTTTAACGAATTCACTATCTTCAAGGTGATGTAACGCTTGAAAATATATTTTGCTTGTTTTTTTCTCAAGCTGAAATATATTATGAGGACCCAAAATAAGGTATTTCATGAATATTTTCATTATGCTTGTTCCTTAAAAGCCCATGGTAAAGCCACAAAGTCGGGTAAAAAGGCAAATTTTTTTTGACAACTTTAACGAATTCACTATCTTCAAGGTGATGTAACGCTTGAAAATATATTTTGCTTGTTGTTTTCTCAAGCTGAAATATATTTTGAGGACCCCAAAAAAGGTATTTCATGGATATTTTCATTATGCTTGTTCCTTAAAAGCCCATGGTAAAGCCGAAAAGTCGAGTAAAAAAGAAAATTTTTTTTACGACTTTAACGAATTCACTATCTTCAAGGTGATGTAACGCTTGAAAATATATTTTGCTTGTTTGTTTCTAAAGCTAAAATAAATTATGAGGACCCCAAATAAGGTTTTTCATGAATATTTTCATTATGCTTGTTCCTTAAAAGCCCATGGTAAATCCACAAAGTCGGGTAAAAAGGAAAAAAATCTTTTGACAACTTTAACGAATTCACTATCTTCAAGGTGATGTAACGCTTGAAAAAATATTTTGCTTGTTGTTTTCTCAAGCTAAAATATATTATGAGGACCCAAAATAGGGTATTTCATGAATATTTTCATTATGCTTGTTCCTTAAAAGCCCATGGTAAAGCCACAAAGTCGGGTAAAACGGAAAAAAATCTTTTGACAACTTTCACGAATTCACTATCTTCAAGGTATGTAACGCTTGAAAATATATTTTGCTTGTTGGTTTCTCAAGCTAAAATATATTATGAGGACCCCAAATAAGGTATTTCATAAATATTTTCATAATGCTTGTTCCTTAAAAGCCCATGGTAAAGCCACAAAGTCGGGTAAAACGGAAAAAAAACTTTTGACAACTTTAACGAATTCACTTTCTTAAAGGTATGTAACGCTTGAAAATATATTTTGCTTGTTGGTTTCTAAAGCTAAAATATATAATGAGGACTCCCAAAAAGGTATTTCATGAATATTTTCACTATGCTTGTTCCTTAAAAACCCATGGTAAAGCCAAAAAGTCGGGTAAAAAGGAAAAATTTTTTTTACAACTTTAACGAATTCACTATCTTCAAGGTGATGTAACGCTTGAAAATATATTTTGCTTGTTTGTTTCTTAAGCTTAAATATATTATGAGGACCCCAAATAAGGTATTTCATGAATATTTTCATTATGCTTGTTCCTGAAAAGCCCATGGTAAAGCCACAAAGTTGGGTAAAACGGAAAAAAATTTTTTGACAACTTTAACGAATTCACTATCTTCAAGGTATGTAACGCTTGAAAATATATTTTGCTTGTTGGTTTCTCAAGCTAAAATATATTATGAGGACCCCAAAAATGGTATTTCATGAATATTTTCATTATTCTTGTTCCCTAAAAGCCAATGGTAAAGCCACAAAGTCGGGTAAAAAGGAAAAATTTTTTGACAACTTTAACGAATTCACTATCTTCAAGGTGATGTAACGCTTGAAAATATATTTTGCTTGTTGGTTTCTCAAGCTAAAATGTATTATGAGGACCCCAAAAATGGTATTTCATGAATATTTTCATTATTCTTGTTCCTTAAAAGCCCATGGTAA
This sequence comes from Daphnia galeata, assembly GCA_030770115.1. Taxonomy (NCBI): domain Eukaryota; kingdom Metazoa; phylum Arthropoda; class Branchiopoda; order Diplostraca; family Daphniidae; genus Daphnia; species Daphnia galeata. The sequence continues at coordinate 16,138,597 of CM061116.1, read as the reverse complement.
AGCCACAAAGTCGGGTAAAAAGGAAAAAAATCTTTTGACAACTTTAACGAATTCACTTTCTTCAAGGTGATGTAACGCTTGAAAATATATTTTGCTTGTTGTTTTCTCAAGCTGAAATATATTTTGAGGACCCCAAAAAAGGTATTTCATGGATATTTTCATTATGCTTGTTCCTTAAAAGCCCATGGTAAAGCCAAAAAGTCGAATAAAACGGAAAAAAAACTTTTGACAACTTTAACGAATTCACTATCTTCAAGGTGATGTAACGCTTGAAAATATATTTTGCTTGTTGTTTTCTCAAGCTGAAATATATTTTGAGAACCCCAAAAAAGGTATTTCATGGATATTTTCATTATGCTTGTTCCTTAAAAGCCCATGGTAAAGCCGAAAAGTCGGGTAAAAAAGAAATTTTTTTTTGACAACTTTAACGAATTGACTATCTTCAAGGTGATGAAACAATTGAAAATATATTTTGCTTGTTGGTTTCTACAGCTAAAATATATTATGAGGACCCCAAAAAAGGTATTTCATGAATATTTTCATTATGCTTGTTCCTTAAAAGCCCATGGTAAAGCCGAAAAGTCGAGTAAAAAAGAAAATTTTTTTTACGACTTTAACGAATTCTTTATCTTCAAGGTGATGTAACGCTTGAAAATATATTTTGCTTGTTTGTTTCTAAAGCTAAAATAAATTATGAGGACCCCAAATAAGGTTTTTCATGAATATTTTCATTATGCTTGTTCCTTAAAAGCCCATGGTAAAGCCACAAAGTCGGGTAAAAAGGAAAAAAATCTTTTGACAACTTTAACGAATTCACTATCTTCAAGGTGATGTAACGCTTGAAAATATATTTTGCTTGTTGTTTTCTCAAGCTAAAATATATCATGAGGACCCAAAATAAGGTATTTCATGAATATTTTCATTATGCTTGTTCCTTAAAAGCCCATGGTAAAGCCAAAAAGTCGGGTAAAAAGGAAAATTTTTTTTACGACTTTAACGAATTCACTTTCTTCAAGGTGATGTAACGCTTGAAAATGTATTTTGCTTGTTGGTTTCTCAAGCTAAAATATATTATGAGGACCCCAAAAAAGGTATTTCATGAATATTTTCATAATGCTTGTTCCTTAAAAGCCCATGGTAAAGCCACAAAGTCGGGTAAAACGAAAAAAGAATCTTTTGACAACTTGAACGAATTCACTATCTTTAAGGTGATGTAACGCTTGAAAATATATTTTGCTTGTTGTTTTCTCAAGCTGAAATATATAATAAGGACCCCAAAAAAGGTATTTCATGAATATTTTCATTATGCTTGTTCCTTTAAAGCCCATGGTAAAGCCACAAAGTCGGGTAAAAAGGAAAATTTTTTTTGACAACTTTAACGAATTCACTATCTTCAAGGTGATGTAACGCTTGAAAATATATTTTGCTTGTTGGTTTCTCAAGCTAAAATATATTATGAGGACCCCAAAAAAAGGTATTTCATGAATATTTTCATTATGCTTGTTCCTTAAAAGCCCATGTTAAAGCCAAAAAGTCGAATAAAACGGAAAATTTTTTTTTGACTACTTTAACGAATTCACTATCTTCAAGGTGATGTAACGCTTGAAAATATATTTTGCTTGTTTTTTTCTCAAGCTGAAATATATTATGAGGGCCCAAAATAAGGTATTTCATGAATATTTTCATTATGCTTGTTCCTTAAAAGCCCATGGTAAAGCCACAAAGTCGGGTAAAAAGGCAAATTTTTTTTTGACAACTTTAACGAATTCACTATCTTCAAGGTGATGTAACGCTTGAAAATATATTTTGCTTGTTTTTTTCTCAAGCTGAAATATATTTTGAGGACCCCAAAAAAGGTATTTCATGGATATTTTCATTATGCTTGTTCCTTAAAAGCCCATGGTAAAGCCGAAAAGTCGAGTAAAAAAGAAAATTTTTTTTACGACTTTAACGAATTCGCTATCTTCAAGGTGATGTAAGGCTTGAAAATATATTTTGCTTGTTTGTTTCTAAAGCTAAAATAAATTATGAGGACCCCAAATAAGGTTTTTCATGAATATTTTCATTATGCTTGTTCCTTAAAAGCCCATGGTAAAGCCACAAAGTCGGGTAAAAAGGAAAAAAATCTTTTGACAACTTTAACGAATTCACTATCTTCAAGGTGATGTAACGCTTGAAAAAATATTTTGCTTGTTGTTTTCTCAAGCTAAAATATATTATGAGGACCCAAAATAGGGTATTTCATGAATATTTTCATTATGCTTGTTCCTTAAAAGCCCATGGTAAAGCCACAAAGTCGGGTAAAACGGAAAAAAATCTTTTGACAACTTTAACGAATTCACTATCTTCAAGGTATGTAACGCTTGAAAATATATTTTGCTTGTTGGTTTCTCAAGCTAAAATATATTATGAGGACCCCAAATAAGGTATTTCATAAATATTTTCATAATGCTTGTTCCTTAAAAGCCCATGGTAAAGCCACAAAGTCGGGTAAAACGAAAAAAGAATCTTTTGACAACTTGAACGAATTCACTATCTTTAAGGTGATGTAACGCTTGAAAATATATTTTGCTTGTTGTTTTCTAAAGCTGAAATATATAATAAGGACCCCAAAAAAGGTATTTCATGAATATTTTCATTATGCTTGTTCCTTTAAAGCCCATGGTAAAGCCACAAAGTCGGGTAAAAAGGAAAAATTTTTTTTGACAACTTTAACGAATTCACTATCTTCAAGGTGATGTACAGCTTGAAAATATATTTTGCTTGTTGGTTTCTCAAGCTAAAATATATTATGAGGACCCCAAAAAAAGGTATTTCATGAATATTTTCATTATGCTTGTTCCTTAAAAGCCCATTTTAAAGCCAAAAAGTCGAATAAAACGGAAAATTTTTTTTCGACTACTTTAACGAATTCACTATCTTCAAGGTGATGTAACGCTTGAAAATATATTTTGCTTGTTTGTTTCTTAAGCTTAAATATATTATGAGGACCCCAAATAAGGTATTTCATGAATATTTTCATTATGCTTGTTCCTGAAAAGCCCATGGTAAAGCCACAAAGTCGGGTAAAACGGAAAAAAATCTTTTGACAACTTTAACGAATTCACTATCTTCAAGGTATGTAACGCTTGAAAATATATTTTGCTTGTTGGTTTCTCAAGCTAAAATATATTATGAGGACCCCAAAAATGGTATTTCATGAATATTTTCATTATTCTTGTTCCTTAAAAGCCAATGGTAAAGCCACAAAGTCGGGTAAAAAGGAAAAATTTTTTGACAACTTTAACGAATTCACTATCTTCAAGGTGATGTAACGCTTGAAAATATATTTTGCTTGTTGGTTTCTCAAGCTAAAATGTATTATGAGGACCCCAAAAATGGTATTTCATGAATATTTTCATTATTCTTGTTCCTTAAAAGCCCATGGTAAAGCCACAAAGTCGGGTAAAAAGGAAAAAAATCTTTTGACAACTTTAACGAATTCACTTTCTTCAAGGTGATGTAACGCTTGAAAATATATTTTGCTTGTTGTTTTCTCAAGCTGAAATATATTTTGAGGACCCCAAAAAAGGTATTTCATGGATATTTTCATTATGCTTGTTCCTTAAAAGCCCATGGTAAAGCCAAAAAGTCGAATAAAACGGAAAAAAAACTTTTGACAACTTTAACGAATTCACTATCTTCAAGGTGATGTAACGCTTGAAAATATATTTTGCTTGTTTTTTTCTCAAGCTGAAATATATTTTGAGAACCCCAAAAAAGGTATTTCATGGATATTTTCATTATGCTTGTTCCTTAAAAGCCCATGGTAAAGCCGAAAAGTCGGGTAAAAAAGAAATTTTTTTTTGACAACTTTAACGAATTGACTATCTTCAAGGTGATGTAACGCTTGAAAATATATTTTGCTTGTTGGTTTCTACAGCTAAAATATATTATGAGGACCCCAAAAAAGGTATTTCATGAATATTTTCATTATGCTTGTTCCTTAAAAGCCCATGGTAAAGCCGAAAAGTCGAGTAAAAAAGAAAATTTTTTTTACGACTTTAACGAATTCACTATCTTCAAGGTGATGTAACGCTTGAAAATATATTTTGCTTGTTTGTTTCTAAAGCTAAAATAAATTATGAGGACCCAAAATAAGGTTTTTCATGAATATTTTCATTATGCTTGTTCCTTAAAAGCCCATGGTAAAGCCACAAAGTCGGGTAAAAAGGAAAAAAATCTTTTGACAACTTTAACGAATTCACTATCTTCAAGGTGATGTAACGCTTGAAAAAATATTTTGCTTGTTGTTTTCTCAGGCTAAAATATATCATGAGGACCCAAAATAAGGTATTTCATGAATATTTTCATTATGCTTGTTCCTTAAAAGCCCATGGTAAAGCCAAAAAGTCGGGTAAAAAGGAAAATTTTTTTTACGACTTTAACGAATTCACTTTCTTCAAGGTGATGTAACGCTTGAAAATGTATTTTGCTTGTTGGTTTCTCAAGCTAAAATATATTATGAGGACCCCAAAAAAGGTATTTCATGAATATTTTCATAATGCTTGTTCCTTAAAAGCCCATGGTAAAGCCACAAAGTCGGGTAAAACGAAAAAAGAATCTTTTGACAACTTGAACGAATTCACTATCTTTAAGGTGATGTAACGCTTGAAAATATATTTTGCTTGTTGTTTTCTCAAGCTGAAATATATAATAAGGACCCCAAAAAAGGTATTTCATGAATATTTTCATTATGCTTGTTCCTTTAAAGCCCATGGTAAAGCCACAAAGTCGGGTAAAAAGGAAAATTTTTTTTTGACAACTTTAACGAATTCACTATCTTCAAGGTGATGTACAGCTTGAAAATATATTTTGCTTGTTGGTTTCTCAAGCTAAAATATATTATGAGGACCCCAAAAAAAGGTATTTCATGAATATTTTCATTATGCTTGTTCCTTAAAAGCCCATTTTAAAGCCAAAAAGTCGAATAAAACGGAAAATTTTTTTTCGACTACTTTAACGAATTCACTATCTTCAAGGTGATGTAACGCTTGAAAATATATTTTGCTTGTTTTTTTCTCAAGCTGAAATATATTATAAGGACCCAAAATAAGGTATTTCATGAATATTTTCATTATGCTTGTTCCTTAAAAGCCCATGGTAAAGCCACAAAGTCGAGTAAAAAGGCAAATTTTTTTTGACAACTTTAACGAATTCACTATCTTCAAGGTGATGTAACGCTTGAAAATATATTTTGCTTGTTGGTTTCTCAAGCTAAAATATATTATGAGGACCCCAAATAAGGTATTTCATAAATATTTTCATAATGCTTGTTCCTTAAAAGCCCATGGTAAAGCCACAAAGTCGGGTAAAAAGGAAAAAAACTTTTGACAACTTAAACGAATTCACTATCTTAAAGGTATGTAACGCTTGAAAATATATTTTGCTTGTTGGTTTCTTAAGCTAAAATATATAATGAGGACCCCCAAAAAGGTATTTCATGAATATTTTTACTATGCTTGTTTCTTAAAAACCCATGGTAAAGCCAAAAATTCGGGTAAAAAGGAAAATTTTTTTTGACAACTTTAACGAATTCACTATCTTCAAGGTATGTAACGCTTGAAAATGTATTTTGCTTGTTGGTTTCTCAAGCTAAAATATATTATGAGGACCCCAAAAAAGGTATTTCATGAATATTTTCATAATGCTTGTTCCTTAAAAGCCCATGGTAAAGCCACAAAGTCGGGTAAAACGAAAAAAGAATCTTTTGACAACTTGAACGAATTCACTATCTTTAAGGTGATGTAACGCTTGAAAATAGATTTTGCTTGTTGTTTTCTCAAGCTGAAATATATAATAAGGACCCCAAAAAAGGTATTTCATGAATATTTTCATTATGCTTGTTCCTTAAAAGCCCATGGTAAAGCCAAAAAGTCAAATAAAACGAAAAAAAAACTTTTGACAACTTTAACGAATTCACTATCTTCAAGGTGATGTAACGCTTGAAAATATATTTTGCTTGTTTTTTTCTCAAGCTGAAATATATTTTGAGGACCCCAAAAAAGGTATTTCATGGATATTTTCATTATGCTTGTTCCTTAAAAGCCCATGGTAAAGCCGAAAAGTTAGGTAAAAAAGAAATTTTTTTTTGACAACTTTAACGAATTGTTTATCTTCAAGGTGATGTAACGCTTGAAAATATATTTTGCTTGTTGGTTTCTACAGCTAAAATATATTATGAGGACCCCAAAAAAGGTATTTCATGAATATTTTCATTATGCTTGTTCCTTAAAAGCCCATGGTAAAGCCGAAAAGTCGAGTAAAAAAGAAAATTTTTTTTACGACTTTAACGAATTCACTATCTTCAAGGTGATGTAACGCTTGAAAATATATTTTGCTTGTTTGTTTCTAAAGCTAAAATAAATTATGAGGACCCCAAATAAGGTTTTTCATGAATATTTTCATTATGCTTGTTTCTTAAAAGCCCATGGTAAAGCCACAAAGTCGGGTAAAAAGGAAAAAAATCTTTTGACAACTTTAACGAATTCACTATCTTCAAGGTGATGTAACGCTTGAAAAAATATTTTGCTTGTTGTTTTCTCAAGCTAAAATATATTATGAGGACCCAAAATAGGGTATTTCATGAATATTTTCATTATGCTTGTTCCTTAAAAGCCCATGGTAAAGCCACAAAGTCGGGTAAAACGGAAAAAAATCTTTTGACAACTTTAACGAATTCACTATCTTCAAGGTATGTAACGCTTGAAAATATATTTTGCTTGTTGGTTTCTCAAGCTAAAATATATTATGAGGACCCCAAATAAGGTATTTCATAAATATTTTCATAACGCTTGTTCCTTAAAAGCCCATGGTAAAGCCACAAAGTCGGGTAAAACGGAAAAAAAACTTTTGACAACTTTAACGAATTCACTATCTTAAAGGTATGTAACGCTTGAAAATATATTTTGCTTGTTGGTTTCTCAAGCTAAAATTTATTATGAGGACCCAAAATAAGGTATTTCATGAATATTTTCATTATGCCTGTTCCTTAAAAGCCCATGGTAAAGCCAAAAAGTCGGGTAAAAAGGAAATTTTTTTTTACGACTTTAACGAATTCACTTTTTTTCAAGGTGATGTAACGCTTGAAAATATATTTTGCTTGTTGGTTTCTCAAGCTAAAATATATTATGAGGACCCCAAAAAAGGTATTTCATGAATATTTTCATAATGCTTCTTCCTTAAAAGCCCATGGTAAAGCCACAAAGTCGGGTAAAACGAAAAAAGAATCTTTTGACAACTTGAACGAATTCACTATCTTTAAGGTGATGTAACGCTTGAAAATATATTTTGCTTGTTGTTTTCTCAAGATGAAATATATAATAAGGACCCCAAAAAAGATATTTCATGAATATTTTCATTATTCTTGTTCCTTTAAAGCCCATGGTAAAGCCACAAAGTCGGGTAAAAAGGAAAAATTTTTTTTGACAACTTTAACGAATTCACTATCTTCAAGGTGATGTAACGCTTGAAAATATATTTTGCTTGCTGTTTTCTCAAGCTAAAATAAATTATGAGGACCCAAAATAAGGTATTTCATGAATATTTTCATTATGCTTGTTCCTTAAAAGCCCATGGTAAAGCCGAAAAGTCGGGTAAAAAAGAAATTTTTTTTTGACAACTTTAACGAATTGACTATCTTCAAGGTGATGTAACGCTTGAAAATATATTTGCTTGTTGGTTTCTACAGCTAAAATATATTATGAGGACTTAAAAAAAGGTATTTCATGAATATTTTCATTATGCTTGTTCCTTAAAAGCCCATGGTAAAGCCGAAAAGTCGAGTAAAAAAGAAAATTTTTTTTACGACTTTAACGAATTTACTATCTTCAAGGTGATGTAACGCTTGAAAATATATTTTGCTTGTTTGTTTCTAAAGCTAAAATAAATTATGAGGACCCCAAATAAGGTTTTTCATGAATATTTTCATTATTCTTGTTCCTTAAAAGCCCATGGTAAAGCCACAAAGTCGGATAAAAAGGAAAAAAATCTTTTGACAACTTGAACGAATTCACTATCTTCAAGGTGATGTAACGCTTGAAAAAATATTTTACTTGTTGTTTTCTCAAGCTAAAATAAATTATGAGGACCCAAAATAAGGTATTTCATGAATATTTTCATTATGCTTGTTCCTTAAAAGCCCATGGTAAAGCCAAAAAGTCGGGTAAAAAGGAAAATTTTTTTTACGACTTTAACGAATTCACTTTCTTCAAGGTGATGTAACGCTTGAAAATGTATTTTGCTTGTTGGTTTCTCAAGCTAAAATATATTATGAGGACCCCAAAAAAGGTATTTCATGAATATTTTCATAATGCTTGTTCCTTAAAAGCCCATGGTAAAGCCACAAAGTCGGGTAAAACGAAAAAAGAATCTTTTGACAACTTGAACGAATTCACTATCTTTAAGGTGATGGAACGCTTGAAAATATATTTTGCTTGTTGTTTTCTCAAGCTGAAATATATAATAAGGACCCCAAAAAAGGTATTTCATGAATATTTTCATTATGCTTGTTCCTTTAAAGCCCATGGTAAAGCCACAAAGTCGGGTAAAAAGGAAAAATTTTTTCTGACAACTTTAACGAATTCACTATCTTTAAGGTGATGTAACGCTTGAAAATATATTTTGCTTGTTGGTTTCTCAAGCTAAAATATATTATGAGGACCCCAAAAAAAGGTATTTCATGAATATTTTCATTATGCTTGTTCCTTAAAAGCCCATGGTAAAGCCAAAAGGTCGAATAAAACGGAAAATTTTTTTTGACAACTTTAACGAATTCACTATCTTCAAGGTGATGTAACGCTTGAAAATATATTTTGCTTGTTGTTTTCTCAAGCTGAAATATATTATGAGGACCCAAAATAAGGTATTTCATGAATATTTTCATTATGCTTGTTCCTTTAAAGCCCATGGTAGAGCCACAAAGTCGGGTAAAAAGGCAAATTTTTTTTGACAACTTTAACGAATTTACTATCTTCAAGGTGATGTAACGCTTGAAAATATATTTTGCTTGTTGGTTTCTCAAGCTAAAATATATTATGAGGACCCCAAATAAGGTATTTCATAAATATTTTCATAATGCTTGTTCCTTAAAAGCCCATGGTAAAGCCACAAAGTCGGGTAAAACGGAAAAAAAACCTTTTGACAACTTTAACGAATTCACTATCTTAAAGGTATGTAACGCTTGAAAATATATTTTGCTTGTTGGTTTCTAAAGCTAAAATATCTAATGAGGACCCCCAAAAAGGGATTTCATGAATATTTTCACTATGCTTGTTCCTTAAAAACCCATGGTAAAGCCAAAAAGTCGGGTAAAAAGGAAAAATTTTGTTTGACAACTTTAACGAATTCACTATCTTCAAGGTGATGTAACGCTTGAAAATATATTTTGCTTGTTTGTTTCTTAAGCTAAAATATATTATGAGGACCCAAAATAAGGTATTTCATGAATATTTTCATTATGCTTGTTCCTGAAAAGCCCATGGTAAAGCCACAAAGTCGGGTAAAACGGAAAAAAATCTTTTGACAACTTTTACGAATTCACTATCTTCAAGGTATGAAACGCTTGAAAATATATTTTGCTTGTTGGTTTCTCAAGCTAAAATATATTATGAGGACCCCAAAAATGGTATTTCATGAATATTTTCATTATTCTTGTTCCTTAAAAGCCAATGGTAAAGCCACAAAGTCGGGTAAAAAGGAAAAAATTTTTGACAACTTTAACGAATTCACTATCTTCAAGGTGATGTAACGCTTGAAAATATATTTTGCTTTTTGGTTTCTCAAGCTAAAATATATTATGAGGACCCCAAAAATGGTATTTCATGAATATTTTTATTATTCTTGTTCCTTAAAAGCCCATGGTAAAGCCACAAAGTCGGGTAAAAAGGAAAAAATCTTTTGACAACTTTAACGAATTCACTTTCTTCAAGGTGATGTAACGCTTGAAAATATATTTTGCTTGTTGTTTTCTCAAGCTGAAATGTATTTTGAGAACCCCAAAAAAGGTATTTCATGGATATTTTCATTATGCTTGTTCCTTGAAAGCCCATGGTAAAGCCAAAAAGTTGAATAAAACGAAAAAAAAACTTTTGACAACTTTAACGAATTGACTATCTTCAAGGTGATGAAACGCTTGAAAATATATTTTGCTTGTTGGTTTCTCAAGCTAAAATATATTATGAGGACCCCAAAAAAAGGTATTTCATGAATATTTTCATTATGCTTGTTCCTTAAAAGCCCATGGTAAAGCCAAAAAGTCGAATAAAACGGAAATTTTTTTTTGACAACTTTAACGAATTCACTATCTTCAAGGTGATGTAACGCTTGAAAATATATTTTGCTTGTTGGTTTCTCAAGCTAAAATATATTATGAGGACCCCAAAAAAGGTATTTCATGAATATTTTCATAATGCTTGTTCCTTAAAAGCCCATGGTAAAGTCACAAAGTCGGGTAAAACGAAAAAAGAATCTTTTGACAACTTGAACGAATTCACTATCTTTAAGGTGATGTAACGCTTGAAAATATATTTTGCTTGTTGGTTTCTCAAGCTAAAATATATTATGAGGACCCCAAAAATGGTATTTCATGAATATTTTCATTATTCTTGTTCCTTAAAAGCCAATGGTAAAGCCACAAAGTCGGGTAAAAAGGAAAAAATTTTTGACAACTTTAACGAATTCACTATCTTCAAGGTGATGTAATGCTTGAAAATATATTTTGCTTTTTGGTTTCTCAAGCTAAAATATATTATGAGGACCCCAAAAATGGTATTTCATGAATATTTTCATTATTCTTGTTCCTTAAAAGCCCATGGTAAAGCCACAAAGTCGGGTAAAAAGGAAAAAAATCTTTTGACAACTTTAACGAATTCACTTTCTTCAAGGTGATGTAACGCTTGAAAATATATTTTGCTTGTTGTTTTCTCAAGCTGAAATGTATTTTGAGAACCCCAAAAAAGGTATTTCATGGATATTTTCATTATGCTTGTTCCTTGAAAGCCCATGGTAAAGCCAAAAAGTTGAATAAAACGAAAAAAAAACTTTTGACAACTTTAACGAATTGACTATCTTCAAGGTGATGAAACGCTTGAAAATATATTTTGCTTGTTGGTTTCTCAAGCTAAAATATATTATGAGGACCCCAAAAAAAGGTATTTCATGAATATTTTCATTATGCTTGTTCCTTAAAAGCCCATGGTAAAGCCAAAAAGTCGAATAAAACGGAAATTTTTTTTTTGACAACTTTAACGAATTCACTATCTTCAAGGTGATGTAACGCTTGAAAATATATTTTGCTTGTTGGTTTCTCAAGCTAAAATATATTATGAGGACCCCAAAAAAGGTATTTCATGAATATTTTCATAATGCTTGTTCCTTAAAAGCCCATGGTAAAGTCACAAAGTCGGGTAAAACGAAAAAAGAATCTTTTGACAACTTGAACGAATTCACTATCTTTAAGGTGATGTAACGCTTGAAAATATATTTTGCTTGTTGTTTTCTCAAGCTGAAATATATAATAAGGACCCCAAAAAAGGTATTTCATGAATATTTTCATTATGCTTGTTCCTTTAAAGCCCATGGTAAAGCCAAAAAGTCGGGTAAAAAGGAAAAAGTTTTTTGACAACTTTAACGAATTCACTATCTTCAAGGTATGTAACGCTTGAAAATATATTTTGCTTGATTGTTTCTCAAGCTAAAATATATTATGAGGACCCCAAAAATGGTATTTCATGAATATTTTCATTATTCTTGTTCCTTAAAAGCCAATGGTAAAGCCACAAAGTCGGGTAAAAAGGAAAAATTTTTTGACAACTTTAACGAATTCACTATCTTCAAGGTGATGTAACGCTTGAAAATATATTTTGCTTGTTGGTTTCTCAAGCTAAAATATATTATGAGGACCCCAAAAATGGTATTTCATGAATATTTTCATTATGCTTGTTCCTCAAAAGCCCATGGTAAAGCCAAAAAGTCGAATAAAACGGAAAAAAAACTTTTGACAACTTTAACGAATTCACTATCTTCAAGGTGATGTAACGCTTGAAAATATATTTTGCTTGTTGTTTTCTCAAGCTGAAATATATTTTGAGATACCCAAAAAAGGTATTTCATGGATATTTTCATTATGCTTGTTCCTTAAAAGCCCATGGTAAAGCCGAAAAGTCGGGTAAAAAAGACATTTTTTTTTGACAACTTTAACGAATTGACTATCTTCAAGGTGATGTAACGCTTGAAAATATATTTTGCTTGTTGGTTTCTACATTTAAAATATATTATGAGGACCCCAAAAAAGGTATTTCATGAATATTTTCATTATGCTTGTTCCTTTAAAGCCCATGGTAAAGCCGAAAAGTCGAGTAAAAAAGAAAATTTTTTTTACGACTTTAACGAATTCACTATCTTCAAGGTGATGTAACGCTTGAAAATATATTTTGCTTGTTGTTTTCTCAAGCTGAAATATATTTTGAGATACCCAAAAAAGGTATTTCATGGATATTTTCATTATGCTTGTTCCTTAAAAGCCCATGGTAAAGCCAAAAAGTCGAATAAAACGGAAAATTTTTTTTTACAACTTTAACGAATTCACTATCTTCAAGGTGATGTAACGCTTGAAAATATATTTTGCTTGATGTTTTCTCAAGCTAAAATAAATTATGAGGACCCAAAATAAGGTATTTCATGAATATTTTCATTATGCTTGTTCCTTAAAAGCCCATGGTAAAGCCAAAAAGTCGGGAAAAAAGGAAAATTTTTTTTTACGACTTTAACGAATTCACTTTCTTCAAGTGATGTAACGCTTGAAAAATATTTTGCTTGTTGTTTTCTCAAGCTAAAATATATTATGAGGACCCAAAATAAGGTATTTCATGAATATTTTCATTATGCAAGTCGAATTAAGTCGAATAAAACGGAAAAAAAACTTTTGACAACTTTAACGAATTCACTATCTTCAAGGTGATGTAACGCTTGAAAATATATTTTGCTTGTTGTTTTCTCAAGCTGAAATATATTTTGAGAACCCCAGAAAAGGTATTTCATGGATATTTTCATTATGCTTGTTCCTTAAAAGCCCATGGTAAAGCCGAAAAGTCGGGTAAAAAAGAAATTTTTTTTTGACAACTTTAACGAATTGACTATCTTCAAGGTGATGTAACGCTTGAAAATATATTTTGCTTGTTGGTTTCTACAGCTAAAATATATTATGAGGACCCAAAAAAAGGTATTTCATGAATATTTTCATAATGCTTGTTCCTTAAAAGCCCATGGTAAAGCCACAAAGTCGGGTAAAACGAAAAAAGAATCTTTTGACAACTTGAACGAATTCACTATCTTTAAGGTGATGTAACGCTTGAAAATATATTTTGCTTGTTGTTTTCTCAAGCTGAAATATATAATAAGGACCCCAAAAAAGGTATTTCATGAATATTTTCATAATGCTTGTTCCTTAAAAGCCCATGGTAAAGCCACAAAGTCGGGTAAAAAGGAAAAATTTTTTTTGACAACTTTAACGAATTCACTATCTTCAAGGTGATGTAACGCTTGAAAATATATTTTGCTTGTTGGTTTCTCAAGCTAAAATATATTATGAGGACCCCAAAAAAAGGTATTTCATGAATATTTTCATTATGCTTGTTCCTTAAAAGCCCATGGTAAAGCCAAAAAGTCGAATAAAACGGAAATTTTTTTTTGACAACTTTAACGAATTCACTATCTTCAAGGTGATGTAACGCTTGAAAATATATTTTGCTTGTTGTTTTCTCAAGCTGAAATATATTATGAGGACCCAAAATAAGGTATTTCATGAATATTTTCATTATGCTTGTTTCTTAAAAGCCCATGGTAAAGCCACAAAGTCGGGTAAAAAGGAAAAATTTTTTGACAACTTTAACGAATTCACTATCTTCAAGGTGATGTTACGCTTGAAAATATATTTTGCTTGTTGGTTTCTCAAGCTAAAATATATTATGAGGACCCCAAAAATGGTATTTCATGAATATTTTCATTATTCTTGTTCTTTAAAAGCCCATGGTAAAGCCACAAAGTCGGGTAAAAAGGAAAAAAATCTTTTGACAACTTTAACGAATTCACTTTCTTCAAGGTGATGTAACGCTTGAAAAAATATTTTACTTGTTGTTTTCTCAAGCTGAGATATATTTTGAGGACCCCAAAAAAGGTATTTCATGGATATTTTCATTATGCTTGTTCCTTAAAAGCCCATGGTAAAGCCAAAAAGTCGAATAAAACGGAAAAAAAACTTTTGACAACTTTAACGAATTCACTATCTTCAAGGTGATGTAACGCTTAAAAATATATTTTGCTTGATGTTTTCTCAAGCTGAAATATATTTTGAGAACCCCAAAAAAGGTATTTCATGGATATTTTCATTATGCTTGTTCCTTAAAAGCCCATGGTAAAGCCGAAAAGTCGGGTAAAAAAGAAATTTTTTTTTACAACTTTAACGAATTCACTATCTTCAAGGTGATGTAACGCTTGAAAATATATTTTGCTTGTTTGTTTCTTAAGCTAAAATATATTATGAGGACCCCAGATAAGGTATTTCATGAATATTTTCATTATGCTTGTTCCTTAAAAGCCCATGGTAAAGCCACAAAGTCGGGTAAAACGGAAAAAAATCTTTTGACAACTTTAACGAATTCACTTTCTTCAAGGTGATGTAACGCTTGAAAATATATTTTGCTTGTTGTTTTCTCAAGCTGAAATATATTTTGAGGACCCCCAAAAAGGTATTTCATGGATATTTTCATTATGCTTGTTCCTTAAAAGCCCATGGTAAAGCCAAAAAGTCGAATAAAACGGAAAATTTTTTTTTTACAACTTTAACGAATTCACTATCTTCAAGGTGATGTAACGCTTGAAAATATATTTTGCTTGTTGTTTTCTCAAGCTGAAATATATTATAAGGACCCAAAATAAGGTATTTCATGAATATTTTCATTATGCTTGTTCCTTAAAAGCCCATGGTAAAGCCACAAAGTAGGGTAAAAAGGCAAATTTTTTTGACAACTTTAAAGAATTCACTATCTTCAAGGTGATGTAATGCTTGAAAATATATTTTGCTTGTTGGTTTCTCAAGCTAAAATATATTATGAGGACCCCAAATAAGGTATTTCATAAATATTTTCATAATGCTTGTTCCTTAAAAGCCCATGGTAAAGCCACAAAGTCGGGTAAAACGGAAAAAAAACTTTTGACAACTTTAACGAATTCACTATCTTCAAGGTAAGTAACGCTTGAAAATATATTTTGCTTGTTGGTTTCTAAAGCTAAAATATATAATGAGGACCCCCAAAAAGGTATTTCATGAATATTTTCACTATGCTTGTTCCTTAAAAACCCATGGTAAAGCCAAAAAGTCGGGTAAAAAGGAAAATTTTTTTTTGACAACTTTAACGAAATCACTATCTTCAAGGTGATGTAACGCTTGAAAATATATTTTGCTTGTTTGTTTCTTAAGCTAAAATATATTATGAGGACCCCAAATAAGGTATTTTATGAATATTTTCATTATGCTTGTTCCTGAAAAGTTCATGGTAAAGCCACAAAGTCGGGTAAAACGGAAAAAAATCTTTTGACAACTTTAACGAATTCACTTTCTTCAAGGTGATGTAACGCTTGAAAATATATTTTGCTTGTTGTTTTCTCAAGCTGAAATATATTTTGAGGACCCCCAAAAAGGTATTTCATGGATATTTTCATTATGCTTGTTCCTTAAAAGCCCATGGTAAAGCCAAAAAGTCGAATAAAACGGAAAATTTTTTTTTACAACTTTAACGAATTCACTATCTTCAAGGTGATGTAACGCTTGAAAATATATTTTGCTTGTTGTTTTCTCAAGCTGAAATATATTATAAGGACCCAAAATAAGGTATTTCATGAATATTTTCATTATGCTTGTTCCTTAAAAGCCCATGGTAAAGCCACAAAGTAGGGTAAAAAGGCAAATTTTTTTGACAACTTTAAAGAATTCACTATCTTCAAGGTGATGTAATGCTTGAAAATATATTTTGCTTGTTGGTTTCTCAAGCTAAAATATATTATGAGGACCCCAAATAAGGTATTTTATGAATATTTTCATTATGCTTGTTCCTGAAAAGTTCATGGTAAAGCCACAAAGTCGGGTAAAACGGAAAAAAATCTTTTCACAACTTTAACGAATTCACTATCTTCAAGGTAAGTAACGCTTGAAAATATATTTTGCTTGTTGGTTTCTCAAGCTAAAATATATTATGAGGACCCCAAAAATGGTATTTCATGAATATTTTCATTATTCTTGTTCCTTAAAAGCCAATGGTAAAGCCACAAAGTCGGGTAAAAAGGAAAATTTTTTTGACAACTTTAACGAATTCACTATCTTCAAGGTGATGTTACGCTTGAAAATATATTTTGCTTGTTGGTTTCTCAAGCTAAAATATATTATGAGGACCCCAAAAATGGTATTTCATGAATATTTTCATTATTCTTGTTCTTTAAAAGCCCATGGTAAAGCCACAAAGTCGGGTAAAAAGGAAAAAAATCTTTTGACAACTTTAACGAATTCACTTTCTTCAAGGTGATGTAACGCTTGAAAATATATTTTGCTTGTTGTTTTCTCAAGCTGAGATATATTTTGAGGACCCCAAAAAAGGTATTTCATGGATATTTTCATTATGCTTCTTCTTTAAAAGCCCATGGTAAAGCCAAAAAGACGAATAAAACGGAAAAAAACTTTTGACAACTTTAACGAATTCACTATCTTCAAGGTGATGTAACGCTTAAAAATATATTTTGCTTGTTGTTTTCTCAAGCTGAAATATATTTTGAGAACTTCAAAAAAGGTATTTCATGGATATTTTCATTATGCTTGTTCCTTAAAAGCCCATGGTAAAGCCGAAAAGTCGGGTAAAAAAGAAATTTTTTTTTACAACTTTAACGAATTCACTATCTTCAAGGTGATGTAACGCTTGAAAATATATTTTGCTTGTTTGTTTCTAAAGCTAAAATAAATTATGAGGACCCCAAATAAGGTTTTTCATGAATATTTTCATTATGCTTGTTCTTTAAAAGCCCATGGTAAAGCCACAAAGTCGGGTAAAAAGGAAAAAATATTTTGACAACTTTAACGAATTCACTATCTTCAAGGTGATGTAACGCTTGAAAAAAATATTTTGCTTGTTGTTTTCTCAAGCTAAAATATATAATAAGGACCCCAAAAAAGGTATTTCATGAATATTTTCATTATGCTTGTTCCTTTAAAGCCCATGGTAAAGCCAAAAAGTCGGGTAAAAAGGAAAATTTTTTTTTGACAACTTTAACGAATTCACTATCTTCAAGGTGATGTAACGCTTGAAAATATATTTTGCTTGTTTGTTTCTTAAGCTAAAATATATTATGAGGACCCCAAATAAGGTATTTTATGAATATTTTCATTATGCTTGTTCCTGAAAAGCCCATGGTAAAGCCACAAAGTCGGGTAAAACGGAAAAAAATCTTTTGACAACTTTAACGAATTCACTATCTTCAAGGTAAGTAACGCTTGAAAATATATTTTGCTTGTTGGTTTCTCAAGCTAAAATATATTATGAGGACCCCAAAAATGGTATTTCATGAATATTTTTATTATTCTTGTTCCTTAAAAGCCAATGGTAAAGCCACAAAGTCGGGTAAAAAGGAAAAATTTTTTGACAACTTTAACGAATTCACTATCTTCAAGGTGATGTTACGCTTGAAAATATATTTTGCTTGTTGGTTTCTCAAGCTAAAATATATTATGAGGACCCCAAAAATGGTATTTCATGAATATTTTCATTATTCTTGTTCCTTAAAAGCCCATGGTAAAGCCACAAAGTCGGGTAAAAAGGAAAAAAATCTTTTGACAACTTTAACGAATTCACTTTCTTCAAGGTGATGTAACGCTTGAAAATATATTTTGCTTGTTGTTTTCTCAAGCTGAGATATATTTTGAGGACCCCAAAAAAGGTATTTCATGGATATTTTCATTATGCTGGTTCCTTAAAAGCCCATGGTAAAGCCAAAAAGTCGAATAAAACGGAAAAAAAACTTTTGACAACTTTAACGAATTCACTATCTTCAAGGTGATGTAACGCTTAAAAATATATTTTGCTTGTTGTTTTCTCAAGCTGAAATATATTTTGAGAACCCCAAAAAAGGTATTTCATGGATATTTTCATTATGCTTGTTCCTTAAAAGCCCATGGTAAAGCCGAAAAGTCGGGTAAAAAAGAAATTTTTTTTTACAACTTTAACGAATTCACTATCTTCAAGGTGATGTAACGCTTGAAAATATATTTTGCTTGTTTGTTTCTAAAGCTAAAATAAATTATGAGGACCCCAAATAAGGTTTTTCATGAATATTTTCATTATGCTTGTTCTTTAAAAGCCCATGGTAAAGCCACAAAGTCGGGTAAAAAGGAAAAAATATTTTGACAACTTTAACGAATTCACTATCTTCAAGGTGATGTAACGCTTGAAAAAATATTTTGCTTGTTGTTTTCTCAAGCTAAAATATATAATAAGGACCCCAAAAAAGGTATTTCATGAATATTTTCATAATGCTTGTTCCTTTAAAGCCCATGGTAAAGCCAAAAAGTCGGGTAAAAAGGAAAATTTTTTTTTGACAACTTTAACGAATTCACTATCTTCAAGGTGATGTAACGCTTGAAAATATATTTTGCTTGTTTGTTTCTTAAGCTAAAATATATTATGAGGACCCCAAATAAGGTATTTCATGAATATTTTCACACATGCTTAAAATCTCAATTTTCTTTCTCAGGTATCCTTTTGAACTCAATTAATCAAGGTTTGATTTTACATATAGTTTGTACTATTCAGGAGTAACCAATGCTTCAGAATACAGAGTACAGCTATTAAATTACCCACAAAACGCATTTGGAAACTTCTTGGATCCTACATACATGTCAAATAATTAAAAATACTGGTCCTAAGGCATGCAAGGGGACCCAAGTAAGCCGCTGAAACAAAAAAATCGGATTATACCACAGCCATCGGACAAATACGTGGTATAACACATGCTTAAAATCTCAATTTTCTTTCTCAGGTATCCTTTGGAACTCAATTAATCAAGGTTTGATTTTACATATAGTTTGTACTATTCAGGAGTAACCAATGCTTCAGAATATAGAGTACAGCTATTAAATTACCCACAAAACGCATTTGGAAACTTCTGGGATCCTACATACATGTCAAATAATTAAAAATACTGGTCCTGAGGCATGCAAGGGGACCCAAGTAAACCACCGAAACCAAAAAAAATCGGATTATACCACAGCCATTGGACAAATACGTGGTATAACACATGCTTAAAATCTCAATTTTCTTTCTCAGGTATCCTTTTGAACTCAATTAATCAAGGTTTGATTTTACATATAGTTTGTACTATTCAGGTGTAACCAATGCTTCAGAATACAGAGTACAGCTATTAAATTACCCACAAAATGCATTTGGAAACTTCTGGGATCCTACATACATGTCAAATAATTAAAAATACTGGTCCTGAGGCATGCAAGGGGACCCAAGTAAACCACTGAAACAAAAAAAACGGATTATACCACAGCCATTGGACAAATACGTGGTATAATACATGCTTAAAATCTCCATTTTCTTTCTCAGGTATCCTTTGGAACTCAATTAATCAAGGTTTGATTTTACATATAGTTTGTACTATTCAGGTGTAACCAATGCTTCAGAATATAGAGTACAGCTATTAAGTTACCCACAAAACGCATTTGGAAACTTCTGGGATCCTACATTCATGTCAAATAATTAAAAATACTGGTCCTGAGGCATGCAAGGGGACCCAAGTAAACCACCGAAACAAAAAAATCGGATTATACCACAGCCATTGGACAAATACGTGGTATAACACATGCTTAAAATCTCAATTTTCTTTCTCAGGTATCCTTTTGAACTCAATTAATCAAGGTTTGATTTTACATATAGTTTGTACTATTCAGGTGTAACCAATGCTTCAGAATACAGAGTACAGCTATTAAATTACCCACAAAATGCATTTGGAAACTTCTGGGATCCTACATACATGTCAAATAATTAAAAATACTGGTCCTAAGCCATGCAAGGGGACCCAAGTAAGCCACTGAAACAAAAAAATCGGATTATACCACAGCCATCGGACAAATACGTGGTATAACACATGCTTAAAATCTCAATTTTCTTTCTCAGGTATCCTTTGGAACTCAATTAATCAAGGTTTGATTTTACATATAGTTGTACTATTCAGGTGTAACCAATGCTTCAGAATATAGAGTACAGCTATTAAATTACCCACAAAACGCATTTGGAAACTTCTGGGATCCTACATACATGTCAAATAATTAAAAATACTGGTCCTGAGGCATGCAAGGGGACCCAAGTAAACCACCGAAACAAACAAATCGGATTATACCACAGCCATTGGACAAATACGTGGTATAACACATGCTTAAAATCTCAATTTTCTTTCTCAGGTATCCTTTTGAACTCAATTAATCAAGGTTTGATTTTACATATAGTTTGTACTATTCAGGAGTAACCAATGCTTCAGAATACAGACTATTAAATTACCCACAAAACGCATTTGAAAACTTCTGGGATCCTACATACATGTCAAATAATTACAAATACTGGTCCTAAGGCATGCAAGGGGACCCAAGTAAGCCACTGAAACAAAAAAATCGGATTATACCACAGCCATTGGACAAATACGTGGTATAACACATGCTCTAAATCTCAATTTTCTTTCTCAGGTATCCTTTTGAACTCAATTAATCAAGGTTTGATTTTACATATAGTTTGTACTATTCAGGAGTAACCAATGCTTCATAATACAGAGTACAGCTATTAAATTACCCACAAAACGCATTGGAAAACTTCTGGGATCCTACATACATGTCCAATAATTAAAAATACTGGTCCTAAGGCATGCAAGGGGACCCAAGTAAGCCACTGAAACAAAAAAATCGGATTATACCACAGCCATTGGACAAATACATGGTATAACACATGCTTAAAATCTCAATTTTCTTTCTCAGGTATCCTTTTGAACTCAATTAATCAAGGTTTGATTTTACATATAGTTTGTACTATTCAGGAGTAACCAATGCTTCAGAATACAGAGTACAGCTATTAAATTACCCACAAAACGCATTTGGAAACTTCTTGGATCCTACATACATGTCAAATAATTAAAAATACTGGTCCTAAGGCATGCAAGGGGACCAAAGTAAGCCACTGAAACAAAAAAATCGGATTATACCACAGCCATCGGACAAATACGTGGTATAACACATGCTTAAAATCTCAATTTTCTTTCTCAGGTATCCTTTGGAACTCAATTAATCAAGGTTTGATTTTACATATAGTTTGTACTATTCAGGTGTAACCAATGCTTCAGAATATAGAGTACAGCTATTAAATTACCCACAAAACGCATTTGGAAACTTCTGGGATCCTACATACATGTCAAATAATTAAAAATACTGGTCCTGAGGCATGCAAGGGGACCCAAGTAAACCACCGAAACCAAAAAAATCGGATTATACCACAGCCATTGGACAAATACGTGGTATAACACATGCTTAAAATCTCAATTTTCTTTCTCAGGTATCCTTTTGAACTCAATTAATCAAGGTTTGATTTTACATATAGTTTGTACTATTCAGGTGTAACCAATGCTTCAGAATACAGAGTACAGCTATTAAATTACCCACAAAATGCATTTGGAAACTTCTGGGATCCTACATACATGTCAAATAATTAAAAATACTGGTCCTGAGGCATGCAAGGGGACCCAAGTAAACCACTGAAACAAAAAAATCGGATTATACCACAGCCATTGGACAAATACGTGGTATAATACATGCTTAAAATCTCCATTTTCTTTCTCAGGTATCCTTTGGAACTCAATTAATCAAGGTTTGATTTTACATATAGTTTGTACTATTCAGGTGTAACCAATGCTTCAGAATATAGAGTACAGCTATTAAGTTACCCACAAAACGCATTTGGAAACTTCTGGGATCCTACATTCATGTCAAATAATTAAAAATACTGGTCCTGAGGCATGCAAGGGGACCCAAGTAAACCACCGAAACAAAAAAATCGGATTATACCACAGCCATTGGACAAATACGTGGTATAACACATGCTTAAAATCTCAATTTTCTTTCTCAGGTATCCTTTTGAACTCAATTAATCAAGGTTTGATTTTACATATAGTTTGTACTATTCAGGTGTAACCAATGCTTCAGAATACAGAGTACAGCTATTAAATTACCCACAAAATGCATTTGGAAACTTCTGGGATCCTACATACATGTCAAATAATTAAAAATACTGGTCCTAAGCCATGCAAGGGGACCCAAGTAAGCCACTGAAACAAAAAAATCGGATTATACCACAGCCATCGGACAAATACGTGGTATAACACATGCTTAAAATCTCAATTTTCTTTCTCAGGTATCCTTTGGAACTCAATTAATCAAGGTTTGATTTTACATATAGTTGTACTATTCAGGTGTAACCAATGCTTCAGAATATAGAGTACAGCTATTAAATTACCCACAAAACGCATTTGGAAACTTCTGGGATCCTACATACATGTCAAATAATTAAAAATACTGGTCCTGAGGCATGCAAGGGGACCCAAGTAAACCACCGAAACAAACAAATCGGATTATACCACAGCCATTGGACAAATACGTGGTATAACACATGCTTAAAATCTCAATTTTCTTTCTCAGGTATCCTTTTGAACTCAATTAATCAAGGTTTGATTTTACATATAGTTTGTACTATTCAGGAGTAACCAATGCTTCAGAATACAGACTATTAAATTACCCACAAAACGCATTTGAAAACTTCTGGGATCCTACATACATGTCAAATAATTACAAATACTGGTCCTAAGGCATGCAAGGGGACCCAAGTAAGCCGCTGAAACAAAAAAATCGGATTATACCACAGCCATTGGACAAATACGTGGTATAACACATGCTCTAAATCTCAATTTTCTTTCTCAGGTATCCTTTTGAACTCAATTAATCAAGGTTTGATTTTACATATAGTTTGTACTATTCAGGAGTAACCAATGCTTCAGAATACAGAGTACAGCTATTAAATTACCCACAAAACGCATTGGAAAACTTCTGGGATCCTACATACATGTCAAATAATTACAAATACTGGTCCTAAGGCATGCAAAGGGACCCAAGTAAGCCACTGAAACAAAAAAATCGGAATGCAAGGGGACCCAATTAAGCCACTGAAACAAAAAAAATCGGATTATACCACAGCCATCGGACAAATACGTGGTATAACACATGCTTAAAATCTCAATTTTCTTTCTCAGGTATCCTTTGGAACTCAATTAATCAAGGTTTGATTTTACATATAGTTTGTACTATTCAGGAGTAACCAATGCTTCATAATACAGAGTACAGCTATTAAATTACCCACAAAACGCATTGGAAAACTTCTGGGATCCTACATACATGTCCAATAATTAAAAATACTGGTCCTAAGGCATGCAAGGGGACCCAAGTAAGCCACTGAAACAAAAAAATCGGATTATACCACAGCCATTGGACAAATACATGGTATAACACATGCTTAAAATCTCAATTTTCTTTCTCAGGTATCCTTTTGAACTCAATTAATCAAGGTTTGATTTTACATATAGTTTGTACTATTCAGGAGTAACCAATGCTTCAGAATACAGAGTACAGCTATTAAATTACCCACAAAACGCATTTGGAAACTTCTTGGATCCTACATACATGTCAAATAATTAAAAATACTGGTCCTAAGGCATGCAAGGGGACCCAAGTAAGCCGCTGAAACAAAAAAAATCGGATTATACCACAGCCATCGGACAAATACGTGGTATAAACACATGCTTAAAATCTCAATTTTCTTTCTCAGGTATCCTTTGGAACTCAATTAATCAAGGTTTGATTTTACATATAGTTTGTACTATTCAGGAGTAACCAATGCTTCAGAATACAGAGTACAGCTATTAAATTACCCACAAAACGCATTTGGAAACTTCTTGGATCCTACATACATGTCAAATAATTAAAAATACTGGTCCTAAGGCATGCAAGGGGACCAAAGTAAGCCACTGAAACAAAAAAATCGGATTATACCACAGCCATCGGACAAATACGTGGTATAACACATGCTTAAAATCTCAATTTTCTTTCTCAGGTATCCTTTGGAACTCAATTAATCAAGGTTTGATTTTACATATAGTTTGTACTATTCAGGTGTAACCAATGCTTCAGAATATAGAGTACAGCTATTAAATTACCCACAAAACGCATTTGGAAACTTCTGGGATCCTACATACATGTCAAATAATTAAAAATACTGGTCCTGAGGCATGCAAGGGGACCCAAGTAAACCACCGAAACAAAAAAATCGGATTATACCACAGCCATTGGACAAATACGTGGTATAACACATGCTTAAAATCTCAATTTTCTTTCTCAGGTATCCTTTTGAACTCAATTAATCAAGGTTTGATTTTACATATAGTTTGTACTATTCAGGTGTAACCAATGCTTCAGAATACAGAGTACAGCTATTAAATTACCCACAAAATGCATTTGGAAACTTCTGGGATCCTACATACATGTCAAATAATTAAAAATACTGGTCCTGAGGCATGCAAGGGGACCCAAGTAAACCACTGAAACAAAAAAATCGGATTATACCACAGCCATTGGACAAATACGTGGTATAATACATGCTTAAAATCTTCATTTTCTTTCTCAGGTATCCTTTGGAACTCAATTAATCAAGGTTTGATTTTACATATAGTTTGTACTATTCAGGTGTAACCAATGCTTCAGAATATAGAGTACAGCTATTAAATTACCCACAAAACGCATTTGGAAACTTCTGGGATCCTACATTCATGTCAAATAATTAAAAATACTGGTCCTGAGGCATGCAAGGGGACCCAAGTAAACCACCGAAACAAAAAAATCGGATTATACCACAGCCATTGGACAAATACGTGGTATAACACATGCTTAAAATCTCAATTTTCTTTCTCAGGTATCCTTTTGAACTCAATTAATCAAGGTTTGATTTTACATATAGTTTGTACTATTCAGGTGTAACCAATGCTTCAGAATACAGAGTACAGCTATTAAATTACCCACAAAATGCATTTGGAAACTTCTGGGATCCTACATACATGTCAAATAATTAAAAATACTGGTCCTAAGCCATGCAAGGGGACCCAAGTAAGCCACTGAAACAAAAAAATCGGATTATACCACAGCCATCGGACAAATACGTGGTATAACACATGCTTAAAATCTCAATTTTCTTTCTCAGGTATCCTTTGGAACTCAATTAATCAAGGTTTGATTTTACATATAGTTGTACTATTCAGGTGTAACCAATGCTTCAGAATATAGAGTACAGCTATTAAATTACCCACAAAACGCATTTGGAAACTTCTGGGATCCTACATACATGTCAAATAATTAAAAATACTGGTCCTGAGGCATGCAAGGGGACCCAAGTAAACCACCGAAACAAAAAAAATCGGATTATACCACAGCCATTGGACAAATACGTGGTATAACACATGCTAAAAATCTCAATTTTCTTTCTCAGGTATCCTTTGGAACTCAATTAATCAAGGTTTGATTTTACATATAGTTTGTACTATTCAGGTGTAACCAATGCTTCAGAATATAGAGTACAGCTATTAAATTACCCACAAAACGCATTTGGAAACTTCTGGGATCCTACATACATGTCAAATAATTAAAAATACTGGTCCTGAGGCATGCAAGGGGACCCAAGTAAACCACCGAAACAAACAAATCGGATTATACCACAGCCATTGGACAAATACGTGGTATAACACATGCTTAAAATCTCAATTTTCTTTCTCAGGTATCCTTTTGAACTCAATTAATCAAGGTTTGATTTTACATATAGTTTGTACTATTCAGGAGTAACCAATGCTTCAGAATACAGAGTACAGCTATTAAATTACCCACAAAACGCATTTGAAAACTTCTGGGATCCTACATACATGTCAAATAATTACAAATACTGGTCCTAAGGCATGCAAGGGGACCCAAGTAAGCCACTGAAACAAAAAAATCGGATTATACCACAGCCATTGGACAAATACGTGGTATAACACATGCTCTAAATCTCAATTTTCTTTCTCAGGTATCCTTTTGAACTCAATTAATCAAGGTTTGATTTTACATATAGTTTGTACTATTCAGGAGTAACCAATGCTTCAGAATACAGAGTACAGCTATTAAATTACCCACAAAACGCATTGGGAAACTTCTGGGATCCTACATACATGTCAAATAATTACAAATACTGGTCCTAAGGCATGCAAAGGGACCCAAGTAAGCCACTGAAACAAAAAAATCGGAATGCAAGGGGACCCAATTAAGCCACTGAAACAAAAAAATCGGATTATACCACAGCCATTGGACAAATACGTGGTATAACACATGCTTTAAATCTCAATTTTCTTTCTCAGGTATCCTTTTGAACTCAATTAATCAAGGTTTGATTTTACATATAGTTTGTACTATTCAGGAGTAACCAATGCTTCAGAATACAGAGTACAGCTATTAAATTACCCACAAAACGCATTGGAAAACTTCTGGGATCCTACATACATGTCAAATAATTACAAATACTGGTCCTAAGGCATGCAAAGGGACCCAAGTAAGCCACTGAAACAAAAAAATCGGAATGCAAGGGGACCCAATTAAGTCACTGAAACAAAAAAATCGGATTATACCACAGCCATCGGACAAATACGTGGTATAACACATGCTTAAAATCTCAATTTTCTTTCTCAGGTATCCTTTGGAACTCAATTAATCAAGGTTTGATTTTACATATAGTTTGTACTATTCAGGAGTAACCAATGCTTCATAATACAGAGTACAGCAATTAAATTACCCACAAAACGCATTGGAAAACTTCTGGGATCCTACATACATGTCCAATAATTAAAAATACTGGTCCTAAGGCATGCAAGGGGACCCAAGTAAGCCACTGAAACAAAAAAATCGGATTATACCACAGCCATTGGACAAATACGTGGTATAACACATGCTTAAAATCTCAATTTTCTTTCTCAGGTATCCTTTTGAACTCAATTAATCAAGGTTTGATTTTACATATAGTTTGTACTATTCAGGTGTAACCAATGCTTCAGAATACAGAGTACAGCTATAAAATTACCCACAAAACGCATTTGGAAACTTCTGGGATCCTACATACATGTCAAATAATTACAAATACTGGTCCTAAGGCATGCAAGGGGACCCAAGTAAGCCACTGAAACAAAAAAATCGGATTATACCACAGCCATTGGACAAATACGTGGTATAACACATGCTCTAAATCTCAATTTTCTTTCTCAGGTATCCTTTTGAACTCAATTAATCAAGGTTTGATTTTACATATTGTTTGTACTATTCAGGAGTAACCAATGCTTCAGAATACAGAGTACAGCTATTAAATTACCCACAAAACGCATTGGGAAACTTCTGGGATCCTACATACATGTCAAATAATTACAAATACTGGTCCTAAGGCATGCAAAGGGACCCAAGTAAGCCACTGAAACAATCGGATTATACCACAGCCATCGGACAAATACGTGGTATAACACATGCTTAAAATCTCAATTTTCTTTCTCAGGTATCCTTTTGAACTCAATTAATCAAGGTTTGATTTTACATATAGTTTGTACTATTCAGGTGTAACCAATGCTTCAGAATACAGAGTACAGCTATTAAATTACCCACAAAACGCATTTGGAAACTTCTGGGATCCTACATACATGTCAAATAATTACAAATACTGGTCCTAAGGCATGCAAGGGGACCCAAGTAAGCCACTGAAACAAAAAAATCGGATTATACCACAGCCATTGGACAAATACGTGGTATAACACATGCTCTAAATCTCAATTTTCTTTCTCAGGTATCCTTTTGAACTCAATTAATCAAGGTTTGATTTTACATATTGTTTGTACTATTCAGGAGTAACCAATGCTTCAGAATACAGAGTACAGCTATTAAATTACCCACAAAACGCATTGGGAAACTTCTGGGATCCTACATACATGTCAAATAATTACAAATACTGGTCCTAAGGCATGCAAAGGGACCCAAGTAAGCCACTGAAACAAAAAAATCGGAATGCAAGGGGACCCAATTAAGCCACTGAAACAAAAAAATCGGATTATACCACAGCCATCGGACAAATACGTGGTATAACACATGCTTAAAATCTCAATTTTCTTTCTCAGGTATCCTTTGGAACTCAATTAATCAAGGTTTGATTTTACATATAGTTTGTACTATTCAGGTGTAACCAATGCTTCAGAATACAGAGTACAGCTATTAAATTACCCACAAAATGCATTTGGAAACTTCTGGGATCCTACATATATGTCAAATAATTCAAAAAACTGGTCCTGAGGCATGCAAGGGGACCCAAGTAAGCCACCGAAACAAAAAAATCGTATTATACCACAGCCATTGGACAAATACGTGGTATAACACATGCTTAAAATCTCAATTTTCTTTCTCAGGTATCCTTTTGAACTCAATTAATCAAGGTTTGATTTTACATATAGTTTGTACTATTCAGGAGTAACCAATACTTCATTATACAGAGTACAGCTATTAAATTACCCACAAAACGCATTTGGAAACTTCTGGGATCCTACATACATGTCAAATAATTACAAATACTGGTCCTAAGGCATGCAAGGGGACCCAAGTAAGCCACTGAAACAAAAAAATCGGATTATACCACAGCCATTGGACAAATACGTGGTATAACACATGCTCTAAATCTCAATTTTCTTTCTCAGGTATCCTTTTGAACTCAATTAATCAAGGTTTGATTTTACATATTGTTTGTACTATTCAGGAGTAACCAATGCTTCAGAATACAGAGTACAGCTATTAAATTACCCACAAAACGCATTGGGAAACTTCTGGGATCCTACATACATGTCAAATAATTACAAATACTGGTCCTAAGGCATGCAAAGGGACCCAAGTAAGCCACTGAAACAAAAAAATCGGAATGCAAGGGGACCCAATTAAGCCACTGAAACAAAAAAATCGGATTATACCACAGCCATCGGACAAATACGTGGTATAACACATGCTTAAAATCTCAATTTTCTTTCTCAGGTATCCTTTGGAACTCAATTAATCAAGGTTTGATTTTACATATAGTTTGTACTATTCAGGTGTAACCAATGCTTCAGAATACAGAGTACAGCTATTAAATTACCCACAAAATGCATTTGGAAACTTCTGGGATCCTACATATATGTCAAATAATTCAAAAAACTGGTCCTGAGGCATGCAAGGGGACCCAAGTAAGCCACCGAAACAAAAAAATCGTATTATACCACAGCCATTGGACAAATACGTGGTATAACACATGCTTAAAATCTCAATTTTCTTTCTCAGGTATCCTTTTGAACTCAATTAATCAAGGTTTGATTTTACATATAGTTTGTACTATTCAGGAGTAACCAATACTTCATTATACAGAGTACAGCTATTAAATTACCCACAAAACGCATTGGGAAACTTCTGGGATCCTACATACATGTCAAATAATTAAAAATACTGGTCCTAAGGCATGCAAGGGGACCCAAGTAAGCCACTGAAACAAAAAAATCGGATTATACCACAGCCATTGGACAAATACGTGGTATAACACATGCTTAAAATCTCAATTTTCTTTCTCAGGTATCCTTTTGAACTCAATTAATCAAGGTTTGATTTTACATATAGTTTGTACTATTCAGGTGTAACCAATGCTTCAGAATACAGAGTTCAGCTATTAAATTACCCACAAAACGCATTTGGAAACTTCTGGGATCCCACATACATGTCAAATAATTACAAATACTGGTACTAAGGCATGCAAGGGGACCCAAGTAAGCCACTGAAACAATCGGATTATACCACAGCCATCGGACAAATACGTGGTATAACACATGCTTAAAATCTCAATTTTCTTTCTCAGGTATCCTTTTGAACTCAATTAATCAAGGTTTGATTTTACATATAGTTTGTACTATTCAGGTGTAACCAATGCTTCAGAATATAGAGTACAGCTATTAAATTACCCACAAAACGCATTTGGAAACTTCTGGGATCCCACATACATGTCAAATAATTACAAATACTGGTCCTAAGGCATGCAAGGGGACCCAAGTAAGCCACTGAAACAATCGGATTATACCACAGCCATCGGAAAAATACGTGGTATAACACATGCTTAAAATCTCAATTTTCTTTCTCAGGTATCCTTTTGAACTCAATTAATCAAGGTTTGAATTTACATATAGTTTGTACTATTCAGGTGTAACCAATGCTTCAGAATACAGAGTACAGCTATTAAATTACCCACAAAACGCATTTGGAAACTTCTGGGATCCCACATACATGTCAAATAATTACAAATACTGGTACTAAGGCATGCAAGGGGACCCAAGTAAGCCACTGAAACAATCGGATTATACCACAGCCATCGGACAAATACGTGGTATAACACATGCTTAAAATCTCAATTTTCTTTCTCAGGTATCCTTTTGAACTCAATTAATCAAGGTTTGATTTTACATATAGTTTGTACTATTCAGGTGTAACCAATGCTTCAGAATATAGAGTACAGCTATTAAATTACCCACAAAACGCATTTGGAAACTTCTGGGATCCCACATACATGTCAAATAATTACAAATACTGGTCCTAAGGCATGCAAGGGGACCCAAGTAAGCCACTGAAACAATCGGATTATACCACAGCCATCGGACAAATACGTGGTATAACACATGCTTAAAATCTCAATTTTCTTTCTCAGGTATCCTTTTGAACTCAATTAATCAAGGTTTGATTTTACATATAGTTTGTACTATTCAGGAGTAACCAATGCTTCAGAATACAGAGTACAGCTATTAAATTACCCACAAAACGCATTTGGAAACTTCTGGGATCCTACATACATGCCAAATAATTACAAATACTGGTCCTAAGGCATGCAAGGGGACCCAAGTAAACCACCGAAACAAAAAAATCGGATTATACCACAGCCATTGGACAAATACGTGGTATAACACATGCTTAAAATCTCAATTTTCTTTCTCAGGTATCCTTTTGAACTTAATTAATCAAGGTTTGATTTTAAATATAGTTTGTACTATTCAGGAGTAACCAATGCTTCAGAATACAGAGTACAGCTATTAAATTACCCACAAAACGCATTGGGAAACTTCTGGGATCCTACATACATGTCAAAAAATTACAAATACTGGTCCTAAGGCATGCAAGGGGACCCAAGTAAGCCACTGAAACAAAAAAATCGGATTATACCACAGCCATTGGACAAATACGTGGTATAACACATGCTTAAAATCTCAATTTTCTTTCTCAGGTATCCTTTTGAACTCAATTAATCAAGGTTTGATTTTACATATAGTTTGTACTATTCAGGTGTAACCAATGCTTCAGAATACAGAGTACAGCTATTAAATTACCCACAAAACGCATTTGGAAACTTCTGGGATTCTACATACATGTCAAATAATTACAAATACTGGTCCTAAGGCATGCAAGGGGACCCAAGTAAGCCACTGAAAAAAAAAAAATCGGATTATACCACAGCCATCGGACAAATACGTGGTATAACACATGCTTAAAATCTCAATTTTTTCTTCTCAGGTATCCTTTGGAACTCAATTAATCAAGGTTTGATTTAACATATAGTTTGTACTATTCAGGTGTAACCAATGCTTCAGAATAAAGAGTACAGCTATTAAATTACCAAAAAAACGCATTTGGAAACTTCTGGGATCCTACAAACATGTCAAATAATTAAAAATACTGGTCCTAAGGCATGCAAGGGGACCCAAGTAAGCCACTGAAACAAAAAAATCGGATTATACCACAGCCATCGGACAAATACGTGGTATAACACATGCTTCAAATCTCAATTTTCTTTCTCAGGTATCCTTTGGAACTCAATTAATCAAGGTTTGATTTTACATATAGTTTTTACTATTCAGGAGTAACCAATGCTTCAGAATACAGAGTACAGCTATAAAATTTCCCACAAAACGCATTTGGAAACTTCTGGGATCCCACATACATGTCAAATAATTACAAATACTGGTCCTAAGGCATGCAAGGGGACCCAAGTAAGCCACTGAAACCAAAAAATCGGATTATACCACAGCCATCGGACAAATACGTGGTATAACACATGCTTAAAATCTCAATTTTCTTTCTCAGGTATCCTTTTGAACTCAATTAATCAAGGTTTGATTTTACATATAGTTTGTACTATTCAGGTGTAACCAATGCTTCAGAATATAGAGTACAGCTATTAAATTACCCACAAAACGCATTTGGAAACTTCTGGGATCCCACATACATGTCAAATAATTACAAATACTGGTCCTAAGGCATGCAAGGGGACCCAAGTAAGCCACTGAAACAATCGGATTATACCACAGCCATCGGACAAATACGTGGTATAACACATGCTTAAAATCTCAATTTTCTTTCTCAGGTATCCTTTTGAACTCAATTAATCAAGGTTAGATTTTACATATAGTTTGTACTATTCAGGTGTAACCAATGCTTCAGAATACAGAGTACAGCTATTAAATTACCCACAAAACGCATTTGGAAACTTCTGGGATTCTACATACATGTCAAATAATTACAAATACTGGTCCTAAGGCATGCAAGGGGACCCAAGTAAGCCACTGAAACAAAAAAATCGGATTATACCACAGCCATCGGACAAATACGTGGTATAACACATGCTTAAAATCTCAATTTTCTTTCTCAGGTATCCTTTGGAACTCAATTAATCAAGGTTTGATTTTACATATAGTTTGTACTATTCAGGTGTTACCAATGCTTCAGAATATAGAGTACAGCTATAAAATTTCCCACAAAACGCATTTGGAAACTTCTGGGATCCCACATACATGTCAAATAATTACAAATACTGGTCCTAAGGCATGCAAGGGGACCCAAGTAAGCCACTGAAAAAAAAAAAATCGGATTATACCACAGCCATCGGACAAATACGTGGTATAACACA
Source organism: Daphnia galeata (assembly GCA_030770115.1). NCBI lineage: Eukaryota > Metazoa > Arthropoda > Branchiopoda > Diplostraca > Daphniidae > Daphnia > Daphnia galeata. The sequence continues at coordinate 16,105,367 of CM061116.1, read as the reverse complement.
TGCTTAAAATCTCAATTTTTTCTTCTCAGGTATCCTTTGGAACTCAATTAATCAAGGTTTGATTTAACATATAGTTTGTACTATTCAGGTGTAACCAATGCTTCAGAATAAAGAGTACAGCTATTAAATTACCCACAAAACGCATTTGGAAACTTCTGGGATCCCACATACATGTCAAATAATTACAAATACTGGTCCTAAGGCATGCAAGGGGACCCAAGTAAGCCACTGAAACAATCGGATTATACCACAGCCATCGGACAAATACGTGGTATAACACATGCTTAAAATCTCAATTTTCTTTCTCAGGTATCCTTTTGAACTCAATTAATCAAGGTTTGATTTTACATATAGTTTGTACTATTCAGGAGTAACCAATGCTTCAGAATACAGAGTACAGCTATTAAATTACCCACAAAACGCATTTGGAAACTTCTGGGATCCTACATACATGCCAAATAATTACAAATACTGGTCCTAAGGCATGCAAGGGGACCCAAGTAAACCACCGAAACAAAAAAATCGGATTATACCACAGCCATTGGACAAATACGTGGTATAACACATGCTTAAAATCTCAATTTTCTTTCTCAGGTATCCTTTTGAACTTAATTAATCAAGGTTTGATTTTAAATATAGTTTGTACTATTCAGGAGTAACCAATGCTTCAGAATACAGAGTACAGCTATTAAATTACCCACAAAACGCATTGGGAAACTTCTGGGATCCTACATACATGTCAAAAAATTACAAATACTGGTCCTAAGGCATGCAAGGGGACCCAAGTAAGCCACTGAAACAAAAAAATCGGATTATACCACAGCCATTGGACAAATACGTGGTATAACACATGCTTAAAATCTCAATTTTCTTTCTCAGGTATCCTTTTGAACTCAATTAATCAAGGTTTGATTTTACATATAGTTTGTACTATTCAGGTGTAACCAATGCTTCAGAATACAGAGTACAGCTATTAAATTACCCACAAAACGCATTTGGAAACTTCTGGGATTCTACATACATGTCAAATAATTACAAATACTGGTCCTAAGGCATGCAAGGGGACCCAAGTAAGCCACTGAAACAAAAAAATCGGATTATACCACAGCCATCGGACAAATACGTGGTATAACACATGCTTAAAATCTCAATTTTCTTTCTCAGGTATCCTTTGGAACTCAATTAATCAAGGTTTGATTTTACATATAGTTTGTACTATTCAGGTGTTACCAATGCTTCAGAATATAGAGTACAGCTATAAAATTTCCCACAAAACGCATTTGGAAACTTCTGGGATCCCACATACATGTCAAATAATTACAAATACTGGTCCTAAGGCATGCAAGGGGACCCAAGTAAGCCACTGAAAAAAAAAAATCGGATTATACCACAGCCATCGGACAAATACGTGGTATAACACATGCTTAAAATCTCAATTTTTTCTTCTCAGGTATCCTTTGGAACTCAATTAATCAAGGTTTGATTTAACATATAGTTTGTACTATTCAGGTGTAACCAATGCTTCAGAATAAAGAGTACAGCTATTAAATTACCAAAAAAACGCATTTGGAAACTTCTGGGATCCTACAAACATGTCAAATAATTAAAAATACTGGTCCTAAGGCATGCAAGGGGACCCAAGTAAGCCACTGAAACAAAAAAATCGGATTATACCACAGCCATCGGACAAATACGTGGTATAACACATGCTTCAAATCTCAATTTTCTTTCTCAGGTATCCTTTGGAACTCAATTAATCAAGGTTTGATTTTACATATAGTTTTTACTATTCAGGAGTAACCAATGCTTCAGAATACAGAGTACAGCTATAAAATTTCCCACAAAACGCATTTGGAAACTTCTGGGATCCCACATACATGTCAAATAATTACAAATACTGGTCCTAAGGCATGCAAGGGGACCCAAGTAAGCCACTGAAACCAAAAAATCGGATTATACCACAGCCATCGGACAAATACGTGGTATAACACATGCTTAAAATCTCAATTTTCTTTCTCAGGTATCCTTTTGAACTCAATTAATCAAGGTTTGATTTTACATATAGTTTGTACTATTCAGGTGTAACCAATGCTTCAGAATATAGAGTACAGCTATTAAATTACCCACAAAACGCATTTGGAAACTTCTGGGATCCCACATACATGTCAAATAATTACAAATACTGGTCCTAAGGCATGCAAGGGGACCCAAGTAAGCCACTGAAACAATCGGATTATACCACAGCCATCGGACAAATACGTGGTATAACACATGCTTAAAATCTCAATTTTCTTTCTCAGGTATCCTTTTGAACTCAATTAATCAAGGTTAGATTTTACATATAGTTTGTACTATTCAGGTGTAACCAATGCTTCAGAATACAGAGTACAGCTATTAAATTACCCACAAAACGCATTTGGAAACTTCTGGGATTCTACATACATGTCAAATAATTACAAATACTGGTCCTAAGGCATGCAAGGGGACCCAAGTAAGCCACTGAAACAAAAAAATCGGATTATACCACAGCCATCGGACAAATACGTGGTATAACACATGCTTAAAATCTCAATTTTCTTTCTCAGGTATCCTTTGGAACTCAATTAATCAAGGTTTGATTTTACATATAGTTTGTACTATTCAGGTGTTACCAATGCTTCAGAATATAGAGTACAGCTATAAAATTTCCCACAAAACGCATTTGGAAACTTCTGGGATCCCACATACATGTCAAATAATTACAAATACTGGTCCTAAGGCATGCAAGGGGACCCAAGTAAGCCACTGAAAAAAAAAAAATCGGATTATACCACAGCCATCGGACAAATACGTGGTATAACACATGCTTAAAATCTCAATTTTTTCTTCTCAGGTATCCTTTGGAACTCAATTAATCAAGGTTTGATTTAACATATAGTTTGTACTATTCAGGTGTAACCAATGCTTCAGAATAAAGAGTACAGCTATTAAATTACCAAAAAAACGCATTTGGAAACTTCTGGGATCCTACAAACATGTCAAATAATTAAAAATACTGGTCCTAAGGCATGCAAGGGGACCCAAGTAAGCCACTGAAACAAAAAAATCGGATTATACCACAGCCATCGGACAAATACGTGGTATAACACATGCTTCAAATCTCAATTTTCTTTCTCAGGTATCCTTTGGAACTCAATTAATCAAGGTTTGATTTTACATATAGTTTTTACTATTCAGGAGTAACCAATGCTTCAGAATACAGAGTACAGCTATAAAATTTCCCACAAAACGCATTTGGAAACTTCTGGGATCCCACATACATGTCAAATAATTACAAATACTGGTCCTAAGGCATGCAAGGGGACCCAAGTAAGCCACTGAAACAAAAAAATCGGATTATACCACAGCCATCGGACAAATACGTGGTATAACACATGCTTAAAATCTCAATTTTCTTTCTCAGGTATCCTTTGGAACTCAATTAATCAAGGTTTGATTTTACATATAGTTTGTACTATTCAGGTGTTACCAATGCTTCAGAATATAGAGTACAGCTATAAAATTTCCCACAAAACGCATTTGGAAACTTCTGGGATCCCACATACATGTCAAATAATTACAAATACTGGTCCTAAGGCATGCAAGGGGACCCAAGTAAGCCACTGAAAAAAAAAAAATCGGATTATACCACAGCCATCGGACAAATACGTGGTATAACACATGCTTAAAATCTCAATTTTTTCTTCTCAGGTATCCTTTGGAACTCAATTAATCAAGGTTTGATTTTACATATAGTTTGTACTATTCAGGTGTAACCAATGCTTCAGAATACAGAGTACAGCTATTTAATTACCCACAAAACGCATTTGGAAACTTCTGGGATCCTACAAACATGTCAAATAATTAAAAATACTGGTCCTGAGGCATGCAAGGGGACCCAAGTAAACCACCGAAACAAAAAAATCGGATAATACCACAGCCATCGGACAAATACGTGGTATAACACATGCTTAAAATCTCAATTTTCTTTCTCAGGTATCCTTTGGAACTCAATTAATCAAGGTTTGATTTTACATATAGTTTGTACTATTCAGGAGTAACCAATGCTTCAGAATACAGAGTACAGCTATTAAATTACCCACAAAATGCATTTGGAAACTTCTGGGATCCTACATACATGTCAAATAATTAAAAATACTGGTCCTAAGGCATGCAAGGGGACCCAAGTAAACCACCGAAACAAAAAAATCGGATTATACCACAGCCATTGGACAAATACGTGGTATAACACATGCTTAAAATCTCAATTTTCTTTCTCAGGTATCCTTTTGAACTCAATTAATCAAGGTTTGATTTTACATATAGTTTGTACTATTCAGGAGTAACCAATGCTTCAGAATACAGAGTACAGCTATAAAATTACCCACAAAACGCATTGGGAAACTTCTGGGATCCTACATACATGTCAAATAATTACAAATACTGGCCTTAAGGCATGCAAGGGGACCCAAGTAAGCCACCGAAACAAAAAAATCGGATTATACCACAGCCATCGGACAAATACGTGGTATAACACATGCTTAAAATCTCAATTTTCTTTCTCAGGTATCCTTTGGAACTCAATTAATCAAGGTTTGATTTTACATATAGTTTGTACTATTCAGGTGTAACCAATGCTTCAGAATACAGAGTACAGCTATTAAATTACCCACAAAACGCATTTGGAAACTTCTGGGATCCTACATACATGTCAAATAATTACAAATACTGGTCCTAAGGCATGCAAGGGGACCCAAGTAAGCCACTGAAACAAAAAAATCGGATTATACCACAGCCATCGGACAAATACGTGGTATAACACATGCTTCAAATCTCAATTTTCTTTCTCAGGTATCCTTTGGAACTCAATTAATCAAGGTTTGATTTTACATATAGTTTGTACTATTCAGGAGTAACCAATGCTTCAGAATACAGAGTACAGCTATAAAATTTCCCACAAAACGCATTTGGAAACTTCTGGGATCCCACATACATGTCAAATAATTACAAATACTGGTCCTAAGGCATGCAAGGGGACCCAAGTAAGCCACTGAAACCAAAAAATTGGATTATACCACAGCCCTTGGACAAATACGTGGTATAACACATGCTTAAAATCTCAATTTTCTTTCTCAGGTATCCTTTGGAACTCAATTAATCAAGGTTTGATTTTACATATAGTTTGTACTATTCAGGTGTTACCAATGCTTCAGAATATAGAGTACAGCTATAAAATTTCCCACAAAACGCATTTGGAAACTTCTGGGATCCCACATACATGTCAAATAATTACAAATACTGGTCCTAAGGCATGCAAGGGGACCCAAGTAAGCCACTGAAAAAAAAAATCGGATTATACCACAGCCATCGGACAAATACGTGGTATAACACATGCTTAAAATCTCAATTTTTTCTTCTCAGGTATCCTTTGGAACTCAATTAATCAAGGTTTGATTTTACATATAGTTTGTACTATTCAGGTGTAACCAATGCTTCAGAATACAGAGTACAGCTATTAAATTACCCACAAAACGCATTTGGAAACTTCTGGGATCCTACATACATGTCAAATAATTACAAATACTGGTCCTAAGGCATGCAAGGGGACCCAAGTAAGCCACTGAAACAAAAAAATCGGATTATACCACAGCCATCGGACAAATACGTGGTATAACACATGCTTCAAATCTCAATTTTCTTTCTCAGGTATCCTTTGGAACTCAATTAATCAAGGTTTGATTTTACATATAGTTTGTACTATTCAGGAGTAACCAATGCTTCAGAATACAGAGTACAGCTATAAAATTTCCCACAAAACGCATTTGGAAACTTCTGGGATCCCACATACATGTCAAATAATTACAAATACTGGTCCTAAGGCATGCAAGGGGACCCAAGTAAGCCACTGAAACCAAAAAATTGGATTATACCACAGCCCTTGGACAAATACGTGGTATAACACATGCTTAAAATCTCAATTTTCTTTCTCAGGTATCCTTTGGAACTCAATTAATCAAGGTTTGATTTTACATATAGTTTGTACTATTCAGGTGTTACCAATGCTTCAGAATATAGAGTACAGCTATAAAATTTCCCACAAAACGCATTTGGAAACTTCTGGGATCCCACATACATGTCAAATAATTACAAATACTGGTCCTAAGGCATGCAAGGGGACCCAAGTAAGCCACTGAAAAAAAAAATCGGATTATACCACAGCCATCGGACAAATACGTGGTATAACACATGCTTAAAATCTCAATTTTTTCTTCTCAGGTATCCTTTGGAACTCAATTAATCAAGGTTTGATTTTACATATAGTTTGTACTATTCAGGTGTAACCAATGCTTCAGAATAAAGAGTACAGCTATTAAATTACCAAAAAAACGCATTTGGAAACTTCTGGGATCCTACAAACATGTCAAATAATTAAAAATACTGGTCCTAAGGCATGCAAGGGGACCCAAGTAAGCCACTGAAACAAAAAAATCGGATTATACCACAGCCATCGGACAAATACGTGGTATAACACATGCTTCAAATCTCAATTTTCTTTCTCAGGTATCCTTTGGAACTCAATTAATCAAGGTTTGATTTTACATATAGTTTGTACTATTCAGGAGTAACCAATGCTTCAGAATACAGAGTACAGCTATTAAATATCCCACAAAACGCATTTGGAAACTTCTGGGATCCCACATACATGTCAAATAATTACAAATACTGGTCCTAAGGCATGCAAGGGGACCCAAGTAAGCCACTGAAACCAAAAAATCGGATTATACCACAGCCCTTGGACAAATACGTGGTATAACACATGCTTAAAATCTCAATTTTCTTTCTCAGGTATCCTTTGGAACTCAATTAATCAAGGTTTGATTTTACATATAGTTTGTACTATTCAGGTGTAACCAATGCTTCAGAATACAGAGTACAGCTATTTAATTACCCACAAAACGCATTTGGAAACTTCTGGGATCCTACATACATGTCAAATAATTAAAAATACTGGTCCTAAGGCATGCAAGGGGACCCAAGTAAACCACCGAAACAAAAAAATCGGATTATACCACAGCCATTGGACAAATACGTGGTATAACACATGCTTAAAATCTCAATTTTCTTTCTCAGGTATCCTTTTGAACTCAATTAATCAAGGTTTGATTTTACATATAGTTTGTACTATTCAGGAGTAACTAATGCTTCAGAATACAGAGTACAGCTATAAAATTACCCACAAAACGCATTGGGAAACTTCTGGGATCCTACATACATGTCAAATAATTACAAATACTGGCCTTAAGGCATGCAAGGGGACCCAAGTAAGCCACCGAAACAAAAAAATCGGATTATACCACAGCCATCGGACAAATACGTGGTATAACACATGCTTAAAATCTCAATTTTCTTTCTCAGGTATCCTTTGGAACTCAATTAATCAAGGTTTGATTTTACATATAGTTTGTACTATTCAGGTGTAACCAATGCTTCAGAATACAGAGTACAGCTATTAAATTACCCACAAAACGCATTTGGAAACTTCTGGGATCCTACATACATGTCAAATAATTACAAATACTGGTCCTAAGGCATGCAAGGGGACCCAAGTAAGCCACTGAAACAAAAAAATCGGATTATACCACAGCCATCGGACAAATACGTGGTATAACACATGCTTCAAATCTCAATTTTCTTTCTCAGGTATCCTTTGGAACTCAATTAATCAAGGTTTGATTTTACATATAGTTTGTACTATTCAGGAGTAACCAATGCTTCAGAATACAGAGTACAGCTATAAAATTTCCCACAAAACGCATTTGGAAACTTCTGGGATCCCACATACATGTCAAATAATTACAAATACTGGTCCTAAGGCATGCAAGGAGACCCAAGTAAGCCACTGAAACCAAAAAATCGGATTATACCACAGCCCTTGGACAAATACGTGGTATAACACATGCTTAAAATCTCAATTTTCTTTCTCAGGTATCCTTTGGAACTCAATTAATCAAGGTTTGATTTTACATATAGTTTGTACTATTCAGGTGTAACCAATGCTTCAGAATACAGAGTACAGCTATTTAATTACCCACAAAACGCATTTGGAAACTTCTGGGATCCTACAAACATGTCAAATAATTAAAAATACTGGTCCTGAGGCATGCAAGGGGACCCAAGTAAGCCACCGAAACAAAAAAATCGGATAATACCACAGCCATCGGACAAATACGTGGTATAACACATGCTTAAAATCTCAATTTTCTTTCTCAGGTATCCTTTGGAACTCAATTAATCAAGGTTTGATTTTACATATAGTTTGTACTATTCAGGAGTAACCAATGCTTCAGAATACAGAGTACAGCTATTAAATTACCCACAAAATGCATTTGGAAACTTCTGGGATCCTACATACATGTCAAATAATTAAAAATACTGGTCCTAAGGCATGCAAGGGGACCCAAGTAAACCACCGAAACAAAAAAATCGGATTATACCACAGCCATCGGACAAATACGTGGTATAACACATGCTTAAAATCTCAATTTTCTTTCTCAGGTATCCTTTTGAACTCAATTAATCAAGGTTTGATTTTACATATAGTTTGTACTATTCAGGAGTAACCAATGCTTCAGAATACAGAGTACAGCTATAAAATTACCCACAAAACGCATTGGGAAACTTCTGGGATCCTACATACATGTCAAATAATTACAAATACTGGCCTTAAGGCATGCAAGGGGACCCAAGTAAGCCACTGAAAAAAAAAATCGGATTATACCACAGCCATCGGACAAATACGTGGTATAACACATGCTTAAAATCTCAATTTTTTCTTCTCAGGTATCCTTTGGAACTCAATTAATCAAGGTTTGATTTTACATATAGTTTGTACTATTCAGGTGTAACCAATGCTTCAGAATACAGAGTACAGCTATTAAATTACCCACAAAACGCATTTGGAAACTTCTGGGATCCTACATACATGTCAAATAATTACAAATACTGGTCCTAAGGCATGCAAGGGGACCCAAGTAAGCCACTGAAACAAAAAAATCGGATTATACCACAGCCATCGGACAAATACGTGGTATAACACATGCTTCAAATCTCAATTTTCTTTCTCAGGTATCCTTTGGAACTCAATTAATCAAGGTTTGATTTTACATATAGTTTGTACTATTCAGGAGTAACCAATGCTTCAGAATACAGAGTACAGCTATAAAATTTCCCACAAAACGCATTTGGAAACTTCTGGGATCCCACATACATGTCAAATAATTACAAATACTGGTCCTAAGGCATGCAAGGAGACCCAAGTAAGCCACTGAAACCAAAAAATCGGATTATACCACAGCCCTTGGACAAATACGTGGTATAACACATGCTTAAAATCTCAATTTTCTTTCTCAGGTATCCTTTGGAACTCAATTAATCAAGGTTTGATTTTACATATAGTTTGTACTATTCAGGTGTAACCAATGCTTCAGAATACAGAGTACAGCTATTTAATTACCCACAAAACGCATTTGGAAACTTCTGGGATCCTACAAACATGTCAAATAATTAAAAATACTGGTCCTGAGGCATGCAAGGGGACCCAAGTAAGCCACCGAAACAAAAAAATCGGATAATACCACAGCCATCGGACAAATACGTGGTATAACACATGCTTAAAATCTCAATTTTCTTTCTCAGGTATCCTTTGGAACTCAATTAATCAAGGTTTGATTTTACATATAGTTTGTACTATTCAGGAGTAACCAATGCTTCAGAATACAGAGTACAGCTATTAAATTACCCACAAAATGCATTTGGAAACTTCTGGGATCCTACATACATGTCAAATAATTAAAAATACTGGTCCTAAGGCATGCAAGGGGACCCAAGTAAACCACCGAAACAAAAAAATCGGATTATACCACAGCCATCGGACAAATACGTGGTATAACACATGCTTAAAATCTCAATTTTCTTTCTCAGGTATCCTTTTGAACTCAATTAATCAAGGTTTGATTTTACATATAGTTTGTACTATTCAGGAGTAACCAATGCTTCAGAATACAGAGTACAGCTATAAAATTACCCACAAAACGCATTGGGAAACTTCTGGGATCCTACATACATGTCAAATAATTACAAATACTGGCCTTAAGGCATGCAAGGGGACCCAAGTAAGCCACTGAAAAAAAAAATCGGATTATACCACAGCCATCGGACAAATACGTGGTATAACACATGCTTAAAATCTCAATTTTTTCTTCTCAGGTATCCTTTGGAACTCAATTAATCAAGGTTTGATTTTACATATAGTTTGTACTATTCAGGTGTAACCAATGCTTCAGAATAAAGAGTACAGCTATTAAATTACCAAAAAAACGCATTTGGAAACTTCTGGGATCCTACAAACATGTCAAATAATTAAAAATACTGGTCCTAAGGCATGCAAGGGGACCCAAGTAAGCCACTGAAACAAAAAAATCGGATTATACCACAGCCATCGGACAAATACGTGGTATAACACATGCTTCAAATCTCAATTTTCTTTCTCAGGTATCCTTTGGAACTCAATTAATCAAGGTTTGATTTTACATATAGTTTGTACTATTCAGGAGTAACCAATGCTTCAGAATACAGAGTACAGCTATAAAATTTCCCACAAAACGCATTTGGAAACTTCTGGGATCCCACATACATGTCAAATAATTACAAATACTGGTCCTAAGGCATGCAAGGAGACCCAAGTAAGCCACTGAAACCAAAAAATCGGATTATACCACAGCCCTTGGACAAATACGTGGTATAACACATGCTTAAAATCTCAATTTTCTTTCTCAGGTATCCTTTGGAACTCAATTAATCAAGGTTTGATTTTACATATAGTTTGTACTATTCAGGTGTAACCAATGCTTCAGAATACAGAGTACAGCTATTTAATTACCCACAAAACGCATTTGGAAACTTCTGGGATCCTACAAACATGTCAAATAATTAAAAATACTGGTCCTGAGGCATGCAAGGGGACCCAAGTAAGCCACCGAAACAAAAAAATCGGATAATACCACAGCCATCGGACAAATACGTGGTATAACACATGCTTAAAATCTCAATTTTCTTTCTCAGGTATCCTTTGGAACTCAATTAATCAAGGTTTGATTTTACATATAGTTTGTACTATTCAGGAGTAACCAATGCTTCAGAATACAGAGTACAGCTATTAAATTACCCACAAAATGCATTTGGAAACTTCTGGGATCCTACATACATGTCAAATAATTAAAAATACTGGTCCTAAGGCATGCAAGGGGACCCAAGTAAACCACCGAAACAAAAAAATCGGATTATACCACAGCCATCGGACAAATACGTGGTATAACACATGCTTAAAATCTCAATTTTCTTTCTCAGGTATCCTTTTGAACTCAATTAATCAAGGTTTGATTTTACATATAGTTTGTACTATTCAGGAGTAACCAATGCTTCAGAATACAGAGTACAGCTATAAAATTACCCACAAAACGCATTGGGAAACTTCTGGGATCCTACATACATGTCAAATAATTACAAATACTGGCCTTAAGGCATGCAAGGGGACCCAAGTAAGCCACTGAAAAAAAAAAATCGGATTATACCACAGCCATCGGACAAATACGTGGTATAACACATGCTTAAAATCTCAATTTTTTCTTCTCAGGTATCCTTTGGAACTCAATTAATCAAGGTTTGATTTTACATATAGTTTGTACTATTCAGGTGTAACCAATGCTTCAGAATAAAGAGTACAGCTATTAAATTACCAAAAAAAACGCATTTGGAAACTTCTGGGATCCTACAAACATGTCAAATAATTAAAAATACTGGTCCTAAGGCATGCAAGGGGACCCAAGTAAGCCACTGAAACAAAAAAATCGGATTATACCACAGCCATCGGACAAATACGTGGTATAACACATGCTTCAAATCTCAATTTTCTTTCTCAGGTATCCTTTGGAACTCAATTAATCAAGGTTTGATTTTACATATAGTTTGTACTATTCAGGAGTAACCAATGCTTCAGAATACAGAGTACAGCTATAAAATTTCCCACAAAACGCATTTGGAAACTTCTGGGATCCCACATACATGTCAAATAATTACAAATACTGGTCCTAAGGCATGCAAGGGGACCCAAGTAAGCCACTGAAACCAAAAAATCGGATTATACCACAGCCCTTGGACAAATACGTGGTATAACACATGCTTAAAATCTCAATTTTCTTTCTCAGGTATCCTTTGGAACTCAATTAATCAAGGTTTGATTTTACATATAGTTTGTACTATTCAGGTGTAACCAATGCTTCAGAATACAGAGTACAGCTATTTAATTACCCACAAAACGCATTTGGAAACTTCTGGGATCCTACATACATGTCAAATAATTAAAAATACTGGTCCTAAGGCATGCAAGGGGACCCAAGTAAACCACCGAAACAAAAAAATCGGATTATACCACAGCCATTGGACAAATACGTGGTATAACACATGCTTAAAATCTCAATTTTCTTTCTCAGGTATCCTTTTGAACTCAATTAATCAAGGTTTGATTTTACATATAGTTTGTACTATTCAGGAGTAACCAATGCTTCAGAATACAGAGTACAGCTATAAAATTACCCACAAAACGCATTGGGAAACTTCTGGGATCCTACATACATGTCAAATAATTACAAATACTGGCCTTAAGGCATGCAAGGGGACCCAAGTAAGCCACCGAAACAAAAAAATCGGATTATACCACAGCCATCGGACAAATACGTGGTATAACACATGCTTAAAATCTCAATTTTCTTTCTCAGGTATCCTTTGGAACTCAATTAATCAAGGTTTGATTTTACATATAGTTTGTACTATTCAGGTGTAACCAATGCTTCAGAATACAGAGTACAGCTATTAAATTACCCACAAAACGCATTTGGAAACTTCTGGGATCCTACATACATGTCAAATAATTACAAATACTGGTCCTAAGGCATGCAAGGGGACCCAAGTAAGCCACTGAAACAAAAAAATCGGATTATACCACAGCCATCGGACAAATACGTGGTATAACACATGCTTCAAATCTCAATTTTCTTTCTCAGGTATCCTTTGGAACTCAATTAATCAAGGTTTGATTTTACATATAGTTTGTACTATTCAGGAGTAACCAATGCTTCAGAATACAGAGTACAGCTATAAAATTTCCCACAAAACGCATTTGGAAACTTCTGGGATCCCACATACATGTCAAATAATTACAAATACTGGTCCTAAGGCATGCAAGGGGACCCAAGTAAGCCACTGAAACCAAAAAATTGGATTATACCACAGCCCTTGGACAAATACGTGGTATAACATATGCTTAAAATCTCAATTTTCTTTCTCAGGTATCCTTTGGAACTCAATTAATCAAGGTTTGATTTTACATATAGTTTGTACTATTCAGGTGTAACCAATGCTTCAGAATACAGAGTACAGCTATTTAATTACCCACAAAACGCATTTGGAAACTTCTGGGATCCTACAAACATGTCAAATAATTAAAAATACTGGTCCTGAGGCATGCAAGGGGACCCAAGTAAACCACCGAAACAAAAAAATCGGATTATACCACAGCCATTGGACAAATACGTGGTAAAACACATGCTTAAAATGTCAATTTTCTTTCTCAGGTATCCTTTTGAACTCAATTAATCAAGGTTTGATTTTACATATAGTTTGTACTATTCAGGAGTAACCAATGCTTCAGAATACAGAGTACAGCTATTAAATTACCCACAAAACGCATTTGAAAACTTCTGGGATCCTACATACATGTCAAATAGGGATAGATTTACTACATATAGGGATTTTACCTTGCCGGGATTTCACCATACCGGGATTTTACTATATAGGGAGTTTATCCGTAGATAAATTTACTACATATAGGGATTTTACCTTACCGGGATTTTACCATACCGGGATTTTACTATATAGGGAGTTTACCTTACCGGGATTTTACCATACCGGGAGTTTACTATATAGGGAGTTTATCCGTAGATAAATTTACTACATATAGGGATTTTAACTTACCGGGATTTTACCATACCTGGTTTTTACTATGTAGGGAGTTTATCCGTAGATAAATTTAATACATATAGGGATTTTACCTTACCGGGATTTTACCATACCGGGATTTTACTATATAGGGAGTTTATCCGTAGATAAATTTACTACATATAGGGATTTTACCTTACCGGGATTTTACCATACCGGGAGTTTACTATATAGGGAGTTTATCCGTAGATAAATTTACTACATATAGGGATTTTACCTTACCGGGATTTTACCATACCGGGAGTTTACTATGTAGGGAGTTTATCCGTAGATAAATTTACTACATATAGGGATTTTACATTACCGGGATTTTACCATACCGGGAGTTTACTATATAGGGAGTTTATCCGGAGATAAATTTACTACATATAGGGATTTTACCTTACCGGAATTTTACCATACCTGGTTTTTACTATGTAGGGAGTTTATCCGTAGATAAATTTACTACATATAGGGATTTTACCTTACCGGGATTTTACCATACCGGGATTTTACTATATAGGGAGTTTACCTTACCGGGATTTTACCATACCGCGAGTTTACTATATAGGGAGTTTATCCGTAGATAAATTTACTACATATAGGGATTTTACCTTACCGGGATTTTACCATACCTGGATTTTACTATGTAGGGAGTTTATCCGTAGATAAATTTACTACATATAGGGATTTTACCTTACCGGGATTTTACCATACCGGGATTTTACTATATAGGGAGTTTATCCGTAGATAAATTTACTACATATATGGATTTTACCTTACCGGGATTTTACCATACCGGGTTTTTACTATATAGGGAGTTTATCCGTAGATAAATTTACTACATATAGGGATTTTACCTTGCCGGGATTTTACCATACCGGGAGTTTACTATATAGGGAGTTTATCCGTAGATAAATTTACTACATATTGGGATTTTACCTTACCGGGATTTTACCATACCGGGATTTTACTATATAGGGAGTTTATCCGTAGATAAATTTACTACATATAGGGATTTTACCTTACCGGGATTTTACCATACCGGGAGTTTTCTTTATAGGGAGTTTATCCGTAGAAAAAATTTACTACATATAGGGATTTTACCTTACCGGGATTTTACCATACCGGGAGTTTACTATATAGGGAGTTTATCCGTAGATAAATTTACTACATATAGGGATTTTACCTTACCGGGATTTTACCATACCGGGATTTTACTATATAGGGAGTTTATCCGTAGATAAATTTACTACATATAGGGATTTTACCTTACCGGGATTTTACCATACCGGGATTTTAATATATAGGGAGTTTACCTTACCGGGATTTTACCATACCGGGAGTTTACTATATAGGGAGTTTATCCGTAGATAAATTTACTTTATATAGGGATTTTACCTTACCGGGATTTTACCATACCTGGTTTTTACTACATAGGGAGTTTATCCGTAGATAAATTTACTACATATAGGGATTTTACCTTACCGGGATTTTACCATACCGGGAGTTTACTATATAGGGAGTTTATCCGTAGATAAATTTACTACATATAGGGATTTTACCTTACCAGGATTTTACCATACCGGGAGTTTACTATATAGGGAGTTTATCCGTGGATAAATTTACTTTATATAGGGATTTTACCTTACCGGGATTTTACCATACCTGGTTTTTACTATGTAGGGAGTTTATCCGTAGATAAATTTACTACATATACAGTACCCACCAAACTATTAGGTACACCCCCCTTTTTTCAGTGCATTCTTATGGCACTACGTGTCCTAGAAAAAATACAATAACTCTTGAACCGCTTGGGCTAGATTTTTTTCCTTTTTTCCCTGAGTAGATCTAATGATGATCTACATTTTTTCTACACATGAAGTTGTCGTAGGATTAACCCCCACGGCGCTACGGTATCGTTCAGTTTATTAGGTACACCCGTTTTCCCCCATATGCGCCGTGTTAAATACGGCTTTTTTAAAAATCGAAAAAAAATACTTCGCAACAAGATAGTGAAATCTGGTTTGCACACAAAGATAAATTAGTATTTAAATAATAATATAACGATATTTTCATAATTTTACGGCATTTTTTAAAACCCTAGCCCTATCCCTCGAAGTTTTCGAACTCAAAATTTCTCAAAAAGGGGGAATTCTGCCTATCTCCCCAAGGTTAAGCCGTCAGGCGGACCCCTCTTTTTGAGCGAAAAAACTTCGAGGGATAGGGAGAGGGTTTTGAAAAATGCCTTAAAATTATGAAAATATCGTTATATAATTATTTAAATGTTAATTTATCTTTATGTGCAAACCAGATTTCTCTATCTTATTGCGAAGTATTTTTTTTCGATTTTTAAAAAAGCCGGTTTTAACATGGCGCTTATGGGGGAAAACGGGTGTACCTAATAAACTGAACGAAACCGTAGCGCCGTGGGGGTTAATCCTACAACAACTTTATGTGTAGAAAAAATGTAGATCATCATTAGATCTACTCAGGGAAAAAAGGAAAAAAATCTAGCCCAAGCGGTTCAAGAGTTATTGCATTTTTCCTAGGACACGTAGTGCCATAAGAATGCACTGAAAAAATGGGGGTGTACCTAATAGTTTGGTGGGTACTGTAGGCATTTTACCTTACCGGGATTTTACCATACCGGGAGTTTACTATATAGGGAGTTTATCCGTAGATAAATTTACTACATATAGGGATTTTACCTTACCGGGATTTTACCATACCGGGAGTTTACTATATAGGGAGTTTATCCGTAGATAAATTTACTACATATAGGGATTTTACCTTACCAGGATTTTACCATACCGGGAGTTTACTATATAGGGAGTTTATCCGTAGATAAATTTACTTTATATAGGAATTTTACCTTACCGGGATTTTACCATACCTGGTTTTTACTATGTAGGGAGTTTATCCGTAGATAAATTTACTACATATAGGCATTTTACCTTACC